>CM028346.1:10009694-10190793 GCA_016618105.1 Dendrobium huoshanense
TATCAAACATAATCATTCTTTAGTTCTCCTATTAAATGTTACCTTCAGAATTCTGATCCATCTTCTCTTTGCAGGATCGTCTTTATCAGGAAATACGGAAAGTATGTGGAATGAAGAAAATCACCGAGGAACATCTTCCATATTTGCAATATCTAAATGCTGCTTTCCATGAGACCCTCAGACTTCACCCTCCAGTTCCTATAATTCCTCCTAGACATGCTCATGAAGATACCCAGTTGGGTGGATATAACATTCCAGCTGGGACTGATGTGATTCATTCATCACCTTTCTGATTTTACACTCAATATATTTCTTTACTTAGTTATGTGATTTATGTTTATAGATGTCTCTTACTTAACCCATTTAACATGTCCCAGATCACCATTAATCTATATGCATGCAATATGGACAAGAAGGATTGGGACGAACCAGAAAAATGGAAGCCTGAAAGGTTTCTATCAGACAAGTATGAGCCAATGGACATGCACAAGACAATGTCTTTCGGAGGAGGGAAAAGGGTGTGCGCAGGATCTCTTCAGGCAATGCTAATCTCTTGTAGAACTATTGGTCGATTAATACAGGAGTTTGAGTGGAAGTTGAAGGATGGAGAAGAAGATAATATAGATACCTTGGGGCTTACAACTCACAAGCTCCATCCAATGCAGGCCCAAATAAGGCCAAGGAGTTCATGCGGCTTGGTTGAAAATCTTCTTTAAGTATGATCTTGATTGCTCTTCCAACACTGGCTTGCCTAAACTTAGGAGATGCATGTGTGCATACTTCATTGAATACATTTAGTTACAAGTATGTTTCTAAACTAGTTTGTCAACGAGTGACTTATTCATCTTTTCTACTGGAAAATAGTTCCTTGTATGGATGACTATGATAATCATTCCAATATCATAAATGGCTATCATTTGCTGTTTTTAAGAGGTCTTGTATGTCTCCAGATTCTACATTATCCTTCAGTGCTTGTCGCTTCTCTGCATAATCATAGAAACAAAATAATATTATCAAGCTTCTTGGAGGATTGGTTTTTATGTCTTGAGCATTGGAAACTCTTAGAAGATGATCATATAAAACCTTTTTGATAAAACAACTGTGTGATTGATTATTATAGAAGTTTTCCTTGGGTGAGAAAATATTACCTTCTAATTTGTTTTTAAACTTTAACCCTAACTTCCACCTCCCCCCATTCCTAAACAAACCCTAGACTCTATTTCATCTTTCAGCCTCTCCATTCAAAACAAAATTGATTTTGACTGGTCCTAGCATCTCTGACTAAAGAGCTAGTCTCTCCAACATGGTAACGGACATTGGTCTGGCGAAGAAAGTGGTTTGCCGTGGACCAGTCAAAATCAGGGTCAGGGGCAATAAGGTGCAGCTTATCTCCGATGGTGGATAGCTGTAAAAGTTCAACACAGTCCTGATATGTGATTTCGACAGGGCGTCGATTCACATAGGAGGACAGGGCTGTGAAGGTAGAGTTTATGCGGAGGTTTGCAAAGAATTCTAACAGGAACTCAGAATTGAATGGAAAAACAAGGGACAGAATGAAACAAAGGGAAGTGTGTGCGAAGAGATCCATTACCGGGTAGGAAATGTGGGTCGGACAGATAATTCTGGAGACAGTAATTCCGATTAGACACAGGCTATCGGCCCGAGGATCAGTCCGGACGACCGTTGAAAAAGCAGATCGTCCGGGCCGATTAGGTGGATCGTCCAGGACGATGCACAATAATTAATCGTACCGGCCGAAGTTAAAACGTTTTAAATGCTTGCCACGTGTATCGTCCAGGACGAACAGTGGATTGGCCCGGCCGATGGTCCAATAATGGATCATCTGGGGCCGAATTTAAAGATCAAAAGTACTGACACGTGATCGTCCCGGATGGTCCAGTGTATCGGCCAGGACGATGCACATAGAATGCATCGGCCAGACAAATTTACTATCGGCCAGGACTATCATCATGAGTTTGAACAAATCGTCCAGGACGATAATGTATCGTCCAGGACGATGAATTTCAGTAAGCACAGCAAAAAGGTCAGCAGATGGATTTTGGTAAGAATTTGTCATATTGGCCAGGACGATAAAAATATCGGCCAGACCGATGTGACTTGAATTTGAAATCAAGAAAAGAATGGTGATGATCAAGACCCTCAAAAATAAAACACAAGAAAAGACAGTCAAAGACACAAAAAGAAAAAAAAATAAATAAATAAATAAATAAAACAAACACCGAATATTTTTGGATTTTAATTTTTCTATTTTTTTTTTTTTTTATGGAGGCATCATATGAGAATTCTTTTCATGAATTTAATTTTTTAAAGTTTTTAGGAGATCAAGAGGTTTAACAAAATCCAATTAGAAGAAGGTAGAAAAAACTGATTCCATTTACCCTAGATCGGACATTCTTCAGGGTACAAAATTCTCTTAAAAAACAATAGAGTCCTGACTCGGAATAACAAAAAGGATAAGAAGATCCAATCAAGACTTGTTAACAACTAAAATATCTCATAAATAATAAAACCAAAATAGTTTTTCTCAATCATGGAATTTGAAATCAAATCTTTGAACGTATCACATAATCAATGAGTTTTCTAAGTTTTAAGAGCTTTACCAAAGAGATGATAGCTTGCATTTAGTGGGCTAATTTTATGCCTCTTGTCACTTTTATTGGCTCTTTGAGCATCTTTTGATTTTTGATACACTTTTGTGTATATTGCTTTCTTTTCAATTTGGCTTCATTGGCCTCTTTCCTTTTTAACTTTTGCAAGCTAAAAAAATCTTTAATATACCCTTAAAAAAAAACTTAGTTGTGAGTAACTTCCAGAATTGAAGGGGAAAACAAGAGACAGAATGTGTGCATACTTGATTGATTAAATGAAGTATGAAAATCTTCTTTAAGTATGATCTTGATTGCTCTTCCAACACTGGCTTGCCTAAACTTAGGAGATGCATGTGTGCATACTTCATTGAATACATTTAGTTACAAGTATGTTTCTAAACTAGTTTGTCAACGAGTGACTTATTCATCTTTTCTACTGGAAAATAGTTCCTTGTATGGATGACTATGATAATCATTCCAATATCATAAATGGCTATCATTTGCTGTTTTTGAGAGGTCTTGTATGTCTCCAGATTCTACATTATCCTTCAGTGCTTGTCGCTTCTCTGCATAATCATAGAAACAAAATAATATTATCAAGCTTCTTGGAGGATTGGTTTTTATGTCTTGAGCATTGGAAACTCTTAGAAGATGATCATATAAAACCTTTTTGATAAAACAACTGTGTGATTGATTATTATAGAAGTTTTCCTTGGGTGAGAAAATATTACCTTCTAATTTGTTTTTAAACTTTAACCCTAACTTCCACCTCCCCCCATTCCTAAACAAACCCTAGACTCTATTTCATCTTTCAGCCTCTCCATTCAAAACAAAAATCCAAATCGCAAAGTTCTTTGTTTTGGCACCCCAACTAAACCTGAACACAACTCCCTCTTTCTCTACAAACTTAAACACTTCCTAAACTTATTCTTAACTCCCCCCGCACCCTCCATAAACCCATAACTAACTTCCAAACTCTAGCTCAGCCCACAACTTTACCACCAAACCAAACCCTAGTTCCTAGTGTTCTCAGATTCACCTCCATACACAAACTATAAATTAAGAAAAAAAAACCTCTACATGCGAACTATAAACACAAATCATCACCTCCGCATACAAACCTTAACTCACAAACCATTATCTCTACAATCCTCCAATACCCCCTCTTAATATTAAACCTTTATTCCTCAACTCACCTCTTGGCCAACATCATAATTACACAAAACCAATCCATACACCAAGCCCTACCTCTACAAATAAAATCCCATAATTCCTAAAACTCTTGTTATACCCAAACATAACCTAACACTAGTAACATCTCAACCCCTCCAAAGGCCTTCCAGATGGCTCTTATATCGTTATGAGGAAAACCAAGGTAAACGCGTATAAAAACAATACTACTATCCCATCAGTTTACCTTGGTTTCACTCAAAATAATAAGCACAGATAAAGTAATTCACTGGTAGTCAATAAACTACAAACATGGGTGATTCCTTCTGAGGCTGAAGAATGCCATCAACCAAGAAGGATAAAGGTTAGAACATTTTGAAGACATGTTTTAAACTTTCTTTTGAACATATGATTCTTCAACAATAGATAATGCCATTCTACATAATGCAAACACTTCACATTATAAAAATCATGGCAAGGGGACCATGTTATCTAAAAAATGTGTGGGTTCCCAAAATTTGCACCATAGCCTCTCGTTGTGAGAGTTTTAAGGATGTTATGGGTCAAATTTGCAGAAGGTGAATTAGATTTAAGATAAATGCTACCTAGAGATTTTGCCTTCATTTTATGAGTACTTTATAATCTAGTTTTAGGTTTTTTATAGGCACAAACCTCTATAATTAATTAGCCCTCCTGATGATAAGAAAAATAAAAATTAATTGAGGCTAGTCTTTAAGTTGGCACAAAGTCCATAGTGTAAACAACAACAATAACAACAACAAGCCTTAATCCCACTTCGTGGAGTTGGCTATATGAATCTTTTTCTTTATTGTGTCTTATTAAGAGTTAAATTCTCATTAAATCTAATTAAAAATGCTTTTTTTAATAATTTCTAACCAAGTACTTTTAGCTTTATCTCTACCATTCTTAATATAGGTTAGATCTAATATATCTACTCTCCTGACATGATAATTTAAAAACTAACATTTTATGTGACCAACAAGCCTTTAACTAGAGGTGTAAAAATAGATTTCTGGGTCGAGTTCAGGTCAAATCCAAAATTAACCTGCTCTTAATACATGCGACCCAAAATAGACTAGTTTATTCAAACAAGTTAAAAATCTAGACACCAACCTGACCCAACACCAACCTGACTGACATGATCCAACCCGCTAATAGGTAGGCAGACGAGGCTATGAGTCAAGTAAGTGAGGGAGAGTGGGCGAGGGTGATGTTAAGATAGTTGCTATTTGCATGTTTTACATTCTTGCAACTTATATAGTTTTGATGATTCCAAATATTATTGTTCAAATGTGTAGTTATCTCCTAACAATTTTAGAAGATTTGTATTTGCTCTTGTGTGTACTAACATTTCAAGTGAGTCAAACTCTCAAACACGAAGTCTTCAAATCAAATTCAGCAAGAAATACTTTTGGTTTTTGAAGCTTAAAATTATCATTTGAATTGAGAGGGAGTGATTGTAATTGAGTGAATAAAAACATACACACAAACTTAAGGAGAACATAAAAGTTTGTATTGATCGTACGGGACGATATCGGATCGTACGGGACGATCAGTTAGTTATCTCTCAATAAGAGCACATGGAACGAACAGAAACTGCCCCAAGGAAAATTTTCTTAGTCATGTTCGTACTTGACGAAATTAATTATCGTCGGGACGATTTGCTCTCTGTAAGAATTTTGTCCCAAACGAAATTAATTATCGTCGGAACAATTTGATCTCTATAAGAATTTCGTCCCAAACAAAATTAATTATCGTCGGGACGATTTGCTCTATGTAAGAATTTTGTCCCAAACGAAATTAATTATCGTCAGGACGATTTGCTCTCTGGACGAATTTTCCAGACGATCGCAATTTCGTAAAGACGATCAAACCGACTTAAGACAGTTTCGTGAGTCAGTTCTGAAGTTTTTGGAACAGAGCTTATGATAATTGTTCGTCTAGACGAACCTAGTTCGTACAGACGATTAGCATGTACGAAATTATTTCGTACACATATGCAAACAGGTTCGTTTCAAGGCTTTTAAGTAAAATCGTCCGGGACAATTTTCGATCGTACGGGACAATCATGTTCAACATAACTTGAAATCTGCCGTTTTTAGATGGTTTTTCTTGTCTATTCTATAAATAGGCCTTTCTAAACTGGAACTTAATCTTTTTGGTCATTGATCTTCGTGCCTATTGAGAAGAGAGTTAAGGAGAGAGTTTGAGAGAGCATTTGAAGGAGATTTCTTGCCGTTGGAGCGTGAAGGTTTCACTTGGTACTCAAGGGTAAGTGTTTCCACTTTCAAGTTAGAGATTACTTCACTCTTCTCTCTTTTCTTTTAGATTGAACTTGTGAAGAAGATCTTGGAAGAAGATCCGGTTCTCTGCCGACATTTGGAGGGTGTGAACAACTGAGGGTTCTCTGCCCACACTTGGAGGGTGTGAAAGGACGAAAGGTTCTCTGCCCGCACTTGGAGGGTGTGAAAGGATGACGGTACTCTGCCAATACTGGTGATAGTGTGAAAGGACAACGGTACTCTGCCAACACATGGGATAGTGTGAAAGGACGAACGGTTCTCTGCCGACATCGGGGGACTGTGAAAGGACGACGGTTCTCTGCCGCACCGGGTAATGGTGAAAAGAGTTTGTAAAGGCTTCTCCGCCTTGCTGTGGGTGCTAAAGGAGAGTCACTATTTGGTATTAGTGCAATACTCAGAGGGTGCCTCTGGGGAGTGGATGTAGGTCTGGTTTTGACCGAACCACTATAAATCTGGTGTCATTTATTTTCCGCTGCTTATTTACTTTTTATGATTAAAAACTTTGTGGTTGAAAAACTTTTTCTAGAAAAACTCATTAACTAAAGTTTTAGTTTTCAATAATTTTAAAAGAGGGTTAAAATTTTTAAGTACCAATTCACCCCCCCTCTTAGATAGCCTTGGGACATTTAATTAGGCTTAACATCCTAATTCTCATTGAACGAGTTTCAACAAGTGGTATCAGAGCTTTGTTTCAAAATCATAAGTTTAGACTATTTTTTTATTAACGTAGATGGCTACATTTGGAAACAGAAATACACCTGAGGGTTATTCTATAACTAGACCTCCACTGTTTGAAAATATTTCTTTTGATTTTTGAAAAACACGCATGTCTATATTTTTACAGTCACTTGATTATCGCATGTGGATTTTAGTTCAAGAAGGATATACAAAACAAACTAGACTAGTTGATGGAATTAGAGTTGAAACACCTTTTACGGACTGAACAGTAGAAGAACATGACTTAGCACAATTTAATGTCAAATGGTTAAATAGTTTCTTTTGTGCTTTAAAATCTGAAGACTACATGGGAGTTTTTACTTGCAAAAGTGGAAAGGACGTATGTGATAGACTGTGTATTACATATGATGGGACTAATGAGGTTAAACATTCTAGACTTAATATCTTGTTGCATGATTATAAACTGTTTCGCATGAAATCAAATGAATCAATTTCTGAAATGTACACAAGATTCACACAAATTGTCACCTCTTTGCATGCTTTAGGTAGGGAGTTAACTAATGCTGAAATGGTTAATAAAATTTTGAGATGCTTACCTACTGCTTATGATGCTAAAATTACTGCAATTACAGAATCTAAGGATTTAAACATATATTCCATTGACAATCTTCTTGGTTCACTAATTGCTTACGAACAAAGAGTTAGCCAAAGAAAGATTGATGCAGGTGAACCACGAAGGGAGAAGAATATTGCATTGAATGTGGAAGAGTCTAAAAGTGAGAATTCACAACCTTAGGATGAAGATGACATTGCTTTAATGACAAGACAATTCAGAAACTTTCTAAAGAGAAAGCAAAAGAGACGCCAACAATGGAATAGAGGTAAGTTTAATAAAAATGCAAAATTTTCTAATGAAGTTATTTGCTATGAATGCAGGAAACCTGGACATGTTAAGACTGATTGCCCATTACTCAAAGCCAATCCTAGCAAGGAGAAAGTAGAGGAGAAATCATTTGTGAAAAAGGGCAAAAAGAAGTTTCAAAGATCTTTTTGGGCGGACTCAGCTTCAGATTCATCGGAAACAGAGAAAGAAGAGGAAGTTACAAATTTGTGCTTAATGGCTGACATACTTGATCATTCAGACCAAGAAGATGATGTCTCTCACACAAGACCTCGTGAGAGCATATGGTACCTGGATAGCGGATGTTCAAAGCATATGACTGGAGATTCAACACAATTCATTTCGCTAGAAGCTAGGAGTGGAGGCAAGGTTACACTTGAAGATAACACCATAAGGAAGGTGATTGGATCAGGTATAATTGGTAATATTAATAACTTTTTCATTGAAAATGTGCTATTGGTAGAAGGCTTAAAGCATAACTTGTTAAGTATTAGTCAGCTATGTGATAAAGGGTATTGTGTCAAATTTTTTCCTACTAGCTGCATATTAAGCCTTAAAAGTAAAGATGTTTTAAATGGAAAAAGGGTAAACAATATCTATATGCTAGATTTGAATTGCTTACATTCTCCTACTAATTTTTATTTGAAAACTGTATCTGATGAGTCATGGCTTTGGCATAAGAGACTTTGTCACTCTAGCATGAAAAATCTTAGGAGAATTACCCAAAAAGACTTAGTAAGAGGAATATCAAAACTAGACTTTACTAAGGACCACCTTTGTGATGCATGTCAATTAGGAAAACAAGTGAAGTCATCTTTTCAAACCAATAAGGATCTTAGAACAAGTAAACCTTTGGAAATTTTGCATATGGATCTTTTTGGATCAGTTGGAACAGTAAATCTAGGAGGAAAAGTATATGGATTTGTGATTGTGGATGATTACACGAGATTCACTTGTGTTAGATTTCTATTTCATAAGAGTGAATCATTTGAGGAATTTAGAAACTTTGCAACTTAGATTCAAAGAAAACTTGGGTGTGAAATCATAAATATTCAAAGTGATCATTAAGGAGAATTTGAAAATGAACATTTTGAAGATTTTTGTAAAGAAAATGGAATTGATCATAACTTTTCTGCACCTAGAACCCCTCAACGGAATGGGGTAGTCGAAAGGAAAAATAGAACATTAATAGAAACCACCCGAGCAATGTTGGCAGAATACTCACTTCCAAAATATTTTTGGGCTGAGGGGGTTAGCACTGTATGTTATGTTCTGAATAGGGTGATTGTGAGATCAAAATTAAATAAAACACCCTATGAATTGTTAAAAGGTAGAACATCAAATTTAAGTCATTTGTATGTTTTTGGATGCAAGGTGTTCATTCATAATAATGGGAAATTTGCCTTAAGAAAATTTGATCCAAAATCAGATGAGGGAATTTTTGTTGGATACTCAAGTGTTGAAAAATCTTTTAGAGTGTTCAATAAAAGAACTTTGAAAATTGAAGAGACCACACATATTATTTTTGATGAAATTGGAAATGTTGAAAAGCCAAACATTGAAGAAGATGAGGTTGAAGATAACTCCCAAAAGATTGAAAAGATAAATTTGGAAGAAAATTTGGAAGAAGGATTGGAAGAAAATTTGGAGATAGATAACCATTTGCCTAGAGATTTGAGATTTTCTAAAAATCACCCAAATGAGTTGATAATTGGTGAACCTAGTGAGGGTGTAAGGACTAGGCATGGATTAAGCAAAGAAGTCAATCATTCAGCCTTCATTTCAACAATTGAACCCACTAATATTGATCAAGCATTATTGGATGAATTTTGGATTTTTGCCATGCAAGAAGAGTTGAATCAATTTGTAAGAAATAAAGTTAGGAAATTAACATCAAGGCCAAAGGATCAAAGTGTAGTTGGAACTAAGTGGGTTTTCAAAAATAAAATGAATTACTCAGGAGTAGTCATTAGGAATAAGGCTAGATTAGTTGCTAAGGGGTATAATCAAATTGAAGGGATTGATTTTGAGGAGACTTTTGCCCCTGTAGCTAGACTTGAAGCAATTAGGGTTTTGTTAGCCTTTGCCTGTTTTAGAGGATTTAAATTGTTTCAAATAGATGTTAAAAGTGCCTTTTTAAATGGGTAATTCAAGAAGATGTTTATGTAGAACAACCACCTAGATTTAAAAATTCTAAATACCTAAATCAAGTTTTTAAGTTAAAAAAGGCATTATATGGATTAAAACAGGCACCTAGGGCATGGTATGAGAGGTTGAGCACTTTCTTACTTGAAAGATCATTTGAAAAAGAAAGTGTGGATACAACTCTCTTTTTAAAGAAATTTGGAAATGACATACTCATTGTTCAACTTTATGTGGATGATATCATTTTTTGATCTTCAAATAAAAATCTTTGTGTGAATTTTCTAAAACAATGAGTAGTGAATTTGAAATGAGTTTAATGGAATATTTAAGTTACTTTCTAGGCTTTAGAATTAAGCAAAATGAGGAGGGTACTTTTCTTAGTCAATCTAAATATCTTAAGGACATCCTCAAAAAGTATGAAATGGATAATTCTAAACCTGTTAGTATACCGATGAGTTCCTCAGTTCAGTTGGATAAGGACCCTAAGGGAAAATCTGTTGATCAAAAGAAATTTAGAGGGATAATTGAATCTTTACTTTACTTGACTGCTAGCCGGCCCGATATCATATTTAGTGTTTGTTTATGTGCTAGATTTCAATCAGATCCAAAAGAATCACATTTAACAGCAGTGAAAAGGATTTTAATATATTTGTTAGGAACTCAAAATTTAAGAATTTGGTATCCTAAGTTTAACACTTCCTTTGAAATAATTGGTTATTCAGATTCTGACTTTGCAGGTTGTAGGGTGGATAGAAAAAGCACTTCTGGTACATGTCAGTTTATAGGAAACTCTTTAGTGTCATGGTCCAGTAGAAAATAAAACTCAGTTGCCCTATCTACTGCAGAAGCTGAATACATTGCATTAGGAAGTTGTGTGGCACAAGTACTTTGGTTGAAATAACAGTTGATTGACTTAGGATTAACAATAGGCACTATTCCAATTTATTTTGATAACACTAATGCTATTTGCATTTCTAAAAATCTTATTCAACATTCAAGAACCAAACATATTGACATAAGGCAACATTTCATAAGGGATCATGTTTAAAAAAGTTAAATTGAACTTACACATGTTTCTACTGAAAATCAACTTGCAGACAATTTTACAAAACCTTTAGCCTTTGATACTTTCAGTGCATTAAGAACAAGGCTTGGTGTGATTGATTTAAATGCTTAAATAAAAATATTTTTGCAACATTGATGTTTTGTTTTCTTAGTTTATGTTTTTGTGATTTTTGTTTGTTTTTGAGTGATTTTTATTTAGAGTCTGTACATTTTCATTTTTCTTTGTGTTTTGTATGTTTATTTTATTTGATTTCATAAAAATACATAAAAATTTGTGTTGATCGTCCGGGATGAAAATTGTTCGTACGGGACGATGTGTTGGAATGCGTGAAACTGTCAGATTTTAAAATTGATTTGTGCAGTTTTTTCAGTTTTTAATTTATTTCGTCTGTACGATTCTCAGATCGTCTGGGACAAACTTTCTTTTTAAAACTGTGCGGGAAAACGAGAAAACGATTGAGTGGATAAGGTAGTTTTAATGAACTTTGTCTGTACGAACTTGAAGTTCGTCTGGACGAAAACGTGGCGGTTCATTGTGAGGGACGGTTTTAAAACTGTCATGAAAACGATGACTAGTGGATCATCTGTACAAAATTATTTTCATCTGGATGATCGATCAAGTCCAACGTATGTACGAAAGGACGCATCGTAAGTTGTGTTGATTACGAAAAGCCGTTTCATTTTGGACGTATTTGATCGTCTGCACGAAATTATTTTCATCTGGATGATCGATCAAGTCAAACGTATGTACGAAAGGACGCATCGTAAGTTGTGTTGATTACGAAAAGCCGTTTCATTTTGGACGTATTTGATCGTCTGTACGAAATGGTTTCGTCCAGACGAACTTAAAATTTTGTCCAGGACGAACGATTTCGTTCGGTACGAACATATCATTTTTCTTTAAATTAGAGGGCTTTCTAACTCAACATTCACACTTTCAAACATCTCTTTCTAATCCTTTTGAATTCTAGATCAACTATGTCCTCCTCAAGCAAGAGACAAAAGGTTCTAGCAAAGAAGCCAAACAGATCAGAAAACTTCCTTTCAAAAGAAAATGATGAAACATTTCCTCGTTTTGCTTCAGCAAAGATCACTCCATCTCGCATCTTGATTCAGGAAGAAATTAACTACAAGGTAATGCACCTTTTCGCTACCACTCAATTCGGTTTCATCCTCACTCTCGTCCACTTCTACAAATGGAAACCTTTCACTATTTCCTTGCAAACATGACCTTTAACTCGGATAGATCAACCATTCTCTCCTATGTCCACAAACAAAGAGTAGAAATCACAAAGCATGACTTAGGAGCATTTCTACAATTAAGAATTGAAGGACTTAGAGCCCATTCCATAATCACTTCTAATATTTTTAGATGGTATGAAATAAATCGAGTGATTAGAGGAAATGATGTTAACGATCATATTGCTAAAGTTTCAGGACTTGTTCAAAATGCCCGAATCATTCAGCATATACTTAGATCTTCAATTATCCCAAAAGTTGGTGATATAGTCAATATTACCTCACTTCTTTCTGTTGTAACCTTCCTAATTATGAAAGGAGAAGAAATTGATGAAGCCCAACTCATTTTAGACTATCTTTATGGGCTTTCCGAAATTGGGCATGGAGATTTGAAAAAAAAAAAAGAAACATTGCATTAGGTCACTTAGTTTGTTATGTTTTGGAGAAAAAGGTACAAAATTGTTCACCCTATCCAAGATTATGAAGAGCCTCTTTAATTTAACGATGCTTCATGTAGAACAATCTTCAAAGAGGACAAAGGGAAAAAGCAAGCAGATGATTCTGAAGAAGAAGGAGGACAAAGTTCTGCACATCAACCAAATTATCAGAATTTGGTTGACAGATTTGATGAATTTGAGATTCATTTTGATCAACGCCTTGATCAATTTGAAGCTCAACTTCAACAGCAGCAACAAGACATTGGTAGTATAAGAAATGATGTTCATCACATAAATACTAATGTTATGTTGATTAGTTCCTACTTTGATTTATTTGGTGGTGTTCCTCCTCCTCAGCCTCCTCCTCAAAATTAGGGTGATATATGTTTGAGTACTAGATGGTTTCATGTATCTTTTCTTTAGTTATGTATTTGTTTTTAGAGTTCTATGTGTTTTCCTTTCTAGTTGTATTGATATTATGAATGGATCATGTAATCACTTTTTAATATCAATATATGTTGCATTTGCTTTAGTATTTATTTTGCTTTGAAAATGTGCTTAGTCTTTATGAATTTCATTAGTCTTTTTAATCTTAATTGTGCCTAAACTTAAATTGTGATTTGAGATTAATCTCATTAGAAAATCTAGTCTTTTAAAATTTAAAATTTGTTTATAACTTGTTTTTATTAGAATTTTACTAATTTCATGTCTTTCAATTAGACTACAAAAAATTCATATTATTATTGCAATTTAGATGTTTTCTTATTTTGTATTTCTTTGTTCAAGTGATATTTATACACTTAGAAAAATTTGAAATTTTAGATTATTGATCTTGGAAAGAATTGGTATCAATTACTCTTAAAAATTGTACAAATGTACAAAAATCAAAAGGAATGCGCAAAAAGTTTGCAAATGTTAAAAAGAGTCACAAAATAAGCCCAATGTAAAAAGATGCACAAAAATGTGTCAAATACTTGAAAAAGATTTTCAAAGCGCCACATGTGGTAATTCTCTTCTTTTCAAATTCTTTCAATCTCTTAATTCAAATTGATCTTATGTTCATTTATATTTCTATTGAACTTTAAAATATACAATTTTTATTCATCTCTCTTGTAATGATTTTCTTTATCTCAAATGTCTAAATTGAATCATGTCTTTGACAAATTCTTTTTACTTACAATGTTATATCACTTCTTAAATTCTATGAATTTCTATGATTTACCTAATGTTATTAGTTTTAATTTGCATACCTTATGTCAATCACTTTTTAGATTAAATTTTCAAATGGATTTCATATAATTACTTATATTTCTTGGCTATTTCCTCTTCACTTTTTATTGTTGTCAAAAAGGGGGAGAAATTATTGTGTTTGTATGTTTGTATTTTGGTTTTGTGTCATTTTTCTTGTGTTATTAGTATTGTCTTGTATTTTTGTTTTTGTAATTTTTTGTTTGTTTGATTATTTTAAAATTTTTGAAAAACAAAAATTGTGTTCTTTAGTTCAAAATGCCTCCTTATTTTCAAATATTCATCAATTCAGGGGGAGTTTAGGAGATTTTTTAAATTGAAATCATACAAATAATAATTATTTTGCCATCATCAAAAAGTGAGAGATTATTAAGATAGTTTCTATTTGCATGTTTTACATTCTTGCAACTTGTATAGTTTTGATAATTCCAAATATTATTGTTTAAATCTGTAGTTATCTCCTAACAATTTTAAAAGATTTGTATTTGCTCTTGTGTGTACTAACATTTCAGGTGAATCAAACTCTCAAATACGAAGTCTTAAAATCAAATTCAGCAAGAAATACTTTTGGTTTTTGAAGCTTAAAATTATCATTTGAATTGAGAGGGAGTGATTGTAATTTAGTGAATAAAAACATACACACAAATTTAAGGAGAACATAAAAATTTGTACTGATCGTACGGGACGATATCGAATCGTACGGGACGATCAGTCAGTTATCTCTCAATAAGAGCACATGGAACGAACAGAAACTGCCCAAGGAAAATTTTCTAAGTCATGTTCGTACTGGATGAAATTAATTATCGTCGGGACGATTTGCTCTCTGTAAGAATTTCATCCCAAACGAAATTAATTATCGTCAGGACGATTTACTCTCTGGACGAATTTCGTCCAGACGATCGCAATTTCGTAAAGACGATCAAACCGACTTAATACAATTTCGTGAGTCAGTTCTGAAGTTTTTGGAACCGACCTTATGATAATTGTTCGTCTGTGTGGACCTCCGAAAGAGCACCGCGCGAACGGGTCGATTGGAAGGGACAGATTGGATCATGCATACGACTAACCATTGAGGATAGAGGCTTTCACCAACACACCTCGATGGGTAGTAATATACATGACCAAATCACGGGTTTCCCCCACCTGATGCAAGAGCTCGAATGGGGTTTAGTAGATTGTGGGGACCAAGTTTCCCACGGGCGCAAGCCCCCGTGGTTAATTACATCCCAGGCCGGAGCCTGAGAAAACTCTCGATTAAGGATTATACATTATCCTCTCTTAAAGTGGGATTGGCACAAGGGTACAAACTAGGAAATCCTACTCAAAGGGAAGAAAGGTCCGAAGGGACTGAATCAGTATGCGTGGCTCATACCAGCATTCGGAGGCTCTAGGGTACTAAAGAGAAACTGGAGAAAATCAAAGTCAAACATCCGATCACATGCATGAGAGAAGGATGGAGGTGGCGTCATCCTGTGACGCAGATAAGTAGGATTTATAGTCCCTAAAAGGAAGGGACCTACCTACTATTTAAGGCATACTACGAGACCGAATGTAATAGCCTCGAATCCTAAATCTAGTTTGGACTTAGTGTTCGACACACACTAAGACCAGTGTCCTAGCTAATGCGATGCAAAGATCTGGACTTATCCCGGCCTGGATTGGGGGAGCCAGCTAACCACCTAATCGATTTAAAACCATGCTGTCAAGTCAGTTATGAAAGATGGGTGGGAGGTACAGTTTATTGGAAAAAGAACCGACATCTAGAGAATTTCCTAAGTGGTCCTGGACTTATGTTGGGTGAATGCCCCTAGCTAATGCAATTAAATTTTAATTAGTTGGTTACTAATGCAATGCATGCTAGTTGAAATGTCAGCTCATGAATGCTTTGGATTTTAAAAACAGGCTTAATATAAAATAATTTTTAGAAAAGACTGAGTCTCCCTAGGTCCGGCACTTCATCCTCATAGGCCAGATTATCCGGACTCTACCCGCAGGCAGGGAGATGTCTTATTAGAAGGAGAGAGAAGATGCAGTAATATGCATGCGACCCCGGACGATTCCGGCAATTTCCTAGGTTCGTTAAGTTTCTATGTTATTTAAAACTTAAACTTTTAGGAGTTAGTTATGAGTAGAAGAATTTTTAGTCCTTAGAGAGCCTAACGGAATCCAGGCGAAAACAAGAACGGCATGCAAGAAAGAAACCTAGAAAAAACAGGTAATTCTACTACGCAATCAGGTAAACACATCAATATAAATCCAACTAATCAAGTAAATGTCCATAGGCCAACTGCCCTTTAATTACAACCCAGGGTATGCAGAAAAGTAAAGTGGCCGGGCACCACTGCCAACAACCCGGATTTCTAAGCCTATGACAGACGCCAACAACTTTGAGTGGGATATTGGGTCTTCAATCTTCAATATCTTCAATCTCCTGGGTATCCTCTCCTTGGACTCCTTGGATCACTCCTCCTTAGACTCCTTGGATCCGTCGTGGCTTGAATATCCAAACGAAGAAACAATTCCCCTAATATGGAGGTATTGCTTTTTCTCTTTGGATATCTAAAGCCATCCAGCTCGATCTTTCAAATGGAAGAAGACTCTCCCCTTAGGGATGCCTTCCTCTTTTAGAATTCAAGCTGGATAAGAATATCCCAACTCAAAGGTTGTTTTCACAACTCTTAACAATTATTACAGATATTACATTAATTGAAAAGCAGAAAAATCTAAAAGGACCTGCATGGTTATCCTAATAAAAATCCCAAGCAGTTCATATATATAAAAAAAAATGCTAACACCATTGACCCTGTGCCAAGCCATGCTCTGAGGGCTAAGCAGCTCCATCTGTAGCAATTATAATTATTTAATAATTTTATCCCTCATTATATCAGGGGGGCTGAGCAAGCACCTGCATAAAACAAACATTAGAAATCATAACGGTGCCCCCCTTTTCTTAGCTTGAGCATGGCCACCTGCATAGAAGAACAGTATATATATATATATATATATATATATGACGTTCCTAACCTAGGGGTAAATCTAGCGCCCATCACATCACAGAGTGCAAGAAAAGTAAGCAAACACAGCAATTCAATTTTCAAACAGCATGCAGTGAAAACTACGAAAAGCTCCGGCACACAGCAAAAATAAAACCCAGCGGCCTAACCTAGATCTAGAAGTGGTGTCCTAGCAAACCATTCTATGTGTGTGTAAGGCTAGTGTGGTTTGGATAGATCCTAGGCAGGATAGTTAGTTAAAATTGTCTAAAGTTCAAGTCTGTTGAAGGCCAGAAAAGGAAATTTTTGTTGAAATTCAAATATTAGTGAATTGGGATGCATTTTAGTTAATATAGTTTGTTGATCAATTTTAGGAACTTAGGGTGATGATATTTGAAGTTAAAGTTATATTAGCCAATTTTGGAAAGTCCTGGGTCCTCCTAGGAACTAGACTAAGGGTCCAAAAAGTCACTATGGGAAAAAGGCTAAGTCTGAGTCTCCTATCACCTTAGGAAAATACTAGACCTTAGTACGAGTAGTTAGACAGGTAGTAGACTGAAATCGGAGCTTCCTATCCAAAGTTATGAATTTTCTAAGTTTCGGGCCCTAGACTATAGGCTGGGGTTGACCAAAAAGTAGACTTTCTAATCTAGGCCATTTTTCTAGAAACCTAAGATTTTCAATAAATACTAGGCCCTAATTGGAGTCTAATGCAAGTGAGTTTGCTTAATTTGGAATTTTCTACAATTAGTTATGAATTTCTAAAGATAGGGTATTTAAGGGAATTTTCTAAATTAACTAGGAAAGGGTCCTTTTTTACTATTTTGACCCAAATGAGCTCCAAACTGATTGGAATCACTCCCAAAAGTCAGGGATGACCTGAGAAAGTGATCCCAAGTATTTGGAGAAAATTTGGGATTTTTAATAATTTTTAATAATTTATTAGGGGCAAAAAGGTAATTTCCACCTAGGGTCAAATTGTGGGTCAACCTGAAGTCAAACTAGGGAGCCCTATTTATCTAAGGTCAAGGGTCATATTCTTGTCAGTTTGAGGTATTATGAGTAATTTTCTGACCTATGGTGTATTTATTGTAATTTCCGGAAGGCCGCGGGGCCTTAATTAGCAGGTTAATTAGGGTTAGTTAACTAAGGGGTCTAACAAGCCCTAAAAAATCCTAGAAAATTATGAAAGGCTTATGATGTCACTAAGTTTAAATGTTGAAGTTTTCATGTCGTTCTGGGATCTATCCTTGCTCCTAGAAAACTTCTAAGTTCGCTAGACAGATCCTTAATTTTTGTCCTTAGGGTGTCACTAAGTTGTAGGAGTTTAAAGTGATGTTTACACTAACCATCGGGATAATAAATGCATGGGAGTACAGTAAATAAATAAACACACCATGTCCTTAGATCTAGGAGAACCTAAACTAAGTGGTGGTAGTGCGACGACCTACACATGCAATCTACGAAAGATAAAAAAAAGAAAAGACACCTAAAGAGATGATTAGTGAATGATTGGGACTCAACCATTCACTAACCCACTCCCCCATGATTGCTCTTCACACATAAGATCCATGTCTAAAATTTCATGAAGCAAGTCTCCCAAGGTTAAGAGATTTAATATATAAGTAGTTTCAAAGTAGTTTAAAAATACTTAAATATATATATACATAAATTTTGGAAATTAAGATAATTAAAAAAAATAGGTTGGATTATAGTAAATAGGTATATGGGCGACTCGCTGACCACTCAATCGAGACCTCGCAATGATTCGAAAATAGTTTGTATTATGAAAATAATTATTATGCTAATTAAATAATAATTAAATAATCAAATATTACACCAAGTCAGAAATCTGCCAAAACAGCCAAAACCAGGGGCTGGAAACGGTTTCAAAACATAAAGCTCGTCTTGCTGAAAAGAACGAGGGGTCTTACATCGAAATCCGACTTAAAACGACGAATATATGAATTTCCGAAGTTAAAACATAATAAAATGATGTTTTAAAATAGTGTAGTTTCACTGTTTTTGAAATAACAGGAACTACAGACATAATTTTTATACAAAAATAGTTTTAAACTGTGCAGAATTTAAAGTACACCCAAAACAAGGTGCTGTGCACAAAAATCCGACTCAAAATGAGAAAGTTATGCAATTTCGAAGTTCAAAGACAATAATTGAATAGTTTTAAAACAATGCTGTTTACTGTTTTCAAAAATAATTGCAGATAGATCCAAACATTTCAAATAAAACCAATTCCAAAATGTGCAGAATCTAAATACGTTCAAAACAAGACGTTGTGCGTTGAAATCGGGTTTAAATCGAAGAAGTTATGCATTTTGCAAGTTTAAAGGACTTAAAAAAGTAATTTTTGAAATAACTTAAGAATAATTAAAAAAAAAATAATAATAATAAATAAATAAATAAAAATTAATAATGAAATAATAATAATAATAATAATAATAATCATAGTAATGATAATTACACTAATAAAATAATGATAATAATATTATTATTAATATTTAATTAAAATATAATAATTAAAAAAAAAAGTATTTTTACTGTTTTTTAAATAATTAAAAATATACGTATTATTTTTATAAAAACAAATTTTTATAGGGTAGAGAATGAAAATACGAACAAAACGAGGTATTATGCGTCGAAAACGGACAAAAATTGAATTTTTTATGATTTTTTTTTAAAGTTAAATTAGGTTTAAAAATAATTTTTTATTAAAATAATAAGCGGCGACACGTGGCGGGTCCTTACTGGACTGCGGAACCGCGGCCAATCATTGGCGGCGGCGCGATGATTGCGCCGCCAATCAATGATTGCGGCAATAATGCCGCAATCAGTAACCGCAGGCCGCGGTTACTTATCCACGTCAGCGGCGATCTCAAGCCGTTGGATCGTCCGCGGAAACGGGCGAACGGCCGTGATCGAGTCACACCAGTACTCGGTGCGACGGGCGGAACCGCGCAGTTCAGACGGGCGGCCAAGATGCCGCCACGTGGCGAGCGGGACCGCGGGATCAATCCCGGCGGTCGATCCAGACCGCTGAGACGGGCCTGATGAGCAGATCCGAGCCGTTGATCAAGAAATCAACGGTCTGGGATAAACTCAACTGCATGCGGCGTGATACCCGAGCCCTAGGGGTGTTTTTCGTCCCGTTCTCACGATCAGGACGACGAAACGCTACAAAATTTTAAACCTAGATTATAGAAGTGAAGAGCATCATTGGGGGATCTTCTATTTGAATTTATATTCCCTAATGACGACGCTAATTAACCCTAAGTGTTCTAATTAGGGTTTGAAATATACCTCGATCCGCTCGGTGGATTTGGATGATTTTGGGCTTGTTGGACTCGTGGACTCCCCAAGAACAAGTTCCGAGTTGACGTCGAGATCCAACACGCGCTCAATCGACTTGACGAAGCCTTGGAAGGGTTTCACGTTCGGGTCGCCGGAGAACTCGCCGCCGGCGGCTTGGGGTGGTCGGGTTCGACGTGGGAAAGGGAGGTGAATCTCTCTAGAGCTCTCACAAGAAGTTTCAAGAGTTGAGGCCGTCTTGAGAGGGAGTATCCATGAGAGCCCCTCAAATAACCTAATTTCCACTATTTAAGGCCTCCTCTCTATGATTTGACGGTGGGGATCAAATCCTTGGCTAATTGGGAGGGAAACCAGGCTTTGGAGGCCGTGGTATTGAATTCAAAACGAAGGGATTTGACTAGCGCCTTGAATGGGCACTTAATAGGGATTTAAATAAGTCTTAATGGGTCGATTTGACCCATTATGACTTGGATTGACCAAGTCATGTGTTGACTTGGTCAACTCAGTCAAATGGGTCCAATGGGTATGAGGTTTGAGCCATGAGGAGATTTAGTTTGGATTTAAATCGATTTGGGCTCTTAATGGGCTAGGTGGTCAACCCTGGTTGACTTGGTCAACTGGGTTGACCCAGGGTCCAAGTCCAGGCTCAACAGACTCGACTCGACTCACTAAACCCATCGGAGAGGGTCTTGGGGTCTGGCTTGGTCAATTTGACCAAGTCAACCCTCCAGGCCCGGGTCTGGGCAAAATCGAGGTCAACAAACGGACCCCCAACAGGAGTGGCGAACAACTAGTGAACCGCTCGTGTTGGCGTTGATCGACTAAGCCACAGAAAGGAGAGTAAAGAGCACAAGAGTGTTACGGAACCAAAAGGGTAAAAGAAAGGTAGAAAACTCTTCTCCTAGCCTTATCCTACAGTGAGGGTAGAGCCTAGGAAAGGAGAAAGAGCAGCAGTGCACAAGTCCAGAATCACCAAAATTGTGAACTGGTAGTATGGTATTCTCCTGGCCTTACTCTTCGACAAGGGTAGAGCCGAGGATAGAATCCATGGTAAAGATCACCTAAAAAAGGTGAAAATAAAGTAAAAGGGATTCTTTTTATAGCCTTGCCTCGTAGCGAGGGCAGAGCAGAAAAGAGAATCAACAGGAAAGGTCACAACTATGGTGAAAAAGTAAGGTGATATCTCTCCTTGCCTTGTCCTATGGAGTGGGCAGAACTAAAGAGAGAACCAAAAGTAGAGTAGTAAAAGCACACAAACTATCTGTCTGACTATATCGAATCAGCAGAGTAGAAGGTGAAGGGGGTCCCATCTCCTCCTGCCTATTTCGGGACAGAGAATTGGGGTGACTCAGTATCTGCATAACCAAATCGGGTCAGCAAACAAAGAAATCACAAAGCCTGGTGTCTGCCTAATCAAAACAAGACACTCAGGGAAAAGGATGGCGAGGGGTTCCTGCCAGGTGCTCTGTCAGGCCCTCTCTACCAAGTAAGTCAAACCAGCTTCTTGTCTGTTCATTTCGAACAGCAGGATAGAAGGTGAAAAGATCCCATCTCCTCCTGCCTATTTCAGGACAGTAGATTGGGGTAACTCAGTATCTGTCTGATCAACTCAAGACAGCAAACAAAAGAGTCACAAAATCTGGTGCCTATTTGATCAGAATAGGACACTCAGGGAAAGAGGCAAGGAGTTCCTGCCAGGTGCTCTGTCAGGCCCTCTCTACCAAGTAAAACCAGCTACCCGCCTGACTGTATCTAGACAGCGGGGTGGAAAGTGAAAAGGATCCCGCCCCTCCTGATCCTTTCGGAACAGTGGATTGGGGTGACTCGATACTTCTGCCTGACCTCAGCAAAAGTAAAGAAGAAACGAAATGGAAGCCTGCGTAGTCTTTTACAGGACATCCGAGTAAAGGGGTGTTGAGGAATTGCGCCTCCCAGGGACTCTGTCGGGCTCACTCAACGGTAAAGTAAAACCAACTACCAGGCTGACCGCATCTGGACAGCGGGTAGAGGGTGAAAGGATCCCGCCCCTCCTGCTCCTTTCAGAACAGTGGATTGGGGTGGCCACTACTTCTGCCTGACCTCAGTAAGAAGCTCGTGAACCACGAAATGGAAGCCTGCTTAGTCTTTTACAGGACATCCGAAGTAAAGGGTTGTTGAGGAATTGCGCCTCCCATGGACTCTGTCGGGCTCACTCAACGGTAGAGTAAAACCAACTACCAGGCTGACCGCATCTGGACAGCGGGTAGAGGGTGAAAGGATCCCGCCCCTCCTGCTCCTTTCGGAACAGTGGATTGGAATGGCCACTACTTCTGCCTGACCTCAGCAAGAAGCTCATGAACCACGAAATGGAAGCCTGCTTAATCTTTTACAGGGCATCCGAGGTAAAAGAAAGAAATGTTGAGGAATTGCGCCTCCCAGGGACTCTGTCGGGCTCACTCAACTGGTAAGCTTCGACATCTGCTGTAGCCAGTGCGGTCTTGCAGATGAAGAAGGGCTCAATACCCACCCAGTCATTTCAACTGAGTGAATAAAGAGCCGGGCTCTGATGTCTGCCTGATCAGGACAGTGCAAACGAGAGCGTGGCGAGGAGTACCTGTCAGGTGCTCTGTCAGGTCCTCTCTACCAGGTAAACTCAACTATCTGTCTGTTCATTTCAAACAGCAGGATAGAAGGTCAAAAGTCACCTCGACGTCAGCCTAACACGCATCTGTGTAGGGATGTGAGGGAAAAAGAGGTAAGTAAATGGGAATTTTAAGGGAAGAGCCGCCTAGGGAACCCTTTCTAGCAATCTGATAACCACATGGTAGAGGACAAGTCGTCGTGGCCATGAGTATTCAAATGCTGTCAAGATCTCCTAAAGAACTCCGACCCTACACAAAAGAGGGAGAAGACATCAGAACGACATCTCTCAAGAAAGCTGGAAGAGATATACCCGCTGTAAAGTGTGTAAAGGGGCGATCTCATTCCAAAGGAGTAAAAAGAACTCGAGTAGCGAGGGGGCACCTCAACTACAGAAGGCAAGACTATGCCTGGTAAAAACAATCCTCAAAGAGGCTACAGTGGTGGACCCATACTAACTGATGGGAACCCCGTAAGAGGTAGAAACAAGATCAAAATATCCAAAGGACCTCTCCGGCAGCTAGGAGTCGGGTCTCGATGGGGAAACAAGTGGTGAAAGTATCTGAAAGAGCCGACCTTCTACTAGGGGATCAAAACTCAAGGAAAAGGTGGTGGTAGCATCTAAGGTGTGATGCCCTATATCACCAGGTAAGGGAAAGAGGACCAGAGTAGTGAGGGAACACCCTCTCTACTAAGGGCAATAACTCTGAGTAAGTAAAACCTCACAGTGGTAACACCCACACAAACTAGTGGGACCCTGTGGAAAGTGAAAGTGACCTAAACTCATTCATAAAACTAATCCGGCGACTGAGCCTAGTGTATGAATGGTAGGATAAGTCACAAAAAGGAGTATGAGAACTGTTCTTCTGCCAGAAGCTCAAAGTTCTCAAAGTAGTGATGTTGATATCCGAGGCAAGGTATACTACACCACTACAAGAAAAACAACTTTAGGTAGTAAGGGGACACACTCACTACCTGAGGATAGTAATCATGTACAAGATTAATAAAACATTAGAAGGGTCACAGTGGTTGCACCTACCCTGATCAGGTAGGACCCTGCGAGAAGTGAAAAACAATCAAACAGCGTCCGTAGGGCTACTCTAGCAGCTAAGAGTAGGGAACGAATGCTGAAAGTGAGTGAGTAAAGGAACCAGGGAGCTGATCTTCTATTAGAAAATCTGAGCTCCTGAGGATGTGATGCTAACACCTGAGAGAGGGTATACTACATCACAGCTAAGAAAACAACTCTGAGGTGACAAGGGAGCACACCTGACACCTAATCTGATAATCATGAGTGAGATTTATGATTATCATAAGGCCACAGTGGTAACACCTACCCTAATCAGGTAGGACCCTGTGCGAAGTGAGGGTAACACTGCCACATTCATATGATTACTCTGGCAACTCAGAGTAATTCATGAATGGGAGGTAGACTGCCAAAAGAGGGCAGCATGGGGCGATCTCTTCTCAAAAAAACCTAAGCCCAAAAAGATAGTGATGGTTACATCTCAAAACATAATGTACTACATCACTAACGGAGGAATGCATTCAAAATCATTTAAACTGATCGACCAACTAAGTGGGAACTCAATCTTGAAAAGATTGTCAAAGTATTCTTAAGGGAGGAGAAAGCGAAATTTTTAGGGAATTTGAGTTCTTAAAGAGTTTTACCGGGTTCCTCTTGCGACAAGGGCAACCGGGTTTTTTGTACTCCTAGGAGCTTCCTCTTTTTTTTTTTTTTTTTTTTTTTTTTTTTAACCCTGATCATATTCGCCACATGAACAGAACTGGGAAATTTGTGCTTTTGGAGAGTTTTACCGGGTTCCTCCTGCAACAAGGGCAATCGGTTTTGCTCTACTAAGAGCTCCCCTCCTTTATCACACATGAATTTTTAAATTGGGAGTATTTGATGGTTTTGATAACCCAGACCACATTCACATCATGAGAATGAACTGGGGAGCACAATCGTATAGAGATTGATGTACAACTGAAATTATCATCATGATAGAGGATCAACACTACCATATTTATCTAGCGTGGGATGGTGTGGACCCAGTATCCTATCTCAAAAAGAGTCTGAACTCATGACTCTAGCATCTTTGATCACATTCAACTCATATGAATGGACTAGGGGCTACATCTATCAGATTAGGACTGATAGGAAAAAGAAATTCAATTTTGGGATAGTGGATCTTCATCACCATCTCTGACTGTCATGGGGTGGTATGGACCCAGTATCGCCTCTCAAAAACTAGACTCAAACTACTGGTTTTGATATCCCAGACCACACCTGGGGCGACAGGTGAAATTGGGGGACTAAGCCCTAAAAAGGGAAGAACAAACTAAAAATTCTATGCGATAGCACCAACGTGATTGGTGCGCACAGACAAAAGTATAAAACATCCCTACGGCGTATTAGTGTATCACCTCTAAGGATAGCTTCATACTCTTCTAAGCGACGTCGCGTGGTAGAGGACAAATCGTCGTGGCCACGCAGACTGCTAAAAAGTAAGAGGAATCCTTTTAGGAGGTACATATACAGAGGGATATCTACAGGCGGTAGGGAGGCTCCCCTGTGAAGTACTAAACTCAGGCATAGTACTTTTTCAAGTATTGTCCGTTGATGACAGGCATCGGGTGAACGCCATTTGCATCAACAAGTAGGTAGGCACCACCTTCATAAACTTGCTCTACAGCGAAGGGGCCTTCCCAAACAGGCTCAAACTTACCACCTCGCCGACGGTGCGAGATGATAGGCCTACGCAAAACAAGAACTAACTCGCCTACTCGAAAGGCACGGGGTCTAACAAGGCGCTCGTAGTGCCGTGTCATTCGGGCCTGGCACAGCTTAAGGCACTGATAAGCTCGTAAGCGAAGCTCATCTAAACCATCAAGCTCTTCCAACCTCAGTCGGGCATTATCTTCCTCAGATAGATTACAATTAACTGCTACACGTAGTGAGGGGAGCTCGACCTCCAACGGGAGGACTGCTTCAGTCCCAAAAGCTAAAGCATATGGGGTGGACTGGGTAGGAGTACAGTAGGTAGTCCTATATGCCCATAATGCTTCAGGTAACTTATCATGCCATTCTCTCTTGTTTGCAACAAGGATTTTTCTTATCAGTTGCACAAGAGTCTTATTGAATGCCTCCGCCAAGCCATTGGCTTTAGGGTAGTAAATTGACGAGTATCGCCAATTAATGTTATGGCGGCGGGCAAATCTGGCAATTTTGGTGCTTCTAAAGGACGGGCCGTTATCTGAGATTATACGGCGCGGAACACCAAATCGATAAACAACATTATCGCGAAAGAAGCGCATCACATCTTCTGATTTAACTTCCTTAAGTGGGACAGCTTCTGCCCACTTAGAGAAGTAATCAGTGGCGGCTAAAATGAACCTATGACCCTTAGAGGAAGGAGGGTCTATAGGACCCACCACATCCGTGCCCCAGCCCTCAAATGGCCAAGAAGAAACAGTAGGGTGCAACGGATTAGGGGGTTGGTGAATCACCGTGCCATGAATCTGGCACTGGTGGCATCTCTTAGCGTGCTCCATACAATCGTGGATCATAGTCGGCCAGTAGTAGCCAAGGCGTTTAATTCTGCCTTTCATTTTAGGTCCAGACTGATGGGCACCACAAAGCCCTTCATGTATCTCGCTCATGACTCTTTTAGCCTCTTCTTTACTGAGGCATCTCAACCACATTTGGTCAAAAGAGCGTCGATACAGAGTTTCATTTACATAGGCGAATGATAAGGCTCTCTTTCTAATTTGAGCAGCGAGAGACTTATCATCTGGAAACCTACCATGTTTTAAATACTCTATGAAGGGTTCTCTCCAATCTGACTCCTCATCCACAGCAAACACTGCAAGGGTCTGATTGGGAGTAGACAAGTCTGCGGGGCACAGAGCTTGACGATACTGGACAATAATAGACACTGGATTTCCAGTAGGGTCAGCTAATTCTTTTGCTAACTTGGCCAATGCATCTGCTTTTCCATTTTCAGATCTAGGGACCTTGGCCAAAGTTACTTCTGGTATTAAGCTCAGGAGCTCCATTGCTTTATTATGATATGAAATGAGCTCAGGCTTAAGTACTTTGTAGACTCCAGCTATTTGATTGATTATCAGTTGGGAGTCTCCAAAGATCTTCACCCGCGCAAGACTCATCTGAATGGCCAACTCTAACCCCAAAATCAGAGCTTCGTACTCAGCTTCATTATTAGTATGAGGTTCTGATAAACTATAGGAGTACCATAGAGTATGACCATCAGGAGACACAAAAATTAGGCCTAATCCTACCCTAATTGTAGGAGTTTCATATGGACTTGAAGCTTTAACGGATGACGCACCGTCAAAGTAAAACTCCCAAGTAGGGGACTCCTGTTCCTCCACACTCATAATGAATTCATCAGGTAGCTCATCGTTGAGTGGGGAATCAGCAGGGATCGGGTGATCGGCCAAAAAGTCAGCTAGAGCCTGTCCTTTGACGGCCCGCTGAGGAACAAAAGTAATATCAAATTGCAGTAGTATCATAGACCATCGTGCTAGACGACCTGAAAGGGTCGGACGGGTCATCAGGTACTGCAATGGGTTGACTCGAGAGATCAGATTGATCTTATGTGATAGCATATAATGCCTAAGCTTCTGTACCGCGAAGATCAAGGCTAAACATTGTTTTTCTATCGCTGGGTACTTAAGCTCTGCAGGTATCAGTCGCCTGCTGAGGTAGTACAAGGCATTCTCCTTGCCTTCCTCATTCTCTTGAGCCAACAGTGCACCTAAAGACTCATCCAGGGCCGTAGTGTAGAGAATTAACGGCCTACCCGGGATAGGTGCAGCTAAAACTGGGGGATTTATCAGGTAGCGCTTTATACTCTCAAAGGCCTCCTGACAACTCTCATCCCAATGGAATCGGGCATCCTTCTTCACTAGTGCAGAGAAAGGATGACACCTACCAGAAAGATTGGAGATAAATCTCCGCAAGAAAGCTAGTTTACCCTGAAAGGATCTCAACTGGGTAAGACTCTTAGGGGGTTTTAAATCTACTATGGCCTTGATCATAGAGGGATCTATCTCAATGCCACGATAGCGAACTATGAACCCTAAGAACTTTCCTGCATTGACTCCAAATGCGCATTTTAAAGGATTCATCTTTAAATCAAATTTGCGCAAGCGTTCAAAAACGATTCGCAGATCTCTGAGGTGATCTTCGCGGACCTTGCTTTTGACGACCAAATCATCCACATAGCATTCAACTTGCTCATGTATCATCTCATCAAAGATGACAGTCATGGCACGTTGATAGGTGGCCCCGGCATTCTTGAGACCGAAGGGCATCACCTTGTAACAAAAGACACCTATAGGTGTCCGAAAAGCGGTAAACTTCTCATCTTCAGGGTCCATCTTTATCTGATTGTAACCAGATGAACCATCCATGAATGAGAAGATGCTATGGGATGACGCTATATCCACCATAAGCTCTGGAATGGGGAGAGGAAAATCATCCTTAGGACATGCCTTGTTCAAATCACGGTAGTCGATACAGACTCGTATCTGTCCGCTCTTCTTCCGGACTGGAACAATGTTGGCAAGCCAAGTGGGGTACTTCTCTTCCCTAATGAAACCTGCTTCTATAAGCTTCTTGGTTTCAGCGATCACCTGTTGTTCAATTTCTAACCTCATCCTACGAGGTGCTTGTTTAACAGGGACTGCATCAGGCTAAATGGATAACTTATGGACTGCTACCTCTGGATTTAGACCAGGCATCTCGGTGTAGTTCCAGGCAAAACAGTCTCTAAACTTTGATAGCAGCTCAATGTATTCTTGAGCCTCTGACTCAGACAGTAGAGCACTATGAAAAATAGGTCTAGGCTCTGACTCAGTGCCTAAGTTTACCTCACACAGTTCGTCCATGGCAGAAGCGACGCCATCTTCAAATTCTTGTGGAGCCTCAAGTATTCTATCATCGTCACTATCCGGGTCTTTTTCATCGGCAAGAGAAACAACCGGATAGGCGTGGGAAACGACATGAATGTTGGCATTACTGGACTGATTTAACCCCATATAACCTACGCCTCCTAGACCTTGGGGGAAATCGGTCCGCCAAACTCGGGCCTGCTGCAGAGCTTCTTCGTCGGGCCAAGTGGAACGAACGAGACCTCGCTCAACAAAGCTCTCTACAGTAGGTGAAAAGTAACGAGGGGCACTCCTGACCTCTATATCCATAGCGGTCTCCTCTAAATCCTGTCTCACAGGACCCAGTGGTGCACCTATACTACGGGGTACAGAGGGACATTCCCTAGGTCGGGCTGGCCCAAATGAATCGTACAAGCGAGGTATGGGGTTGTGGCTACCCCAAATTGTGTCAGTGTCATCAACTACAGGAGTGTCAAAAGATCTCTGACTGGAATCCCCAACTCCTATCCCGCGTATCTGATGGGGGGAAGGTTGTCTGATAGTGGTCTGACGTCGGAAGTCCTCTTCCTCGTCTGAGCTAATATCAATAACAAATCCACCTTCAGGTATCAAATGGCTACGAAGAGTAGGTAGTGAATCATAGCCTACGGAATAGGGAGGTGGTGAAGTGACTGGACGCTGAAGAATATCGGTCATTTCATCGTCGGAAGAGTCGGACTCTACAGTCAAAGAAGAAGTGTAAAGGTTAGGGGGAGGAGGTGTACGAGTGTCTTGATTCCGCGGCTCGCGGACCGCAACTCTACCTCTCCCTCTACCTCTACCTCCCCTATCTCTACTAGGGGGAAAGTCGTGCCTCACTGCAAGCTGAGAGGGATCTCCATCAGAATGGGCAGTGGGAACACCTGGTTCAATACCAACCTATGATGGACCCTGTACTGACGATTGTACAGGACCCCGTGCAGGTGGCTGCGTAGGATCCTGTACAATAGTATCAGGTATCACTGGGGACTGAGTAGGTGGAGCTCTACGAGTCTTCCGAGGTATGTAGTACTCGGCGTCGTCATACATAGAGATCTCATGCACAGAGAAGGGCTGAGTATCTCCAGGAATGGTATACTCAACATCATTCCTCATAAACTTCATACACTGGTGCAAGATAGAGGGCACCATTCCATACTCATGGATCCAAGGCCTTCCTAAGAGAGCCTTGTATGAAGTGTCAGACTCAATCACATGAAACTTTGCCTCAGTTAGAAAATTTCCAAATTTCAGAGGCATGGTGATAGACTCTAGAGCTCGATGGCCTTGGTCATTGAAGCCTTTCAACATGATCTTATCGGAAGTGAGCTTCAAATGACCTAGGGAGAGGCTCTTCAAAGTTTCATGAGTTAGTATGTTTACTGAAGCCCCTTGATCTATGAGGACTCTGTTCAACTCATAACCATTGACTTCAGCAGTGACATATAAGGGACGATTGTGCTCAGTGGTCCCTAACAGGAGGTCGCGACTAGAGAAAGTGATGCATGGCATGTTGTATAAATGACATGCCCCATCATCAGGGTCAGAAGTAAAGAATGCCTGGTAGGTCTCTGGTTCAAGCAGGGCTTTTATCAGTGTCTCTCTCAAGTCGGGTGACAACATCAAAGCATCATAGACACTAAGAAGGGAAGGAATTTTTCTTAGGTGAGCCAACATATTGTAATCAACTTCCAGTTGAGGGCCTTTCCCTTTCTCCTTAGGCTGCTCCTGGGAGGAAGGGATAGAGTCATCCTGCTGGGTAATGATATTTTTATCTTTTGTATTTTTAGTCAACTTAGGTGGAAGAACCTTTCCTGAACGCAGATGAACTTCCTGTATTGAGTCATCCTCAACAGGAGATTCCTCTAGTTCAGTGGTGGTGGCAGGTGTTGGTTCTAAGGAAAGTACTGAGAGTGGGTTCTCGGACTCATGCTCTGAATCCATGTAACACCCACCCTCAGGTATTATAAAGACTGGTTCATCTTCATACTCAGACTCAGACTCTTCACTTGAATTATTATAAGAGACATGTAAAACAGTAAAAGAGTGAGTGCTAGTAGAAGTAGAAACAGAACTAGAAGTAAAAGCAGTAGGAAAAGAACACCAGAAGTAGCCAGAATCATCTTCTTCTATTATTTCTTCATCAAATGAAGGGAGAACAAAGTCCTTCAGCGTAAGTGCTGGAAGGAACCCTGTCTTCCCCTCAGAAGTTACAACATACTTTTCTCTTTCATACATTTTCTTGTTACATACATCAGAAGAAAAAGAAATGTGCTCAGTAGGCACTACAACAGAAAGAGAAGAAGAAGAAGGTACAAGTGCCGGAGTAGTAACTGTAGGGGCAACTGTCGACTTGGCCTGTGGTGGCCTCCTCTCAACTGCCTCTGAACTCTGAACTGCACGGTCTATCATCCTCTTGGTCTTCTTGGAGAGTGCTAACTGCCACTCTCCCTCAGAACACTGGGGTAAGCTGCTACTACTGCCCTGACTGTCAGTCTGACTGGGACTGTGGCTGGGACTGGAAACCATCTGAACTGTCTGAGGGCCCTTGCCCCTGGGCTGCACTAGATCGCTGTCCTGGAGGTGTATCTGTCCTGTGGCCATCAACCTCTCAACCTTATCTTTGAAGACAAAACAATCTTCTAACACATGTCCAACGTATCTGTGGTAAGGACAATAGAGTGGGTGCTCCGTCTGACCCTCTTCCTCCACTCTATTGTTGCTAGGAAAGGTGAGTATGTTCTTCTTAGTAAGGAATTTAAAGATCTTCTTCACACTCTCCCTTTTGAAGGGATATTCCTTACTAAGCTTCTCATGCAGAAACTGCTGACTCTCTGGAGTCCTACGGGAGGTCCTAGGCTGTGCTGCTGGCTGACTAGCTGAGTGAGACTGACTAGTTGAGCGTGACAGCTGTGGAGGTGTTGAAGTGACTAAGGGCTTCTTGCCCTTATCTGATGGTCCCTGAGTACTGTGAACCTCTCCTCTCTTAGGTGGAGGTGCCCCTGAAAACTCCTGTCGTTGAGGTCTGCGCGAAGGCTGACTCTCAACCTTAGGAGGGACTGCAGCGGGTATGCTGTCCTGTAGGCTGGTGACCTTGGTGAGGAGCTTCTGAAAGGTTCTAATGGTGAAACCATTCAGGTATGGTGCTATCGGACCATCTATATTCTTCAACAAGATCTCAACTGCATGCTGCTCCTGTAACTGTGGCTCGCACTGCAAACTGAGATTCCTCCACCTGACTATGTAATCTGTGAGACTCTCTCTAGGACGCTGCCTGGTCACCACTAGCTCTCCCACTGTAACTCTGTGCTCCGTACTGACAAACCTCTGCACAAACAACTGCTCCAGCTCTGCGAAAATATTGACTGAGTCGTTGGGGAGGTCGGCGTACCAAGCAAACGCCACCCCCGCCAAGCTGCTAACGAACAATCTCAACATCAGGGGATCATTCCCTCCTATGTTGCAGCATATTGCTCGGTACTGAGCTATATGCTGCCTCGGGTTCCCAAACCCGTCAAAAACTCTGAACCTAGGAGGGATGAAACCAGGGGGGTAAGGCTCCTGCTCGTACTCTACTGGGTAAGGACGCCCCTTGCTAACTGACTCTCCAGTCTTCCTAGAGGAAATCGCCTGCTCTACCTTATGGGCTATCAAATCCTGGATCTGACCTGCTGACATCTGAGCTGGCTGACTCTGAACTGAAGTAGTGTAAGGAAGTACCGTAGGTGGTGCTGGGACTGCTCTCTGGACCCTGTCCACTCCTACGGGGTCTATTGTAGCAGGTGGTACTACTGGCTGCTCTCTGGAGGTACTGGTAGCTGCTACACCTGTCACCTGAGGCATTGCCCCCAGAGCTGTCAACTGTGCTGTCATGGTTGCCATGGCTCTGGCCATCTCCGCCATATGTGTCTGCAGGTGTAGAACGGTAGCATCCGTGTCAACTGATCTGGGAGATCCACCCGCCTCGGGCTCTCCCTGCTCATCCTGGTCCTCGGGCTCTCTCTCATCCGAGTGACCTCTACGGGTAATCACACAAACCCGGTGAACTGGTATATCATCCTCCAACTCATTCACTAGTGTATCATCGTTCTCCAAGAAAGAGTGTTGGAGGGCCTCTATGTAGGGACTCATAGGAGAACCGATCCTATGAGGGCTACGGGCTAGCTGTGTCTCATCCCGCTCTGGGGATCTATCTGGAGTAGGTACAACATCCTCATCACACATCATCGGGACCGTCTCGGTCTCAGAAGGAACTGCTACGTCCATCAAATCATCTACATCGCCAAACTGCTCTGCATCCGACGGTGGTGCTGCCTCTACTGACTCAACTGGGTCGACAGGGGTGTCCGCCTGCCGACGCCTCCAAACCCACCTCCTACGGTGGGGTGCTGCACGGGCAACTGGCTGCTCTGGGACTGCAACCTCTGAACTGACCTGAGGCTGGGCAGGCCTCCGCTGCTGTCTCCGTCCTCGACGACGTGGGCGTCGTCCTACTACAGGAGCCACGGCTGGCGGCCTAACTACTGGAACTGCAGGCTGCTGGGGTGTCTGCCCCCTCTGCCAACTGTAGAGTCTCCTCGCAGTCTGTCGTCGTAACTGGAAGGTAGCCCGAGAAATCTGACGGAGTAAGCCCTCTCGACTAACGGGCCCTCTGCCACGAGCTAAGCGGACGATGTTCCGAATCCTCTGAGTGAGGGCTCGGACACTAGCGTCCCTGGGTAACCTAGCTCGGGGTAGAGTAGTGGCGATAGGAGGGGCCGCCGCTATACGGGCAACATCCTCCTCATCTCCACTATGCGCCAGTGGGGAGAAGCGTCCTCCCTGAACTGCCTCCAACTCGGGGGCTACCATCATCTCTGGAACAGGCGCAACAACAACTGGACGTGGCCTCCGCTGTCTGGGAGCCACTCTCCTCTGCCTCTGAACTATCTCATCGTGAACGATGGCATCTGCCATCCGCTGCCTCTCTGTCTCTAACGCAGCTAAACGAAGTCTCCTGTTCCTATTCCTCCTGGCCCTTCTCCCAAGGCCGGAGGTGGAGGTCGAGGGGACATCTGAACCCACTGCCTGGGTGGCAGGGGGAACAGGAACAACTGGAAGTGTCGGGGTCTGCCCAACAACCTCAGGGTGAGAAAGTCGGGCAAAAACAGAAACCCGACCAGTGGAAGGCGAAGGCACCTCGGTCTGGGCACCCCTCTTCCTGGTGGAAGTGGGAGGGGGAACCCGAACACGAGGTACTTCCGCTGGAACAGCGGGAGTAACAGTAGCAGCAGGCTGCCGGCGCTGAGGGGCCGGAGCAACCTGTGCTGCAGGAGTGGCATGCACTGGACGCCGGACCACTAGACGAACAGGGGGAACTACAGCAGGCTGCCGGCGCTGAGGGGCCGGAGCAACCTGTGCAGCAGGAGCGACAGGCACTGGTCGCCTGACCGCTGGAACAGGAAGTGGCCTAGGCACTGGTCGCCTAGCCACCGGGCGCACTGACTGCGCAGGAACAAGAACAGGACGTGGTGCTCGGACTGGACGCCGAGCAGCAGGACGTCCAAACGGGCGCATGACTGCGCTTCCTCTCCTCTGGGGAGGAGAGAATGCCGCAGCCTCAGCCGGGGTCGGCCCGCCAAGGGTGACGAAAGCCGAGTCAGTGAAGGAACCAAAAGTGATCCCTCCCACTAGCGGACTAGTGAGCAGTGACTCAGGAAGAGTCACCCGCGCGTCCGAACCAAAGGAAAAAGTAACTGAAGGAGCGAAAGAAGCCATGGCACTGCTGCCAAGAAAAGAAAGTGAAAAGGTCAGTAAGAATGTAAATCAAGAACGAATGGACGAGTAAGGATTTGATAGAAATAGATAAGAATAGATAAAGGACGGAATAGCCTGCTAGGCTGGAAAGAAGTAGAGTAGGGAAGAAAACCTAGCTAAGGGAAAGGAACCCTAACTAAGGAGAGACCCTAACTAAGAGTGGGACGGACCTAATCTAAGGAGTACCAATCCCGGAGTACACACAAGAAAGAATAATATAGAATCCAAAGATGGAGAGAGAAACTGGTCCCACCGTGGTCGCCAGAAACCTGTGGACCTCCGAAAGAGCACCGCGCGAACGGGTCGATTGGAAGGGACAGATTGGATCATGCATATGACTAACCATTGAGGATAGAGGCTTTCACCAACACACCTCGATGGGTAGTAATATACATGACCAAATCACGGGTTTCCCCCACCCGATGCAAGAGCTCGAATGGGGTTTAGTAGATTGTGGGGACCAAGTTTCCCACGGGCGCAAGCCCCCGTGGTTAATTACATCCCAGGCCGGAGCCTGAGAAAACTCTCGATTAAGGATTATACATTATCCTCTCTTAAAGTGGGATTGGCACAAGGGTACAAACTAGGAAATCCTACTCAAAGGGAAGAAAGGTCCGAAGGGACTAAATCAACATGCATGGCTCATACCAGCATTCGGAGGCTCTAGGGTACTAAAGAGAAACTGAAGAAAATCAAAGTCAAACATCCGATCACATGCGTGAGAGAAGGATGGAGGTGGCGTCATCCTGTGACGCAGATAAGTAGGATTTATAGTCCCTAAAAGGAAGGGACCTACCTACTATTTAAGGCATACTACGAGACCGAATGTAATAGCCTCGAATCCTAAATCTAGTTTGGACTTAGTGTTCGACACACACTAAGACCAATGTCCTAGCTAATGCGATGCAAAGATCTGGACTTATCCCGGCCTGGATTGGGGGAGCCAGCTAACCACCTAATCGATTTAAAACTATGCTGTCAAGTCAGTTATGAAAGATGGGTGGGAGGTACAGTTTATTGGAAAAAGGACCGACATCTAGAGAATTTCCTAAGTGGTCCTGGACTTATGTTGGGTGAATGCCCCTAGCTAATGCAATTAAATTTTAATTAGTTGGTTACTAATGCAATGCATGCTAGTTGAAATGTCAGCTCATGAATGCTTTGGATTTTAAAAACAGGCTTAATATAAAATAATTTTTAGAAAAGACTGAGTCTCCCTAGGTCCGGCACTTCATCCTCATAGGCCAGATTATCCGGACTCTACCCGCAGGCAGGGAGATGTCTTATTAGAAGGAGAGAGAAGATGTAGTAATATGCATGCGACCCCGGACGATTCCGGCAATTTCCTAGGTTCGTTAAGTTTCTATGTTATTTAAAACTTAAACTTTTAGGAGTTAGTTATGAGTAGAAGAATTTTTAGTCCTTAGATAGCCTAACGGAATCCAGGTGAAAACAAGAACGGCATGCAAGAAAGAAACCTAGAAAAAACAGGTAATTCTACTACGCAATCAGGTAAACACATCAATATAAATCCAACTAATCAAGTAAATGTCCATAGGCCAACTGCCCTTTAATTACAACCCAGGGTATGCAGAAAAGTAAAGTGGCCGGGCACCACTGCCAACAACCCGGATTTCTAAGCCTATGACAGACGCCAACAACTTTGAGTGGGATATTGGGTCTTCAATCTTCAATATCTTCAATCTCCTGGGTATCCTCTCCTTGGACTCCTTGGATCACTCCTCCTTGGACTCCTTGGATCCGTCGTGGCTTGAATATCCAAACGAAGAAACAATTCCCCTAATATGGAGGTATTGCTTTTTCTCTTTGGATATCTAAAGTCATCCAGCTCGATCTTCCAAATGGAAGAAGACTCTCCCCTTAGGGATGCCTTCCTCTTTTAGAATTCAAGCTGGATAAGAATATCCCAACTCAAAGGTTGTTTTCACAACTCTTAACAATTATTACAGATATTACATTAATTGAAAAGCAGAAAAATCTAAAAGGACCTGCATGGTTATCCTAATAAAAATCCCAAGCAGTTCATATATATAAAAAAAAATGCTAACACCATTGACCCTGTGCCAAGCCATGCTCTTAGGGCTAAGCAGCTCCATCTGTAGCAATTATAATTATTTAATAATTTTAGCCCTCATTATATCAGGGGGGCTGAGCAAGCACCTGCATAAAACAAACATTAGAAATCATAACGGTGCCCCCCTTTTCTTAGCTTGAGCATGGCCACCTGCATAGAAGAACAGTATATATATATATATATATATATATATATATATATATATATATATATATGACGTTCCTAACCTAGGGGTAAATCTAGCGCCCATCACATCACAGAGTGCAAGAAAAGTAAGCAAACACAGCAATTCAATTTTCAAACATCATGCAGTGAAAACTACGAAAAGCTCCGGCACACAGCAAAAATAAAACCCAGCGGCCTAACCTAGATCTAGAAGTGGTGTCCTAGCAAACCATTCTATGTGTGTGTAAGGCTAGTGTGGTTTGGATAGATCCTATGCAGGATAGTTAGTTAAAATTGTCTAAAGTTCAAGTCTGTTGAAGGCTAGAAAAGGAAATTTTTGTTGAAATTCAAATATTAGTGAATTGGGGTGCATTTTAGTTAATATAGTTTGTTGATAAATTTTAGGAACTTAGGGTGATGATATTTGAAGTTAAAGTTATATTAGCCAATTTTGGAAAGTCCTGGGTCCTCCTAGGAACTAGACTAAGGGTCCAAAAAGTCACTATGGGAAAAAGGCTAAGTCTGAGTCTCCTATCACCTTAGGAAAATACTAGACCTTAGTACGAGTAGTTAGACAGGTAGTAGACTGAAATCGGAGCTTCCTATCCAAAGTTATGAATTTTCTAAGTTTCGGGCCCTAGACTATAGGCTGGGGTTGACCAAAAAGTTGACTTTCTAATCTAGGCAATTTTCTGGAAACCTAAGCTTTTCAATAAATACTAGGCCCTAATTGGAGTCTAATGCAAGTGAGTTTGCTTAATTTGGAATTTTCTACAATTAGTTATGAATTTCTAAAGATAAGGTATTTAAGGGAATTTTCTAAATTAACTAGGAAAGGGCCCTTTTTTACTATTTTGACCCAAATGAGCTCCAAACTGATTGGAATCACTCCCAAAAGTCAGGGATGACCTGAGAAAGTGATCCCAAGTATTTGGAGAAAATTTGGGATTTTTAATAATTTATTAGGGGCAAAAAGGTAATTTCCACCTAGGGTCAAATTGTGGGTCAACTTGAAGTCAAACTAGGGAGCCCTATTTATCTAAGGTCAAGGGTCATATTCTGGTCAGTTTGAGGTATTATGGGTAATTTTCTGACCTATGGTGTATTTATTGTAATTTCCGGAAGGCCGCGGGGCCTTAATTAGCAGGTTAATTAGGGTTAGTTAACTAAGGGGTCTAACAAGCCCTAAAAAATCCTAGAAAATTATGAAAGGCTTATGATGTCACTAAGTTTAAATGTTGAAGTTTTCATGTCGTTCTGGGATCTATCCTAGCTCCTAGAAAACTTCTAAGTTTGCTAGACAGATCCTTAATTTTTGTCTTTAGGGTGTCACTAAGTTGTAGGAGTTTAAAGTGATGTTTACACTAACCATCGGGATAATAAATGCATGGGAGTACAGTAAATAAATAAACACACCATGTCCTTAGATCTAGGAGAACCTAAACTAAGTGGTGGTAGTGCGACGACCTACACATGCAATCTACGAAAGATAAAAAAAAGAAAAGACACCTAAAGAGATGATTAGTGAATGATTGGGACTCAACCATTCACTAACCCACTCCCCCATGATTGCTCTTCACACATAAGATCCATGTCTAAAATTTCATGAAGCAAGTCTCCCAAGGTTAAGAGATTTAATATATAAGTAGTTTCAAAGTAGTTTAAAAATACTTAAATATATATATACATAAATTTTGGAAATTAAGATAATTAAAAAAAAAAAAGGTTGGATTATAGTAAATAGGTATATGGGCGACTCGCTGACCACTCAATCGAGACCTCGCAATGATTCGAAAATAGTTTGTATTATGAAAATAATTATTATGCTAATTAAATAATAATTAAATAATCAAATATTACACCAAGTCAGAAATCTGCCAAAACAGCCAAAACCAGGGGCTGGAAACGGTTTCAAAACATAAAGCTCGTCTTGCTGAAAAGAACGAGGGGTCGCACATCGAAATCCGACTTAAAACGACGAATATATGAATTTCCGAAGTTAAAACATAATAAAATGATGTTTTAAAATAGAGTAGTTTCACTGTTTTTGAAATAACAGGAACTACAGACATAATTTTTATACAAAAATAGTTTTAAACTGTGCAGAATTTAAAGTACACCCAAAACAAGGTGCTGTGCACAAAAATCCGACTCAAAATGAGAAAGTTATGCAATTTCGAAGTTCAAAGACAATAATTGAATAGTTTTAAAACAATGCTGTTTACTGTTTTCAAAAATAATTGCAGATAGATCCAAACATTTCAAATAAAACCAATTCCAAAATGTGCAGAATCTAAATACGTTCAAAACAAGACGTTGTGCGTTGAAATCGGGTTTAAATCGAAGAAGTTATGCATTTTGCAAGTTTAAAGGACTTAAAAAAGTAATTTTTGAAATAACTTAAGAATAATTAATAATAATAATAATAATAATAATAATAATAAATAAATAAAAATTAATAATAAAATAATAATAATAATAATAATAATAATCATAGTAATGATAATTACACTAATAAAATAATGATAATAATATTATTATTAATATTTAATTAAAATATAATAATTAAAAAAAAAGTATTTTTACTGTTTTTTAAATAATTAAAAATATACGTATTATTTTTATAAAAACAAATTTTTATAGGGTAGAGAATGAAAATACGAACAAAACGAGGTATTATGCGTCGAAAACGGACAAAAATTGAATTTTTTATGATTTTTTTATAAAGTTAAATTAGGTTTAAAAATAATTTTTTATTAAAATAATAAGCGGCGACACGTGGCGGGTCCTTACTGGACTGCGGAACCGCGGCCAATCATTGGCGGCGGCGCGATGATTGCGCCGCCAATCAATGATTGCGGCAATAATGCCGCAATCAGTAACCGCAGGCCGCGGTTACTTATCCACGTCAGCGGCGATCTCAAGCCGTTGGATCGTCCGCGGAAACGGGCGAACGGCCGTGATCGAGTCGCACCAGTACTCGGTGCGACGGGCGGAACTGCGCGGTTCAGACGGGCGGCCAAGATGCCGCCACGTGGCGAGCGGGACCGCGGGATCAATCCCGGCGGTCGATCCAGACCGCTGAGACGGGCCTGATGAGCAGATCCGAGTTGTTGATCAAGAAATCAACGATCTGGGATAAACTCAACTGCATGCGGCGTGATACCCGAGCCCTAGGGGTGTTTTTCGTCCCGTTCTCACGATCGGGACGACGAAACGCTACAAAATTTTAAACCTAGATTATAGAAGTGAAGAGCATCATTGGGGGATCTTCTATTTGAATTTATATTCCTTAATGACGACGCTAATTAACCCTAAGTGTTCTAACTAGGGTTTGAAATATACCTCGATCCGCTCGGTGGATTTGGATGATTTTGGGCTTGTTGGACTCGTGGACTCCCCAAGAACAAGTTCCGAGTTGACGTCGAGATCATGTTCAACATAACTTGAAATCTGCTATTTTTAGTTGGTTTTTCTTGTATCTTCTATAAATAGGCCTTTCTAAACTGGAACTTAATCTTTTTGGTCATTGATCTTCGTGCCTATTGAGAAGAGAATTAAGGAGAGAGTTTGAGAGAGCATTTGAAGGAGATTTCTTGCCGTTGGAGCGTGAAGGTTTCACTTGGTACTCAAGGGTAAGTGTTTCCACTTTCAAGTTAGAGATTACTTCACTCTTCTCTCTTTTCTTTTAGATTGAACTTGTGAAGAAGATCTTGGAAGAAGATCCGGTTCTCTGCCGACACTTGAAGGGTGTGAACAGCTGAGGGTTCTCTGCCCACATTTGGAGGGTGTGAAAGGACGAATGGTTCTCTGCCCGCACTTGGAGGGTGTGAAAGGACGACGGTACTCTGCCAACACTAGTGATAGTGTGAAAGGATGACGGTACTCTGCCAACACTTGGGATAGTGTGAAAGGATGAACGGTTCTCTGCCGACATCAGGGGAGTGTGAAAGGATGACGGTTATCTGCCGCACCGGGTAGTGGTGAAAAGAGTTTGTAAAGGCTTCTCCGCCTTGCTGTGGGTGCTAAAGGAGAGTCACTATTTGGTATTAGTGCAATACTCATATGGTGCCTCTAGGGAGTGGATGTAGGTCTGGTTTTGACCTAACCACTATAAATCTGGTGTCATTTATTTTCCGCTGCTTATTTACTTTTTGTGATTAAAAACTTTGTTGTAGAAAAACTTTTTCTAGAAAAACTCATTAACTAAAGTTTTAGTTTTCAATAATTTTAAAAGAGGGTTAAAAATTTTAAGTACCAATTCACCCCCCCTCTTGGTTAGCCTTGGGACATTTAATTAGGCTTAACATCCTAATTCTCATTGAACAAGTTTCAACAGGTGAGGGGTGAGGCCATGGGACGAGTGGCTAGGGCGAGGGGCGAGCGGACGAGGCCGCAGGGTGAGCAGACAAGCCAACAAGGTGGGCTGGTGTGGCTAAGCAGCAAGCGCAAGCAACGAGTGCGACCTGACAGAAGAGTCAAATGGGTTGCATTCTGGTTCGCGAGTTAACCTGAACCATACCCGATATTTCAATTGGATCAAAAAATTAAACCCAAACCCAAACCCGTTTGTTAAACCGATCAATGTGAACCCATAAATTTTAGGTTAGATTTTTGAGATGTATCATATATTGAAACGGTGAAATCCCTATTACATATAAACAAATTATATAACAATTTTTTTTATTTTTTAATATTTTCTTGAACATTTTAATTCCATCACCAACTACTTTACTATTAAGAACTTTTCATTTTTATTCTTCAAGCACATTGCAATATTTTTAATATTATTAGCTATTTTTTTCCTCATAACATTAACTTCCTCATAATAATCTAAATCTTAAGATCTTGAACAACAATCAAAAATATTTTTATTAGTATTCTTTAAATACTCTCATCTAATCTTAAACGACATATTTAAATAATGTTAATAAGTGATGCTGGGTAAATAAACTTTTATTTGAAATGACTTTATAATCTATGCAATATAAATGATCTATTTTTCTTTTAAGAAAATAATCAATCTGAGTTTTAGTATGTTCATTCCTATAAGTGATAAAATACTCTTCTATTATTTTAAATAAAACATTTGTTAATATAAAATCATAAGAAAGAAAAAATTTAATATGGTTGTATCACGTTCATTATTCAATCCAAACTCATAGCAGTCATAAATACTTTTAAAATCTTCTACTACTACCAATAGATCAATTTAAGTCTCCTTCAATAAAAACTAATTCTTCAAGATCTATCCTTTGTATTAATTCTTCTAAATTATTTCATAATTTTATTTTTAAACACATATTCAAATCTACTTGAGGAGCATAAGCACTTATAACAATAATATTCCTAGCATGAATTATAATTTTAAAGCTATAATTTTATCTCTAATTCTATTAATTTCTACAATATTAGCATTCAAATTTTTTTTTCTAATCACACATACATCATTTCTATTACAATTTCATATCTAGATACCGATGTTTAAATCCTAAAATATCAATCTCCTTAACCTTTTATCCAACCTATTTAGTTCCTTGGATATGTAGAATATTTATCTTTTAATGAAGTATAATATCTATTAATTCAATTAGCTTTTCTATAAGAATACCTGTATTCCAAGTTTTTATCCTAAATCTAATTTTATGGGCTACCTAATACAACACTCCACTTAAATTTTCTTTCTCATCCATACTACATTAAATTTGCTTTCAAAACCCATGCCACTGAGATGAAACTAATCCTCATGAAAGAAAAATGGAATTCAACATAATTTTTTTTAACAAATAAGAATCCCAAAATACAACAAATATTTAGTTGTGAAAATTACATAAAATAAAGGATAAAGACATGTTAAACCTAGCGAATAGAAAAAAAAATAATTCATTCAGAGATAAATAACTGGTAAAATAAGGCAAAATCTTTCCAACACATGCATTTCACCTATTGTTGTTGACTCACCTCATAAACAATATAGAAGAAGATAAACAAAAAAAAGTCCAAGAGAGGCTTTAACACCTCAGAAATTTGCCTATTCTATCCATTCTAAGGTAGATAGCAAGGAAGTGAGAATTAGGATTTTTAAATCGTAGCATCTTGTGTTCTTCAATTGCTCTTCATGTTAGTTAAGTAAATAAGTCACGCAAGAGCCGAGAGGAAAAATATATGATATTGTTCTAGTCCCTATAACTAGAGCTATAGCTAAATTCAAAGTTAATGTAAGAGTAGCAGTCAAAGTTGAGCACGTAAAATGAAACCTAGGGTCCTAAAAGCACAAGATTAGGGTTGTCAATATTTGACCCGACCCAAAAACCCGAGTTGAAATAGACCCAAAAAATTCAGGTTAGGATGAACCCATTTCACAAATGGGTCAGGCTCGGGTTCTCGGATTAGACCTGTTTGAAAAAATGGGTCGGTTCGAATTGACCTGGGAACCCTAGCTCAACCTGGGTTAACTAGGAAAAACTCGCCGATCGGTCTGCCTACCATTGCAATAGGAAAAGGTTTAAGTTCTTTTATGTGGTCCAAGGGCAATGCTCAACATTTAGAAAACCTATGGAATCCAAAATACATAATAAAGAAAAATAAGTATGGTGTTGACTTTGGTACTATATGACCAATAGATGATGATGAATGCAGTTTGGCTATCACTAACAATTTAGATGTTGATATGATCTTTATAGAGACCTCGATTGCTGTTGGAAAGTCATATTTATATATTACCAACGATCCTGATTACACCTTATAATTAGAGATGCACCTCTTGAGTTTGAAGGATCCTACCAATCTAGTGTAAAATTCCAAGTAACCAATAAATTGGGTAAAGCATTATAAGCATATTTCCTAAGCATTTTTTTAAATCTCTCTCAACTTTTGTAAAGTGACTCTCCCTCAAATTGGATAAAAGATGTGATATTATTCCTAAGTTTGATAGTTTTTTTAGAAATACTTAGCTAGGAATTTATTTGCCAACTCTTTCTAAGTAGTTATAGAACATAGGGGCAAAGAATTCAACCACATCTTGGCTTTATCCTTTAGAAAATTTGATAATTTTGTAAGTCTAATAGAATCATCACTAACACCATTATACTTAATATTGTACAGATTTCTAGAATATAATTAAGTGTAGGTTGGCATCCTCAATAGGATTTTCACTAAATCAAGAATTTTGATCCATTTTAATTGGTTGGTTTCGGTTCAAAGTGATAGAACTAGATATAATGCCTATTGATACTCTGATGGATTTCTTCTATTATAAGATTAAAATACTTTTTAAGAGATCTAGGATGGTCTTGATCTTGTACTAGCTCAAACATCTCTAAAATCTTTTTTTTTTTTAATTTTTATAAGGGTTTTTTCTATCTCATAATCAAATAATAATGGCTCCTCACTAGATCTACTAAACATACAAAATTATGAAAAAAAAAAAAAGATTACAAACTAAAAAATCAATGAAATACTTTTTTTATCTTTTTCACAATTTTAACAAACATAATAAAAATAAAGATACATTATACAAGTAGGTCTAAATTATGAAACATCTAATACTCATATTACTTCACCAACAAAAAACTTAATGGGGTGAGGACTTGACTATGTGGTCAACGATGTGAACTACACCTAGATCTAGCATGTAATATGAATATGCTTAGATTTTCATTGATATAAAATTAATGAAAGCCTAGTAAATACGCAAATATACCTTCCTATCAAGTAATAAAATGATATATAAGAGTGCCAGTCCTATGATGAAGTGTTTTTCTTAATATCAATTGAGCTACTATTATTTAATCTAAATTCATAATTTATAATATTAAATGTAATATTTTTTAGATTTTACCATTTTATGGAGACTTGCAAAAAAATTAGATACTAATAGAAATAAAGTAGTTTTGGCAAATGAATGCAAAATGAGACTCCTAATTTTATATATGAATCTGAGCATATGTATCCCTACATCTCTGCCAACCTTATAGGATTGAAAAGAAAAGTTTACAGCCTAACTACAAGTATACCAACTCCATAGAACCTAGAATGTTTAACATCATATGTCTAGGTATGCTAAAATTCTATTCCAAAACTCCTATTTGTTCCAATACTCATTCGTCGAGGTACTACATCACACTAGATTTTAACTATATACATGGTCATTGTATGCATTAAATTACTAATAAGATATATTTAAAATATCAATAAAGTAATTTAAAATATAAGAGAATATATTAGTATTTTCTATGTGTTTACATCATTAGCCCAAAACTCAAAAAATTTAGCTAGACATGGATAACACAAAAAAAGAACTCGTATTTATTTCATTTATATAAGAAAAAGATACATGAGAATTAATAAGAATAAATGTCACTCAAAAGGATTAATTGATTTTCTCCACACTCCTTCCTCTAACAATAGAATTACTTGCATAATATAGGCTAAGATCTCCAAATGAAAGTATCTTTAATTTTTTTATTCTCCCTTAGACTTTAATCTAAGGGGAACTAAATGAATACACTTAAAAATATAAGACTCCTCTAAAATGATAGTACTCCTTTAACAAAAGAATTGAAAAACTATTTATACAAGTGCATAATTGACCTTAGGCACTACAACACTCTATATGATTGTGCCATAATGGTATAAAAATGAACTAGTGCCTTTAATCATAGCCACTAACATATAAGGGTCTTCTCATAGTGGGAGAGTTTATTGCATTGGGGTTCATTCCCTGCTACCTCGAGGCTACTTGGGACCAAATCTTTGATGGAGATGCATCAAGGTTTCACTATTTGATTATAGTGGTGAGTTATTCTTTGGTGTTAAAAGGTTATTGTAAGTAAGGTTATATGTCTCTTTTTTTGGTAAGAAGATTCAGGTTCTTTCAGAGTTTCTCATCATTATTCTTGAAGTTGAAAGTTTATACTCAAGGCTTGGGACTCTTATGTCAACCAGGATGATTGCCTCCGTACTAAAATAAAAGTTATATTGTGTTTCCCTGTGAATTTTGGAAGTAGTGCAGTTTGCCTAGTGGATATTGCACTACAGGAAAATAGTCGATTTCCGGCGGTCATGACCGACGGTTACCGGAGTCATCAGCCCACTATCCCACAACTTTCCTGATACACTTTTTTAGTCCCTTAAGTATAGTTTGTTTTATAACCTTAGTCTATCCATTAGCTTAAGGATGGGTTACGATTATATGTATCAACTGGATATGAAGATCCTTGTAGAATGTTATGATGGTTTTCTCTGTGAATTGAGTTATGATAATATTTGCAAGAAGGAAAAAACAATACATTATATTTTTCCAAACAAATTATTTGGCATTTGCTTCCATGATTTTTACTAGGGGTTCAGCCTCTATTGGTTAAAGTAGTCTATGGCTAAGATGATAAATTTTTATGCTCGATAGCCATAGAAAATGTCCCCATCATATTAGTTCTTCATTAGACAAAAGGTCATAGGCTTTGGAGTGATAAGAGCTCTAAGTAAGATGAATAGGTGAGGCTGGAGTGCAGCTGACAATTATTACATTTTTGTATAAATTCTAATGCATCTTATTTCATGGTAAACCAATAAAATCTTTATCTCATAATCTTAAGAGTGAGCGCTTTCCCTCTTTAGTGTTCTACACATATGCCTTAATGAATCACTCATAGTGTGTAATTAACTTTTGATGGCAGGATATACTTAAGATATGATCTGGTAAATGTCCCTACTACTTAACTCTCCACCAATGATGGTGAAATTTGTTACTTTTCTTCAAAGTTTCATTACAGCTGTCGTGTCTTTGGGCAACACACCATTTTGTAAAAAAAAGATAAGATGAGATCAATCCAAGATGGCCCCCTTCACTAACCAATTGACTGTATAACCTAAGGTCCTTGAATGCTCAAAAAACATATTTTCTTGATACACTTTCTCTTGGAAAGATCTTCAATTGTTAATGTAGTGACTTTTAGAAGTATCTGCATGTGCAATCTGCTCTTGGAGTTTGTGGATGATTTGATATTTCTTTATGTGGATGAGAAACGAATTCACTAGATTGTAATATTATGCCAATTGTGGATTATGGGCATCAATTTTCCCCTCCACTTTAGATACAATGAGTTGCAAACCAGTATAAATTACTAAATTTTGCACCTCACAGTGTATGTCCAGCCTTAGCCTGATAATGAGAGCTTCGTACTTCTCAACCTTATTTGTCATGAGAAATTTTAGTCGAAGTCCCTATTCAAAGGTAACTTATTGAGGAGAGATCAATACTATTTCGGTCCCAACATTAGAACTCTGAGAAGCTCCATCAATATACAATGTTTAATAAGAGGATAGAGGAGGAATGGTGGGTGGTTCATCATAGATAGAAATGGTGCATTCAACCACAAATTTCACTAGTAGTTGCGACTTAATGTCAGACTTTTGCAAGAAATGGATCTTAAATTATCCTAGTTCTACCAACCATTTGATTAGTCTTTTAGATGCCTCAAATTTTTGGAGAATATTTCTTAATGGAAGATTTGTATAGACTTTAATTATATGAGCTTGAAAATATAAATGTAATTTTCTAACTAAGAATATTAATGTCAACATCATTTTATCTGTCAATAGGTAACATCTCTTTATCTCGAAAAGGATCTAACTGACATAATAAACAAGACATCGTATAGCATTCTCTTCTCAGACTAAGACTGTGCATATAACATTCGAAGAAACAACCATATATATGTATAAGAACTCCCTAAGCTGACTTTGAAAGTAGTGGAGGTGAGGCCAAATATATTTGGAGTTACTCGAAAGCTTCCTACCATATGTTTGTCCATTGAAACTCTAGTTATGAGCACTTCTTAGTATCTTTAAGAAGGACAAATGTTTATCCCACAAATGGGCCAAGAAACATAATATAGCTGCAATTCTTCCATTTAGACTTTGGACCTCCTTGATATTCCTTAGGAGCACCATATCTCTTAGTGCATTAATCTTTTAAGGATTAGCTTCGATTCCTTGACAGGAAACTATGAATCTCAAGAATTTTCCAGATGAGACTCTAAAATCACACATGGTAGGATTGAACTGCATGTTGTAGCGTCGAAGGAGGCAGAAGCATATTCCAGGTCAAATGTATGTTATAGTTTCTCAAGACTTTTCACTACCATATCATCTACATATATCTCCATAGTGCGCCCTATAAGATATTTAAAAATCTTATTCATAAGATGTTGTATATGGCTCCAACATTCTTTAGTTCGAATAGTATGACCCATTAGCAGTATAGCCCTTTCTCAGTTTGAAAAGTTATTGCATCCTCATCTGCAAGTGTTATCTTTATCTGGTTGTACTCAAAATAGGCATCCATTAAACTCAACATTTGGTACCCGGACATGGCATCGACTAGTTGATCAATATGAGGAAGTGAAAAATTATCCATTATATAGGTTTTATTAAGGTTCGTGTAGTCCTCAAAATTTTAAACAACAATTTAATTATAAATTTTAATGATTTAAAATTGTAGTGATAAATCTAAATCTCGAAAAGGGTCCAAGTCATCGCTGAGCCAACAAATTGATAATCAACGTGGCAGAAGTAGCCAAATACATTGCTTTTTTTTTTTTTTTTTTTTTGCAAACTAGATTAATATTCCATAGGGTTATTTTCTGATTTTAATTAAATTTATTACACATAATAATTAGTAATAATTAATATCATTTTTTTGTTTGTTTTTAATATTTATTAAATTTAACCTAACGTGTGGCTACTTCCACATTTTAAAATATATTAAACTTTTTTGTCATATTTGAATATTATATATAATTAGGAGAATATTCGATTCAAATTATATTGATTTTAATTTAGTTAATATTATAATTTATTTGACATCCTGTTTCTTTAGAATATAAAGTAACAATTTAATATTATTTTTGTAAGAGTAATTTTTTTAACCTAATTTATTTAAACCTTTTTGTGTTAAAAAATATATAATTTTTAGTTTGAAATTTTATGTCAAATTTCAAAATTATTTTTTTTAATAAACTCCATCATGAAATTTTTAACTTCTGAGAAACAAAGAAAATATTTTATGTATTTTTTATTATCTTTTGATAATTAGTTAATTGGTAAATAAATTATTATTATTTTTTTATTTAATTTTGTGTTGTAATGTAAGAATTGTACAACTACGTAAGTGCTAGCAATTTTTTAATTGATATTTATTATTTTATTTTAACAACGATAAGAGAAATTAGTTGTCCTTATATACAGCTTTTGCTTTCTCATTGTGTATGGATAGTACAACCGAATAGATATTGAATAACTGTTTGAATGTACTTTTATGATTGATTAATTTCATGTCTTTTGATAGATATAATTATTATATTAAATAGATAAAATAACTCTTCTTCCGAGTATCATATTAAATAGATGAAATAATAGAGTTTATGATGTTAAATTTGGATTACATGTACGCTTATTTGGTCCTTATTGTATTAAATTCTCGAAAGCTATTATCATCTAATAACTCTCTTTGATACATCTACAGGAGGAGTCTATATAAGAGTCCTTTTTATTTATATTGTTGCTATCGTAAATTTCAGATCGGTCTATCTTAAAAAATTTTATTAAACATGTATTTTAAGAAACAGTAAAAAAGTTATCTCAAATGAAGTCGAAGTGATTATATGGCCACATCTTCTGCCACATGATGCATAAAATTGCCATGTATATGACATTTTTCATCATGTGGCATATAAGACTTCGTTTTGGGCAGCTTTTTTATATATTCTTATATTAATTTTTTAGTAAAAAATTAATTTTTTTTATTAAAATATTGCTTTAAGAAGCAGTAAGAAAATCATCTCAAATAAAAATTAAGGCTTCGTTTGGGAAGGATTTTTTATTGCTTTAAACGGAGTTTTAGTAAAAAAATTTTTTTTTTTACTAAAAATCCATTTTTGAAAGCAATAAAAAAGCCGTTCCAAACGAAGCCTAAATCTCCAGCTAAATTACAATTTGACCTACTTTCAAAAAAAATTTTAATTAACATTTTTTCTTATTTTAATTTATGTTTAATCCATTTTTTAGTTTTGCCAACTGTTTAACTCATTCCTGCCTCCCACCACATTAAAGGAAAAAAGATCTCCAAGAATGATTGGACCACACTATTGAACAGAGAAGAGGATGATGACTAAGAATAAAGACTTCCACCCTGAAACCCACCTCCCCAATTTTTCCACCGAAATCGAAGCCACCAGAGGGAGATACCAACTTCTCCTTCGCTGCTCTTTCTCTCCTTCTCCTCGTCTTCCTCTCCCCCTTCTTCGTCTATTCTATGGAAGACATGAGATCGAGATCCTACGCCGATGGCCGGATGCAGATTGAACCGTACGGTATCAGGGGACCAACGGTTCCGTCATATGATCTGAGGAGCTACAGCACGTCGGATGCCTCTTCCTACTCCCAGAAGGAGACCAAGCTCAATAAGAGTAAGAATCTTTCTTCTTTCAAGGGCGGGTGGTTAAACGATCCGGAGCTCCAGAGGAAGAAGAGAGTTGCGGGTTATAAGGTCTATTCGGTTGAGGGAAAGGTCAAGGGGTCGTTCAGAAAGAGCTTTAGATGGATCAAGGATAGATATACGCATGCCGTGTACGGCTGGTGGTGACCGATGGCTGATCTGTGGTGGTATGATTTCCTTTATAAACTAGTGGAATCTTCTTATCCTTTCTCTTGTTGTGTCGTACTTTGTGGTTTTATGCTTGGAATTTATATGACTTGGTTTGCAATAGTAAGATTGACAGGATGCTTATAAAGAATAACTATAGCTTTGTCCATTGTTACTTCTTTCACTTATAAGCCCGATACTTATGAATCATCGACACACACGCTGATATTAATTTAGTAAGTTTTTCTCCTAAATTCCATTGACCTGGTAAAGAACACTGGGACTGAACTTTTTGTATGTTTTCACCTCAAAAAGATTTTTATTTTTTTTTATGCCGGTGAAAGACAACTTAGAAACAAGAACCAATGGATTTGTTTGAACCAATGAGCTTTAGAATGAAAAGTAGAGAGAGAAGGCCAGAAAGGTTCCTTAAAATTCTGATTATTGAGTGAAATCTTTTCTCTGCAGCCTTCTAGAGATGGCTGATTGAAAATTTATTCTGGTCCCCCAACTGAATGAAGAGGTGAATTATTAGGTGGAAGATAGTTAAAGCCTAAAGGGCTTATTGGATGCAAGTATATTTTTACTTCGATAGGATTTAATGAATCATGTAAATCCAGCTTTAGCAAATTTTGAGAGGATTAAAGCCTGAAAACTCTTTTGCATGACAATGGTTCAATCTTATCCAATCCACATATATATTTTGGCTATTTATTTCAAGATTTAAGATGTGTCTGGCAGAGAAATCCTTAAATAAGTTAAATCCTTTGAATGATGGGATTTAAACAGTATCATAGCTTAAGAAGCATAAAGGATTTATTGAAACATTAAGATTTAAAGTCTCTGATGATTAATTTCGCTGGATTTAAGCTAAATCTTTTAAATCTTGCCTAAAATAGGATACCAAATAGCTCCTACAAGAAATTTCACTGACAGTAGAGTTTGTAGTGGTAGATTGATTATGAAGAGAGTAGCAGACTTAGTTGATGCAGGAAGGCAATTGAGAGTAGTCATACCTAATGGGATTGGTGATGCATGCAAATTCTTCTAAAGTTAGGTTTGATTAAGGTAACAAGGATAATGTGACCACATTCTTCAGAAATACCATATTTTTTTCAAATCAGTGGTTGATTCTATCATGATGAGAGACGGGTTATTTCATGTTTTGCAGAATGTTCATGCCATGCAGTTTTTTGACTGAAAAGGCAGAGTGCTCAGAGGGAAGAGAAGATCTTTACACTTAAAATGTACTGTAGTACACTGCTGAAAAAAAAAATTGGCACATAAAATTAATTATCCACGTCACTAGCATTCTGAAGCTTTTGAAAGAATTAAACAATAATGAAGAGAAATTACATCCACATCACATTCCGATGGAAAAACTTAAGACTTTCATTGATTAATTTACGTAATGTGCTAAATGATGATGGTGCTAATTTTAGGAATCTGATTTTTCTGTGCTTGCTTTCTCTAACCATGCTCGTTATATTTTTGAGGTTTTTTCTATCTTTTTTTTTTTTAATATATCACTGCTTGCTAGCAGAATAAATTTTTGAAGTAATATTCTTTGTCTGCCTGAGTTAAGGTTTGAATTCTGCTGCTTCTTTTAGTCTGTTATCAGGCTCATCATGGGTTTTATCAGACAAAGTCACGCCAGTATAGTTAGTATCTCTTCCCATGTCATGTTTCATGCTAAGTTGATATATGTTTTTTTCTAGCTAATATGTTACTCTCTAAATTTGATTATACTGATCTATCCCTTTTTCTTAATGCTTGAATCAGCTAAAGAATTCATGTCTGTCAGTAGGAGTTTCTTTTCTTTTTCTCTTGGCCCTGTGATGTTTATATATTATATAGGTTTGAAATGCGTATAAGGTGGATATTACATCCAGTCTAGTTTTATTCTTGTTCAGCATATACACATAGGGTGATCGAGTGCGGGGGCATCGGGGCATATGCTCCCACTGACTGAGGCTTATTCCACTATGTTATCTGATCTGGTCACTCAACCTGGCCCCAACTCTTCATTATTTTATAACTTGAAATCAAAATATTTGTAAATTCTTGAAACATTATAAAGAGTAATAAAAGTCTTATAGGAACCATTACCAACTTATTTTGCCAACTTATTAGTAGTGCAATTTAAATAAAGCTTAAGAAGATAAATTTTGACTTTGTTGTAGTGATCTCACTAAAGAAAGTTGCTAATTCCCCCGGCACATGCATGTGTAAGTTTGCTTAACACACCACATTCTCTTGTTGAGGATTAATTATTTTGTGCGGATGCCAAACGCCGTCCAATGACCAACCAGAATGCGCCATGTCACCCCTTTCTTGGTACCACAACAGAGTACTACTTGGTACTGCTAACGAGGCGAATTCTGGTTGGTCTCCGGCCGGCGTTCTACGTCCAGTCTCCGCATAAAACAATATCTCCTTGTTGAGATGGATATCTTGGTAATGGTCGAGCTAGGACTCCACTTTTTTAAAATACTGATATATACATCTCGTCAAATCCACGTGGAATCTCCACCGATCCAGCCATCTGTAAGCAGACAAGAAGATGCTACCCCCATTTAAACATTAGAAAATTATTACATGTCTTAGCCTCTCTTTCTATAAAGAATATCAGCTATTGTAGTATGACAGCCATTTCATTATAAAAATTGATCTGCCATTTCCTCGCTGCTTCTTCTCATATAGGTTTATTACACTTTGTATTAAAATCTCAATTACACTGAGTTGCCTATTGTTTAATAATGACAGGAAGCCACTTGCAGCTTGCTGTGTCCTTGAAAGGGAGGTGCTACTAAGGTTCTTGGCTTCAAAGAAAGAAGGTTGTTGTTGCCTCTAAAGAAATATCATCTTTTGTTCTTATAAGCATCTTTCGTATATATGTTAATTATCAAAAGAATAAGATAATAATTTATTATAGTTTGAGTACCTTTGTGACTCTGAATTCTGTACTACTATGCTTTATTTTGATGCTTGCTATCATATATCTGAGTTATAGAAATAATTTCATGATGAGTTCGGACATAAATCTTGGTAATTTGATGATATTGTAGCTGCTGTCTTGCACATAGCATTGCCAAAATTCCATGTTTTTAGGAACCTTATTTCATACAATACTCAAAATAGGGGTGTAAATGAACTTACTTAGCTGGAGCGAGTTTTATTGATATTTGGCTATGTCAAAATTTTGTAATGTTATTTTAGCTCGCTTATGGAGGAATAAGATTTGTTTGCGAATTTAAATTCTACTTGAAAATTTTATTAAAAATAAGACCTAATAATTCCATTATTTAACATGCAAGAATATGTTTAAGGTTTTGTTCGGAATAGTTTTCTTACTAATTTTTCCAATAACTTTCTTATAAATTTTTTTACTGTGGCAAAAATATCATATCACAGGCCCAACACAGATACCACTCTCAAATGACTTGCTTTCCCTCGACCAAAACTGTCTGCTTTATTTTCCCCTTTGCTCCTCTCTCGCAACTCACAATCTCGAGCACGACTTTCGTTTTCCCTTTCGCTCCTCTCTTCTCATGTTATTTGCATTCTTAATTTTGATCTTACAGCTCCTCTTGGCTCCAGTAATGAGATGACAAATAAAATTATTTTAATATATTCTAATATTTCATATTATATGACAAATCGCCAAGAAAATTGATCGCTGGAAAATTGATTGTCGAAAATCTGCCGGAAAATTGACCGCCGGAAAATTTTGTCGGTAATGGGTGATTTTCCAGTAGTGTTTAATTTAGGCCCTCAAATAAAATTTCTGTCTTCGCCACTGATTCATGGACTGATCTTCGCTCACTTCAGGGTGAGCAAATGCACCTTGAAAGTGATTAAGATTAATAAGTTAAAAGATATTAAAATTTTATGTTATTTTTAATTCACTACTGTTGAGCGTTGAAATATTTTTGGCAATAGAGAGATAATTTAACATTTGTACAAAGATCGTGTGTGTGTGTGTATATATATATATATATATATATATATATATATATATATATATATATATATATATATATATATATATATATATATATATATATATATATATATATAATCTGACATTCAGCTAATTATTCAGAACACAAATAATTAGTTTTTTTTTTTAATTCAGACTTACTAAGAACGCTACTGAAGTTTAGGTAGGTGGATGACCTAAGATAACAAAGGAAGTGGGCTTCATTAGTTAGATCAAAGGTTATTACTCAATTAATAAATATTTCTTTTTTTTCTAGAATATTTCTTGATTAAGTATTAAATTATATATATATTGGTTGACTTTTCGGAAAGCCGTGTTGACTTGTAGTTGGATGAATGAGGAACGTGGGCAAAGAAAACATGTTAAAGGTTTTTTCATACAATAAATAATGATAATTTAAGTATGGCTTTAGCGTGGGTGGTTGTTTTAAACTTGATTTTGCAGCTTTGTTTGACAAAGGAGCTATTTGGTTGGACTATTTTAGTGCATAAAATATTTTAAATGCTAGATTTTTAATAATTTTGGTGTTTTATTTCATGAAAAAAAGAATTCAAAATAAAATAAAGAAAATATAGTGTTAATCATTCAAGCTCATTTTTGAGATAAATCAAATTCATCCAATTTTGAACGAGAACAATTTACACTGCCACCCGTCGGCTACCCTTTGAACGCTGCCTCCGCCGCCGGCCACTATTCTTAAACTTTATACTACATTTATTTTACTTCAAACCAAATAAAAAAATATTCACCTAAATTTAATTTACACTCACACAAATAATTTAAAAATAATCATTTTACAATGTATTTTCTTTTTAATCAACCAGACAGTCCCTACTTAATTTCAAATTTGTTAACATGTTCAGCTTTGATTAGTTATGGTAGTTTCACAATTGGAGCCATGGGTCGATCCCCCATGCACGTACATTTGACCACCCTCAAAAAAAAAAAAAAAATTTATAGATGATATTTTGTAATATTTTGAATATTTTGGGTATTTTGTTCCTCCCAACTCAAAAATCTTTTTTGTTCTAATTTTATTAATCATAAATGTCTTTGTCCATACCTAAAATTTTTTTTTTTTTTATCTCACCTTAAAAAAAAAGCTGGATCCACCCCGGGTTGGAACTGAGGAAATGTGGATTGCTCCTGTCTCTCTTATATTTGTTCAAATTATAGTTGAATTTAGCATTTGAACTTTTATTAATTAGATAATTTATTTTATATTTTAATCGAATACATTTTTACAATATTTATAACAAAAACAAGCTGAATTAAATTTTTGAACCGATATCAAATATATTGGTGCGGAAAAATTAACTGTGTAAAACCTTGTCAATTAGGCTTACAACTTAAATTCTACAGAACAGTTGCTTGAGCTAATAAATTTAAATATTTCATTTATTAAAAAGTAATTAAATGGTAAATAAATGGCTAATATAACAGCAGGAGCGTCGTTAAATTTAAATTTTAAAAAGAGCCAAAAAAATAAAAAGGAATTAAATTTTCTTAGAAAATATAAAATTCTTTTGGGTTTTTTAAGAAAATTTAAAATGATTTTAGGTTTCCTTTAGAAAACTTCGAACATAAAACAAAAAATTATGACTTTAATAATATTTATTCAATTTTTTAATAATAAAAAAAATAACCTCAGAGGTAACTAGAAATTTGTAATATTACAAATTTATAATAGTCATTTATTAATTTATTGTTATTGACTTTATGAGCCCAAAGGTTGACTACAATATTTTGGAAAAATTATTACATGTGATTTTCTAATGCATCCGAAGTTTAATCCGGACGAGTCATGTCATCCCATGCATAGTGCATTGGATGATGTGATGCATCCGAATTGACCTCCGAACACGTTCGGACTTCGCACAAAATAATCTCTCTAATATTTTGATTATTGCCCGCATAATTTGGGTTATCTCTCTTTTAACTGATGATTTTTTATTAGAATTATTTTTTTTACTAACATGTAGGTACACACTTGAAGAAAATTCCCAATATTAATTACATTTCAATGAACAAGTACAAAACTTGTCCGGATTTTAGGTACACACTTGAGAATCGTTTGATGTGTAAGGTTAGCGATGCATGTAAATGGAAAGAGGTTGTATAAGAAAAGCAAAGCCCGGAAATCAATCTATTTAGATGTAACAAGCATGAAGTTACATGAGTTATAAATTATATCTTTCTTTATTGAGTATGTGTTTGTCTTCAGTCGTAGAGTATTAGAAGACAAAGCACCCTCATTAGAGTTGATATATCGTGAAAAAATTATCTTGATATGGCACGAATCTTGAGACAAAATCAAGCTGGAAAATTAAAAAATTAAATCCGGGAGCATCTGAACTCCGATTTCAGCAAACTTATAGTCGAACTGAGCGTCTCAGAAATACGAACCGAACGACACCAAATTCAACTCAATCCGAGCCCAAATGAGTCCAAATCAAGGACCCAAAGCGCTGTTGAAAAGCTCGAACCACAATTTGAGTTACCAAACGGTTTCCAAACATGACGTGTTCACAGTCGAACCGATTGGCTCAACGAGATGAATCCAAAAAGCCCAATATCATCGAATTCTAACATCATTAAGACCATGGAATGTCTAATAAACGGTCCATGATCAAAGGATTCAATATCAACCGTCCATCCGAATCACTCCACATTTTCCCCTGATCTCTCACCTATTTACAGGCTATGCCACTCCAAATATCTATAATTAGACCCCTTATTTCTCATGAGACGGGACCCAAAAGAAAAAGCAAGAGAAGAAGAGGAGAAGAGAAGAATAGGAGGGAAGAAACTCCTCGACCATCGTCGGAGTTCCGCCCGACTTTCAAGTGACGCCGGAATTCAGCCCGACCTCCAAGTGATGCCAAAGTTTCACCTGAACTCTAAGTGATGCCGAAATTCCGCTCGATCTCCAAGTGATGCAGGAATCCCGCCCGACCTCCAAGTGACGCCGGAATTCCGCCCGACCTCTAAGTGACGCCGGAGTTTCACCCGAACTCCAAGTGATGCAGGAGTTCTCCTCAGCCTCCAACTGATGTCGGACTTCTATATGACGCCGGGCCTCCACTCATCGCCAAGTTTCTACCCGACGTCGGACATCTTCCGATTTTCGGACTTTCACCGGACATTTATCCGATGTTGGATTTCTACCTAACACCATCCTTCTGACCTTAATCGTTAGACAGCAGTCCTTCCGACCTACGTCGCCCACTAACTATGGTCATTCTTATTGCAAATCTATTTTCATGACTTATGTTTTGATGATTGACAAACACTATTGATTCTCTTGGACTGCCTGTTACTTCTAACTTTTTAGGAATCGAAGATCGGACGAACAAACGAAGCCAGTTCAAGATTGCGTAGGTTTAGGGTTGAGTCAATCTGTACTTTGTTTTTTCTCTTATTGAGTCTATTTGTAATGTTCAAGAGACTGATGCTAAGTAACCCTACACACACACACTTGAGAGATTTAGAATTTCTATTTTTACTCATATCGGCCATGATGATATTTACATCGTCTTGGATGATCAGCCTTAAAATAGAAAGTCTAAATAAGGATTCTTAATTAAGGCAGCCGTTATTAACAGATAGTCCTGGACGATACGTGTATCGGCTAGGACGATAAGCTCAAAACAGAAAGAAGTTGCCGCCATAGAAAATTAAAGTATACTATATTTTTTAATAATCAGCCAGGACGATCATTGATCGGCCTGGACGATATTCACAAATTATATCTTAATTAATCAGGAAATCAAGGGAGTAATTAAGGATGATTGATACGATCATATCAACCTGGACGATCGTAGGATCAGCCAGGACGATCTATTCAAAAACCTTAGTCACTTCTGGACGATAAATATCGGCCAGCTCAAATTCAGGGCGATGCTCTAGATGATTTTCCTCTGATTTGAACTGATCGGCTGGGACGATCGTGAGATCGGCCTGGACGATCAAGCCAATTTTAAATCATCCAGTTTGCATTCAGGGCGATGCTCTGGCTGATCTTCTGAGATTTGTACTGATCGGCCTGGACGATATTGTCGGCAACTTGAAATTAATGATCTCCTTTGAAGCTCTTCTATTTAAGAGCTCTTGTTAAACGTTTTGAACAATCTTTTGTTGTTGCCTTGACCTGAGAAGCCTTGAGGAGAGAAAGAGAGAGAGGGAGAGAGAGAGGATCTTGTGAGGGGAAGCTTGTGAGGGGATTCACAAGGGTGCTTCAAGGATCGCTCTGCTTCTTCTTCTTCTAGGGTTTCTTGTCCGTGGAAGGGTCGGTAGAGGTAAGGTTTTCAGCACTGGATTGTGGTTCTCTTCCAGCTTCAGGAGGAAGCAAAAGGAGATAGGTTCTCTACCTTGCCGGGGTGACAAAAAGGACTTCTTTGTGAGGGCTTCTCCGCCTAGCCGTGGGGGCTAAAGGAGAGACACATTTTGTAGTGCAATACTTGGAGGGTGCCTCCAAGGAGTGGACGTAGGTCGCGTTGACCGAACCACTATAAATTTCTGTGTTCTTATTTCTTGCTTCCGTACTTTAAATTTCTGTGAAAGTTCATTAGGGATATTAAGCCCTATGAACTTAGTCCCAAGCTAACCAAGAGGGGGGGTGAATTGGTATTTTAAAAAAAAAAATTCACAAAGAACAAAAAATCTCATAAACCAAAATCACACCACGAGAAAAATAAACAATACGGAAATTAAAGTGCGGAAGCAAGAAAACAAAAACACAGAAATTTATAGTGGTTCGGTCAACTTGACCTACGTCCACTCCTTGGAAGCACCCTCCAAGTATTGCACTATAAACGTGACTCTCCTTTAGCCCCCACGGCTAGGTGGAGAAGCCTTTACAAGAACCTCCTTTTTGCCACCCCGGCAAGGCAGAGAACCTATCTCCTTTTGCTTCCTCCTGAAGCTGGCAGAGAACCAACAACCAGATGCTGATTCCTTACCTCTACCAACCCTTCCACGGACGAGAAACTCTAGACGAAGAAGAAGTAGAGCGATCCTTGAAGCAACCCTTGTGAATTCCCTCATAAGCTCCCCCTCACAAGATCCTCTCTCTCTCTCCCTCTCTCTCTTTCTCTCCTTAAGGCCTTCTCAAGTTAAGGCAACAACAAAAAGGTTGTTCAAAATGTTGAACAAGAGCTCTTAAATAGAAGAGCTTCAAAGGAGCTCATTAATTGCAAGTTGCCGACAATATCGTCCAAGCCGATATGAACATCGACCTGGCCGATCAGTACAAAACTCAGAAGATCAGCCAGAGCATCGCCCTGAATGCAAACTTGGATGCTTTAAAATTGGCTTGATTATTCAGGCCGATCTCACAATCGTCCTGGCCGATTAGTTCAAATAAGAGAAAAATTGTCCAGAGCATAGCCCTATATTCGAGCTGGCCGATATTTATCGTCTTGAAGTAACTAAGGTTTTTGAATAGATCGTCATGGCCGATCCTGCGATCGTCCAGGATGATATGATTGTATCAATCATCCTTAATTACTCCCTTGATTTCCTGATCAATTAAGGCATAATTTGTGAATATCGTCCAGGCCGATGAATGATCGTCCAGGCCGATCAATGATCGTCCTGGCCGATTATTTAAAAATACAGTATATCTTAATTGTCTATGGAGGTAACTTTTTTTTGTTTTGAGCTTATCGTCCTGGCCGATACACGTATCGTCTAGGCCGATCTGTTAATGATGGCTGCCTTAATTAAGAATCCATATTTAGACTTTCTATTTTAAGCCTGATCGTCCAGGACGATATAAATATCATCCTGGCCGATATGAGTTAAAATAGAAATTCTAATTCTCTCAAGTGTGTGTGTGTGTGTATGGTTACTTAGCATCAGTCTCTTTGACCATTATAAATAGACTCAAGAAGAGAAAAAAATAAAGTACAGACTGACTCAACCCTAAACCTACGCAATCTTGAACTGGCTTCGTTTGTTCGTCCGATCTTCGATTCCTGAAAAATTAGAAGCAACATGTAGTCCAAGAGAATCAATAGTGTTTGTCAATCATCGAAACGTAAGTCATGAAAATAGATTTGCAACAATCTCTCCTTTTTTATGATGGCAAAACACTATAAAGACAATTAGCAGAAAAAATTTCAGGATCGACAAGTGTAAAAACATCATAAACTTTTCCCCCTTTTGACATATCAAAAAGGCAGAGGGAACACAAAAGAACAATAGAAAATCACAACAAACTTTTTTTTTTTTAACCAAGGCATGAAAATGATGTAGTATTCCATGTGATTAATTTAAAAACTTGTGGGTTAATGAGTTAACAATCTCAACCATCCATAGAATAGTAGAATATCCGGTCATGAATACCCTTAGCTCAGACGTTTTCTTAGGGTAGAATTGTCTTTTGAAATCAATGACCTAACTCAAAGAATTAATTGGATATGAGAAAAAGAATCCATCCATCACTTGGTTTAAGAAAAAACTATCTTTATAAAATAATGAACCAAAATAAATCTGTCACGATCGCAAAACAATCGAAATCAAGTCTTTGAAAGCCAAAACTTTTAAGTTCTAAAAGATTTAAAAAGAGATAATATCTTGCTTTTTAGTGGGCTCATTTTATGCCTCTTGTCAATTTAGTGGCGCTTTGCGCATCTTTTTATAGATTTTTCAATTTTGACGTCTTTGTGCTTCTTTTGTTGGCATCATTGGCCTTTTTTTTTTTGCAAGCTACATTCTCTTTTATAACCTCTTAAAACCTTAGTTGTAAATATATCTTCTCAGATATTAGAGAATAGGAGCTCTCTCTCTAACATAAGGAAGAATTATCACAAACAGAATTAATAATCAAAGACAAGAGTAACGAGGGATCTTGATGTGACAAAAAAATTTTAAACATTATAAATACAAGATAGATTTACTTAAGCAAGCTTAAAAAAAGATCTCAATTTCATAAACAATCTTTAATTTGAGATAGACTTTTGATTAGAAAAGAAAACTATGCCACTAAAATATGTTAGAGAAAGAGACACAATCACAAAATATTTTTATCATTTAGGAGATTAAGAGATGAAAACTACATTGACTACAAATTTTAAAAAAACAAGCATGGAATATGTTATCATTTCAGCGATGATTTTGAAAACTAAGTAAAGTAAAAAAAATAAAAAAAACAAAAACAAAAGAAAGTAAATAAAAGATCAAGTTTCATGCAGTTATGTCAATCACACCCAATCTGGTCCTTAAAGAACTGAAAGTGTCGAAGGCCAGTGGTTTAGTAAAGATGTCAGCCAATTGATTTTCAGTTGTCACATGGTGTAACTCAATGTCTCCCTTAGTCACATGATCTCTAATGAAGTGATGCCTAATGTCAATGTGCTTAGTCCTTGAATGTTGGATAGGATTCTTAGATATGCATATGGCACTAATGTTGTCACAAAAGATTGAGATGATGCCTACAGGTAATCCTAAATTCAATATCTATTGTTTCAACCAAAGGACTTGGGCCACACAACTTCCAAGAGCGATGTACTCAGCTTCAGCTGTGGAAAGTGCAATAGAGTTTTGCTTCCTACTAGACCAAGAGACCAAAGATTATCCAATGAATTGACAAGTTCCTAAAGTACTTTTTCTATCCACCTTGCATCCTGCAAAATTAGAGTCAAAAAATCCAATAATCTCAAAAGAAGTTATGTGTCTAGGGTACCAAATCCCTAAGCCTTGTGTCCCCAAAAGGTATCTAAAAATTCTCTTAACAGTAGTCAAGTGAGACTCCTTAGGGTCAGCTTGAAATCTAGCACAAATGAAAACACTAAACATGATATCAGGTCGGCTCGCAGTCAAGTAAAGTAAAGATCCAATCATGTCTCTATACTTCTTCTGATCAACAGACTTACCACTTGGGTCCTTATCCAATGGAGCACTAGAAGTCATGGGAGTGTTAATTGGCTTGGCTTTGTCCATCTCATACTTCTTCAAAATGTCATTTATGTATTTTGTTTGATTTAAAAAGGTTCCATCCTCCAATTGTTTTATGCTAAACCCCAAAAAAGTAGGACAACTCTCCCATCAAACTCATCTCAAACTCTCTACTCATTATTTTAGAAAAATCATCACACAATTTCTAATTAGAGGATCCAAAGAGTATATCATCCATATAAATCTGAACAATGAGTAAATCATCTCCAACTCTCCTAAGAAAAAGGGTGGTGTCTACGCTCCCCTTGACAAACTCCCTCTCTAGTAAGAATGTGCTAAGCCTCTCATACCAAGTTATTGGTACCTGCTTTATACCATACAAAGCCTTTTTTAATTTAAAAATATGATTTGAAAATTGGGAACTCTCAAAACCTGGGGGTTGTTCTACAAACACATCTTCTTTTATTTCCCCATTTAAAAAGGCACTCTTGACATCCATTTGAAAAAACTTAAATCCTTTATAACAGGCAAAGGCTAATAGCACTCTAATGGCTTCCAATCTAGCTACAGGGGCAAAAATCTCCTTAAAGTCTATCACTTCTATTTGATTATACCTCTTAGCCACCAATCTTGCTTTATTCCTAACCACCACTCTTGAATCATTCACCTTATTCTTAAAGACCCACTTTGTCCCAACTATACTTTATCCCTTAGGTCATTCAACAAGCTCCCAAACATCGTTTCTAACAAATTGATTCAATTCTTCTTGCATTGCTAAAATCCAAAACTCATCAGTAAGGGCTTGGTTAATGGTGGTGGGTTCAGTCATTGAGAAAAAGGTAGAGTGGTTCACCTCCTTCCTAAGTCCATGTCTAGTCTTAACTCCACTAGAAGGGTCTCCTAAGATCAAATCCTTGGGGTGACTTGTAGAGTATCTCCAATCTCTAGGAAAAGTGTGTGAAGGTCCAATCCTTTCATTCAAATCAAAATTTTCTACTCCTTGGGTGACTTCTCCTACTCCTTCATTACTTTGGTGTTCTACCCTCTTCCCCAAATTTTCTACTCCACTAGTAATCTCTCCAATATATCATTCTCAACTCCATATTTCTTAGGATCAGACTCATCAAATACTATATGGGTTGTCTCTTCCACCATTAAAGTTCTCTTGTTAAACATCTTAAAAGACTTCCCAACACTAGAATATCCCAAGAATACTCCATCAAATTTAGGATCAAATTTTCCCAAGTGAGACTTCCCATTGTTGTGAATAAAAACTTTACAACCAAAGAAATAAAGGTGGGAAAGATTGGGTGTCCTACCCTTAAGGATCTCATAGGATGTTTTTTCTAATTTAGCTCTAACATTCACCCTATTCAACACATAGCAAGCTGTGTTAACCGCTTCAGCCCAAAAGTATTTTGGAAGTGAATACTCAGCAAGCATAGCTCTAGCGACTTCCACCAAGGTTCGATTCTTCCTTTTAGCTACCCCATTCTGCTGAGGGGTCCTAGGAGCTGAAAAATTGTGGCTAATCCCCTTGTCCTCACAGAAATCTCCAAATATTTCATTCTCAAACTCTCCCCCATGATCACTATAGATGGTCAAAATCTCACAACCTAGCTTTTTCTGAATCCAAGTAGAAAATGTTTTAAACTCCTCAAAAGACTCATTTTTATGTGAAAGAAATCTAGTCCAAGTGAACCTCGAGTTGTCATCAACAATCACAAAACCATAGACTTTCCCTCCCATGATGGCAGTGCTAATGGGTCCAAACAAATCCATGTGAAGGACTTCTAAAGGTCTATAGGTGCTAATGTCCTTAATGGGTGAAAGGTGGAGTGGACTTATTTTCCTAGTTGACAGGCATCACAAAGGTGGTCTTTTGAAAACTTGAGTTTGGGGACACCTCTAACTAGGTCTTTTTGGATCACTTTCCTAAAGGTTTTCATACTTGCACGACAAAGTCACCGGTGCCACAACCAAGAATCATCAATCACAGTTTTTAAGCAAAAAGAAGCAGCACACTCAATATTATTTAAATCAAGCATGTAGACATTCTTGATTCTCTTTACAAAATAGTGTTCTTACTTAAACTTACATTGCATGAATTTGCAAAGAATTGCACGATGAAGCCTTTGTCACTGAATTGACTGATGCTGAACAAGTTGTGCTTCAATCCATCTACAAGAAAAAAAATTTCAATCATAAGGTTCTTGGAATTACCAATTATACCTGCTCCTATCACATTCTTGGTGGTGTTGTCTCCAAGAGTAACCTTGCCTCCAGTCCTGGACTCTAGTACCACAAACTGATTGACATCACCAGTCATATGTCGAGAGCATCCACTGTTCAGGTACCACATACTCTCACGTGGCCTTTTGTGAGAGCCCTCCTACAAAATTATCAAATATTAGATTTAGAAACCCAAGTAGGTTTGGGTTCCTTCTTATGAAGAGTAGAATGCAATGCATGTGTGGTATGTTGTAGATCATGCACCTTAGGTCTCCATATCCAATATGTACTATGGTGTACTATGCAAGTGTGTGAGATGTGTCATAGCATGCCACATGAAAAACATCTAACTCCAAGAAAATGATTTCTTAAGTTGTTTGAGTTATAATGCCTCTTCCTTGGTTTAGTCAATTGATCAAAAGTAGGTGTCATCCTAGTTTTCTTACATGTTTCTAATTCATTTTGAATCTTCAAATTTGTGCTTTTTAAGACCTCATTTTCAATCCTCAAATTTTTCTCCATCTCTTTAGACTTCTTAAAATCAGATTCAAGTGATGTGTGTGAAACTTTTAATGCATCATGCTTTTTAGCTAATTCACAATGACTTTTATTTAACTCATCAAATTCATCAAATAAATTCATATGATTTGAATCAATCATTTGATGATCTTTAGTCAAAATTTTATGCTCTTTTTGTAGGTTCAAAAATTCTAATTTCAAGCTAGCATGTGTTTTCTTTAATTTTCTATATGATGCATGATTTTTTTCTGAAACTTTAAGAAGTTAATCGTAGGAAAGTTCACATACCTCTTCTTGATCAGGATTGTCGTCTACCATCAAGCACAATTTTGATGTCTCATCTTATGGTTCCGTCTCCGATGAGTCCAATGCTGAATCCGCCCAAAATGCTTTTTGTACTCTTATCTTGTCCTTCCTTAGCTTAGGTTTCTCCTTTGCTTGAGTGATCTTTAAGTGTCGGGCAATAAGTTCTCACATGTCCTGATTTCCTGCATTCATAACTAACAACATAAGAAGATCATTTAACATGTTTATGATCCTTACCTTTTCTCTAATTTTGATGATGCTTTTGTTTCTTCCTTAGAAAGCTTTTGAATTACCTTGTGATGAAGGCAACTTCATCGCTTTCAGATCCGGAAGATTCAGAATCTGATTTGTGCGCCTTTAGTGCAACTATTTTCTCCTTCTTCTTCTCACATGCATAAAAAATTTTTTAATTCACCCCTTGCTCGTAAGCAATGAGTGAGCCAAGTAAGTTATCAATTGAATAAATATTCAAATCCTTAGATTCAGTGATTGTAATGATTTTAGCATCATATGACGAAGGCAAGCATCTCAAAATCTTGTTTACTTTTTCATAGTTTGAAAGTTCTTTTCCTAATACATGCAGTGAAGTAACTATCTGAGTAAACCTAGTATACATGTCAGAAATTGATTCATGAGGTTTCATACAAAAAAGTTCGTAGTCATGCAAGAGAAAATTCAAACGGGATTGTTTAACTTCATTAATGCCTTCATAGGTGATACATAACTTATCCCAAATTTCTTTACCAGTTTTGCAAGTAGAGACACGCATGTAATCCTCAAATTTTAAAGCACAGAAAAAACAGTTCAAACATTTTGCATTCAATTGAGCTAAATCTTGTTCATCGAAAGTCCATTAAGTAAAAGCAACTTCAATTTTAACACCATTAATTTCACGAGTAGGTGGAGAATAACCTTCTTTGATAAGCATTCACATGCGATAATCAGTAGATTGTAAAAACGTTGACATGCAGATTTTTCAAAAATCAAAAAATTGGTTATCAAACAGGGGAGGTCGAGTAATAGAATACCCTTCCGTAGTGTTATGATTCCCAAGGTTAGCTGTGGATCAAAATTCAAAAAGTTTTTAAACTTAAATTTTCGAATCCCGCTCTGATACCACTTGAAAGTTTGTTAGGGATGTTAAGCCCTATGAACTTAGTGCCAAGCTAACCAAGAAGGGGGGGGGGGGGTGAATTTATATTTAAAAAAAAAAAATTTCACAAAGAACAAAAAATCTCATAAACCAAAATAACACCACGAGAAAAATAAACAATGCGGAAATTAAAGTGCGGAAGCAAGAAAACAATAACACAGAAATTTATAATGGTTCGGTCAACTTTACCTACGTCCACTCCTTGGAGGAACCCTCCATGTATTTCACTACAAACGTGACTTTCCTTTAGCCCCACGGCTAGGCGGAGAAGCCTTTACAAGAACCTCCTTTTTGCCACTCGGCAAGGCAGAGAACCTATCTCCTTTTGCTTCCTCCTGAAGCTGGCAGAGAATCAACAAATAGATGCTGACTCCTTACCTCTACCGACCCTTCCACGGATGAGAAACTCTAGACAAATAAGAAGCAGAGCGATCCTTGAAGCAATCCTTGTGAATCCCCTCAAAAGCTCCCCCTCACAAGATCCTCTTTCTCCCTCTCTCTCTCTTTCTCTCCTCAAGGCCTTCTAAAGGTCAAGGCAGCAGCAAAAAGGTTGTTCAAAACGTTGAACAAGAGCTCTTAAATAGAAGAGCTTCAAAGGAGCCCATTAATTGCAAGTTGCTGACAATATCGTCCAAGCCGATATGGACATCGGTATGGCCAATCAGTACAAAACTCAGAAGATCAGCCAGAGCATCACCCTGAATACAAACTTGGATGATTTAAAATTGGCTTGATCGTCCAAGCCTATCTCACATTCGTCCCGGCCGATCAGTTCAAATCAGAGAAAAATCGTCCAGAGCATAGCCCTAAATTTGAGCTGGCTGATATTTATCGTCCTGAAGTAACTAAGGTTTTTGAATAGATCATCCTGGCCGATCTTGCGATCGTCCTGGATGATATGATCGTATCAATCATCCTTAATTACTCCCTTGATTTCCTGATCAATTAAGGCATAATTTGTGAATATGGCGGCAACTTCTTTCTATTTTGAGCTTATTGTCCTGGCCGATACACGTATCGTCCGGGCCGATCTGTTAATGACGGCTGCCTTAATTAAAAATCCATATTTAGACTTTCTATTTTAAGCCTGATTGTTCAGGATGATGTAAATATCATCCTGGCCGATATGAGTAAAAATAGAAATTCTAATTCTCTCAAGTGTGTGTGTGTAGGGTTACTTAGCATCAGTCTCTTTGACCATTACAAATAGACTCAAGAAGAGAAAAAATAAAGTACAGACTGACTTAATCCTAAACCTACGCAATCTTGAACTAGCTTCGTTTGTTCGTCTGATCTTCGATTCCTGAAAAGTTAGAAGCAACATGCAGTCCAAGAGAATCAATAGTGTTTGTCAGTCATCAAAACATAAGTCATAAAAATAGATTTGCAACATTCCGCATTGTTTTTGTCTTGTGGTGTGATTTGGTTTTGGTTTGTTATCTTATTGCTTTTGTTGAAAAGAAATTTTAAAATACCAATTCACCCCCCTCTTGGTTAGCTTGGGCCAGTTCTATAGGGCTTAACATCTCAAACGAACTTTCAAGTGGTATCAGAGCGGGATTCAAAAATTTTAAGTTTGAAAATTTTTTTATTTTGATCCATGGCTAATCTTGGGAATCATAACTTTACTGAAGGGTATTCTATTACCCGACCTCCCATGTTCGATAACCTACCTTTTGATTTCTAGAAAATTTGCATGTCAACATTTTTACAATCTACTAATTATCGCATGTGGAGCTTATCAAAGAAGGTTATTCTCCACCTTCTCGTGAAATTAATGGAGTTAAAACTGAAGTTGCTTTTACTGAATGAACTTTTGATGAATTAGATTTAGCTCAATTGAATGCAAAATGTTTGAACTATTTTTTATGTGCTTTAAAAACTGAGGATTACATGCGTGTCTCCACTTGCAAAATTGGAAAAGAAATTTGGGATAAATTGTGTATCACCCATGAAGGCACTAATGAGGTTAAACAATCCCGTTTGAACATTCTCTTGCATGACTACGAACTTTTTTGTATGGAACCTCATGAATCAATTTTTGACATGTATACTAGGTTTACTCAGATAGTTACTTCAATGCATGCATTAGCAAAAGAACTTTCAAACTATGAAAAAGTAAATAAGATTTTGAGATGCTTGCCTTCGTCATATGATGCTAAAATCACTACAATCACTGAATCTAAGGATTTGAACACTTATTCTATTAATAACTTACTTGGCTCACTCATTGCTTACGAGCAAGGGGTGAATCAAAGAAATCTTGATGCAAGTGAGAAGAAGGATAAAACAGTTGCACTAAAGGTGCACAAATCAAATTCTGAATCTTCCGGGTCTGAAAGCGATGAAGTTGCCTTCATCACAAGGCAATTCAAAAGCATTCTAAGCAAGAAGCAAAAATATCATTGGAGAAAATATAAGGATCATAAGCATTCTAAATGATCTTCTGATGTTGTTTGTTATGAATGTAGGAAGCCTGGATATGTGAAAGCCGATTGTTCTACACTTCAAGATCACTCGAGCAAAGAAAAGGAAAAAGGTGAGGAGAAACCAAAGTTTAAGATGGACAAGAAGAGAGTCCAAAAGGTGTTCTGGGCAGAATCTGGTATTGATTCCTTTGAGACTGAACCAGAGGAAGAGACTACAAACCTGTGCTTAATGGGAGAAGATCATCTTGAGCAAAGTGATGAGGAAGAGGTATGTAAACCCACCTATGATGAATTATTTGAAATTTGTGAGAGAATTCATGCATCATACAAAAAACTTAAAAAGACTCATGCTAGTTTAAAGTTAGAACTTTCCAATTTACAAAAAGAGTATGCAATTATTCTCAAAGATCATTCTACGATTGATTCAAATCACATGACTTTACTTGATGAATTTGATGATTTAAATAAAAAGAATTTAGAATTAATTGATGAGAATGTTGCATTGAAAGCTTCACACACCTCACTTGAGTCTAAGTTTAAGAAATCTTAAGGGATAGAAGAAAAGTTGAGGATTGATAATAATATTTTAAAAAATACAAACTTGACACTAAAGAACGAATTGGATTCACTTAAAGGAAATTAGAAGACACCCACTTTTGATTTAAAGCCAAGACCTAGGAAGAGGCATTATAACTCAAATCATTTAAGAAATCGTTTTCCTGGAGTTAGATATTTTTCTTGTGGCATGTTAGGACACATCTCACACACTTGCACCGTTCACCATAGTACACATTGGGTGTGGAGACCTAAGGTGCATGATTCACAGCATACCATACATGCATTGTATTCTACCTTTCCTAAGAAGGGACCCAAACTAGGTTGGGTTCCTAAATCTGTCTGTTGTTGAGCTTTTTCAGGTGTGCTCTCACCAAAGACCTCATGGGAGAATAGAATAATTGGATACATGGAGGCTCGCAGCTCAAAATTGCTTAAACTTGCTGCTTCAATAAATTCTTAAAATGCTTTTTTGATTAGTGTTGTTTTAAGTTTTTTTTTTTTGTTGTGTGCTAGCTTTTTATTATTTTAGATTATTTTGTTTTCACGTTGCCTTTTATGATTGGTTTTTTATATGTTGAATCTTTTCAAGCTTTTAGATTTTGGAGTTTTGGAGATAGTGTTTAGCTTTTCTGAATCGGTTAAAGAGAGAAATATCGTTGATGGTTTCCCTCCTTCTTACCTTGTTTAGTAGTCTGATTTTCTTCTCTAAACAAAAGTCTAAACTCATTTTTTAACCAATGGTTTTTGAAATTAAGATCATTTTTCTTGCTACAATAATTTATCTTATGTATAATAGCCAAAGTTCTTATATATCTTTCATGTTAACTGAAATCTTGCCATTGTATTTATCACATGATTATGACTTTGTTTTGTGACTTGTTCTTCTCTATGTTAGAGAAAGAGCTCCTATTCTCTAATATCTAGAGGATATACTCACAACTAAGTTTTTTTTAACGGTTTGTTAAAGAGTTTTTTAGCTTGCCAAAATTAACAAGGAAAGAGGCCAATGATGCCAAATTGAAAAGAAAACTATATACACAAAAGTGTATCAAAAGATCAAAAGATGATCAAAGAGCCAATCAAAATGACAAGAGGCATAAAATGAGCCCACTAAATGCAAGCTATCCTCTATTTTCTAAACTCTTAAAACTTAGAGAACTCATTGATTAATTGATACTTTCAAGGGCTTGATTTCAAATTTCATGATTGAGACAAATTACTTTGTTTTATTATTTATGAGATATTTTCTTTGTAAACAAGTTTTGAACGGATCTTTTTTTTTATCCTTTTAAGGTATTCTGAGTTAGGTCTTTTGGTTTTCAATAGAAAATTTGTACCCTAAAGGATGTCCGATCTAGGGTTATAAGAATCGGATATTCTACCTTCTTCTGATTGGGATTTGTTAAACTCCTTGATCTCTTGGAACTCTAAGGTTTAAATTTTTTGAGACTTTATCATATGAAATGCCTTGCTGTAAAAAAAATTATTTTTTCTTTCATTTGTTTTTTTTTTTTTTTTTTTGCTTTTTACTACTATTTTTTTTCTTTCCTTTTGCATTTATTTTATTTTATTTTTGAGGGCTTTGATAATCACCATCATTCAATGTATTTTCAAAATCTAGTCACATCGTTCTGGCTGATATGTTTATCGTCCTGGACGATAAGACAAATTTCTTCAAACATCCATCTGTTGAACTTCTCTATGCTTACTACAACTCTTCGTCCTGGACGATTCATTATCATCCTGGACGATCTGATCGAACTCTGTTGCAATCATGATGATAATCCTGGCCGATAACCTATTTCATCCTGGCCGATGCATTTTATGGTCATCGTCCTGGTCGATACACTAGATCTTCCTGGATGATCCACGTGTCAGCACATTTAAATTATTAAAATCAGCCCTGGACGATCTATTATTGGACAATCGTCCTGGCCGATCCACTATTCATCCTGGATGATACACGTGGCACAGATTTAAAACATTTTAACTTTGATCGGTACGAGCAATTATTGTGCATCGTCCTGGACGATACACCTAATCGGCCCGGACGATCTACTTTTTCAATGGTCGTCCGGCTTGACTCCTCGGGATGATCGTCTGTATCTAATCGGCTTGGCCGATATCTGATCGGCCCGGCCGATCGGACTGCCTTTTTGACCAATCGGCCTGTACGCAATTATTATGCCATTTTGTCCTGGACGATTCTGCGATCGGCCTGAACGATATGGCCGTTTTCTTTAAATTCTGGCAGTTCCACCCATATTTTTCACCTCACATCCCTTCTCCTCTTGAGTTTCCTTGCTAACTCCTTTCTATGGCTGGTGGGAAACATGTTCGACAAACTTCTGGGAGTTCTTCGTGGGCTAGGATTGACCCTCATTTCAGGGAGGCAGAAGATGAAGCTGCCTATCATCGGTATAAGGAATGTGGGATAACTGTCTCCAGAATCATCAATCCTACCCACATTTTGTATCCGGTAATGGATCTTTTTGCCCATATTTCCTTTTGTTTCATTCTATCTCTTGCTTTCCCCTTTAATACTGAGCTTCTTCGAGAATTCTTCGCAAACCTTCGCATAAATCCAACCTTCATAGCCCTGACCTCCTATGTGAATCGACACCCTGTCAAAATCACATATCAGGATTCTGTTAAACTTTTACAGCTATCCACCACTGGGGATAAGCTGCACTTGATCGCTTTAGATCCTGACATTGACTGGTCCACGGCAAATCACTTCCTTCACCAGACTAATGCACCTTTTCATGTTGGAGAGACTAGCTCTTTAGTCAAAGATGCTATGACAATCTAACATGTCCTTAGCACCTCCATAATTCCAAAAGCCGGGGACCGAATCCACATCACTCCTCTACTTTTCCTGACTACTTTTTACATCAGGATACATAGATAATTCAATACTGCAGACTTAATTTTTCAATACATTGATCATTTAACCACAATCCGTGATCCAGGTCATAAGAGAAAACCCAATCTAGCTTTAGGACACCTCATAGCCTATGTCCTTGAAACCAAATACCAACTTCAATATCATATTTTACCGAACCTCCCAACTCTCTTCTACTCAAACAATTCCTTCAGTACCCTTCATAGTACTCATCTCCATCCTAGGGATGAGGAACCTCGGAGGGCTGGAGAGGAGGAGGCTCCCACTCCCGCTCCCGTTCCTGATCTGTTCCTCTCCATCAGCACTCACCGATTGATCCGTTGATAGAGAGGTTTGATCGATGGGAGACCCGCTTTGACGCTTACGTTCTACACAAGAGCAGCAACATTCTGAGGACATTTCCCGCTACGAGCAGCACCGCACAGAGGATTCAGCCCATTTTGATAGCTACATAACTCACCAGCAACAACAACATGACCAGGACATCACTTGGTTCAATGCTCAGTTTACTACGTTTGCCAGCTACTTTCACCTCCACCACCTTCACCACCTCCATCTGATGATCAGGGTCCCTCATTTTTTTAGTCTGTGTTTTCTGTTGTTTGTTTTCTATTTTATGTAGTTTGTCTTTTAGTTTGTTTTAGTGTCTATTGTGTTGTTTTTTTTTCTTTTATGTGTCTAGGACCATCTTTTTGTGAAGACAAAAGGGGGAGTAGGAAGTGATAGGAAAAGTTGATTGCCTGTTACTTTGAAATTTTAATGAACTGCTATTCTTACTGAGCTTTTCCTACTTGTGTTTTTCATCATCAAAAAGGGGGAGATTATTGCAAATCTATTTTTATGACTTATGTTTTGATGATTGACAAACACTATTAATTCTCTTGGACTGCCTGTTACTTCTAACTTTTCAGGAATCGAAGATCGGACGAATAAATGAAGCCAGTTCAAGATTGCGTAGGTTTAGGGTTGAGTCAGCCTGTACTTTGTTTTTTCTCTTCTTGAGTCTATTTGTAATGTTCAAGAGACTGATGTTAAGTAACCCTACACACACGCACTTGAGAGATTTAGAATTTTTGTTTTTACTCATATCAATCAGGATGATATTTACATTGTCCTGGACGATCAGCCTTAAAACAAAAAGTCTAAATAAGGATTTTTAATTAAGACAGCCGTCATTAATAGATCAACCTGGACGATACGTGTATCGACCAGGACGATAAGCTCAAAACTGAAAGAAATTGCCACCATAGACAATTAAGGTATAATGTATTTTTTAATAATCGGCCAGAACGATCATTGATCGGCCTGGACGATATTCACAAATTATGCCTTAATTGATCAGGAAATCAAGGGAGTAATTAAGGATGATTGATACGATCATATCATCCTTGACGATCGTAAGATCGGCTAAGACGATCTATTCAAAAACCTTAGTCACTTCTGGACGATAAATATTGGCCAGCTCAAATTCAGGGCGATACTCTGGACAATTTTCCTCTGATCTGAACTGATCAACCGGGATGATCAAGCCAATTTTAAATCATCCAATTTGCATTCAGGGCGATGCTCTGGCCGATTTTTTGAGATTTGTACTGATCGGCCAGGACGATGTCAATATCGGCCTTGACGATATTGTCGGCAACTTGCAATTAATGAGCTCCTTTGAAGCTCTTCTATTTAAGAGCTCTTGTTCAACGTTTTGAACAATCTTTTGCTGGTGCCTTGACCTGAAAAGGCCTTGAGGAGAGAAGAGAGAGAGGGAGAGAGAGAGGATCTTGTGAGGGGGAGCTTGTGTGGGGATTCATAAGGTGCTTCAAGGATCGCTCTGCTTCTTCTTCATCTAGAGTTTCTTGTCCGTGGAAGGGTCGGTAGAGGTAAGGTTTTAAGTACTAGATTGTGGTTCTCTGCTAGCTTCAGGAGGAAGCAAAAGGAGATAGATTCTCTGCCTTGTCGGGGTAGCAAAAAGGACTTCTTTGTGAGGGCTTCTCCGCCTAGCCATGGGGGCTAAAGGAGAGACACGTTTTGTAGTGCAATACTTGGAGGGTGCCTCCAAGGAGTGAACGTAGGTCGAGTTGACCGAACCACTATAAATTTTTGTGTTCTTATTTCTTGCTTCCACGCTTTAAATTTCCGTATTGTTTTTGTCTTATGGTGTGATTTGGTTTTGGTTTGTTATCTTATTGCTTTTGTTGAATTTTTTTTTAAAAATACCAATTCACCCCCCCCCCCCCCCCCCCTCTTAATTAGCTTGGGCCAGTTCTATAGGGCTTAACATCCCTAACAAACTATCACTTCTAACTTACGTCGCCCACTGACTACAGTCCTTCCGACCTCTATCGCCAGACGGCTACAATCCTTCTGTCTTACGTCGCCCACTGACTACAATCCTTTCGACCTCCGTTTCCAGCTGACTACGATCCTTTTGACTTACGTTGCCCACTAACTATAGTCCTTTTGACGTTCGTCGCATGCCGACTATGAACCTTCAGACTTACATCGCCCGCCAACTACAGTCTTTCCGACCTTCGTCTCTAGCCGACTACGATCCTTCTAACCTACGTTGCCCCCCAACTACAGTCCTTCCGACCTCCTTCGCCAGCCAACTACAGTTCTCCTGACTTACGTCGCCCATCGATTACAGTCCTTTCGACCTCCATCACCAATTGACTACGGTCCTCCTAACTTACGTCACCCGCTGACTATAGTCTTTTCGACCTCCGTCACTAGACAACGGTCTTTATGACCTCCGTCACCCGCCGACTATGGTTCTTTTGATTTTTTCACCAGACTATGGTCCTTCTAACCAAACGAACACATCAACAATAATTATTTGCATTCTCACCATGTAATGTACTCTATAAGATGTACATCAAGGTAAGACCTTCCCCCAATTAAGGACCTCATTTGTAATCAACTACAATACTAGTGGATTCATTCAAACTGGGTTAGGCCCCGTGATTTTCCCCCCATTTTCAAAGGTTTTTCACATAAAAATATTGGTGTCTCATAAATGATAGACCCTCTCTCTTTATTTCTGTGTGTGTTGGATCTTCGTACAATGCTAAGATATTAAACATTATATTTCTCCACCACCGCGAATACTCCAGTACGCAACAAGAGTTAAATTGAAAATAATAATAATATATAAAATGAGTAAAACTAATAATATTAAATGATCTACATTAATTTCTAATTCAAGGTACAAATAATTTGAAATAATTTTAGATATTAAAATTGAACTAATGAATTGTACGATGTAAATCGTACCTCGTAATCAAGGTTAAAAGTGCTTATGACACACCAACAAAGTAGTGAATTGGTATTTTATAACATTTTACTTAAATTTAGAGTAAAGTGTGGAAGCTTAAGAAAATATTTAAACATAAATTAAAATCATTTTTTTCCATTTAATCTTTTTAGAAAAAAAAAATTTGTGTTTGAAGGAAGAGTTCAACCAAAAACATATCAAGCATAACTTTCCCAAAGATGAGCAATCATATCAAAGTGCATAAAAGTAAGTACAGGAAAGTAACAAAAATCCAAACCATATTTTTATAGTGGTTTGGTCGAAATCGACTTACTTCTACTCCCCAAAGGTCACCCTCTTTATCTATTGTTGCAATCTGAGAGCTCAACCTTATGTTTTGATGATTACAAATATTATTGAATATTTATTTAGTTTATTCTAATTTATATACTGCAAATTTTGTGTGTGTATTACTAACTTTTCAAATTCAACAAATACAAAGCATCGTTAAAGAATCAGAGCTCAAGAAAGTGCTGCATAGGTTTGACATGTTTAAAAGATTCAGTATTTTTATTTTTTCTTGAATCAATGTATATAATAAGATATATTTTAGCTTAGCAATCGTGCACACACAAACACACAAAGAAGAATGAAAATAAATATTTTAATTTTCCTATTAATTATGTTATATGATCCATATTGTACTGTACGATTAGTTCAAATAAAAATTAATTAATATATTTAATTTAAATGAGAGAAATAAATTTAATTTATAACTAGTTGTATTGTACAAACATCATATCATACTAGACGATTAGCTATTTTCAAAAACTTCGTCGTTGAATCTAACTTACTTAAAAAAAGGAAATTTTGAATTTTGCATATTGAACTATTACTATTCGTATTGTAGGATATTTAATTGATATTGTCTAATTTAAGTTCGAGGACAAAAGAATTAAATATAATCTATATTAATTATAGACCGTACATTACGATCATGTTTCAGATAATATGAGCCACCTAAGAACTCTATGAACAAACTATGATTCATCACGTATGATCTGATATTTGATTTGAACTAATCATATTGTACAATTGAGAATCGTATAGAATGATCCAAATAAATTATTATATGATCCAAAAAAATTGTGCAACATGATTTTAGCTGACAGAATAAAAAAAATTAGGTTTTTTTAACTCTATATATACTCATATTGTAACCTTAGCAAGGGTGTTTTGGTAGTTACATGTATGCTTCTTTTGTTAGAGAGTTTGAAGAGAGAGCATTGAGAAAATAAGAGAAATGGTAAGTTTGTGTGAGAGGGAGAAAAATCTTATGGGATTCAAGGGAGTGTGAGAGAGATTTTCACATGATTGCTCAGGCCAACTTGCGCCTGAGTTCCTCGGGATGTGTTAGAGTTCGTCATGAGGGAAGCTTTGTGAAGAAGCCATTAATGTCAAAGGTAATTAGATACTCTACCGCACTAAGGAGGTGAAAGTGGATTTCGACTAATCCATCAAAAAAAAAAGGAGGTGAAATGGATTTCGACTACTCTGCCGCACCCTGGAGGTGAAAGGGATTTTTAGCGTTTCTACCATACCAGTGAAGTAAAAAGGAATTCTTTAAGAGAGAATGGACTATATGGACTTCTCCATCTAACCGTGGGCTAAATGAGAGCTACTATTGGTTAGTGTATTACCCAAAGAGAGGAGCATCAGGGATTTCATGTAGGCCAAGTTTTTTCAAACCACTATAAAATTTGGTTTGTGTTCTCTTTTTTCATTTATTTTTTTATAGTATTACTCTCCTGCATATTTATTTTTCTATAATATGAGTTGAGTTTGATTATCATTGTGATTCAAAAATCATTATGATTGATTTGGATTGATATTTATTTTCAAAAGAAATAGAAAACTAGATTAAAAGAACACAAATTATTATTTGCTTTATCTATAAAATCAAAAACACAAAAAAAAGATTAGTATTTATTTTGGGTTGTTATGTGGAGTTATGATTTTGTTTATTGTAATGCTTCCACAATAAAATATGGTTTTGATTTTTAATCAAAAATATTTTTGAAATTTTTTTAGATCAACAACTCAACCCACAGCCCCCCCCCCCCCCCCCCCCCCCCCCCCCCCCCCCCCCCCCTCGCGCGCTTTGTGTGCTACTTCAGCATTCAATTGGTTTCATAATCAATTATTGAACTTTCAAGTATTGAACAATATGATGCACTTTTAGCACTCAATCTAACAAAAAAAAAACCTCCTCCCTTGGCAAGGTAAGGAATGACCTTTACATACTCTTCTAGCCCTGAAGTATCTCTCTCTTTTTTCATCTTGGCCAGTGAAGATGTTTCTTCCTCTTTGTACTCCTCACACGGCAGATATGCCAATCCCTTCTTCAGCTCCTCGCTCAATAGAGATGTCACTCCCTCCTTCTGCTCCTCATAATGACAGATATACCATCTCCTAGCCTCCTTAGCTAGTAAGACTTTGGCCTAAAGACTTCTCCTTAGAGTTATTCTCAAAGAGCTCCACAACCACAATACGGAGGATCTAAGGTATAAGCTGATAAGCAACCATGTAAAACCCCTCACACCCCTTACACCCTCAAGGAAAACCCTCCCTCAACCTCACCTCCTCTCTCTCCTAAGTGGATTGGACACCCTATTACAGGTAGGAACAAGTAAATAACCACATCAATAATATTTATAATCATCAAAATACTAAGTCGAGCTCCCAAATTTCAACAATATCCTCCTTTTTTATGATAATAAATATTGTTGGTTCAAATTTAAATTTGAAAGTTTAATATTCAATTTCTTGCTAAGTTCTCCCCCTCATAAAATAGCTTCTTTAAAATTAATAGGAAAATGATTATTTTTATTTATTTTATTTATAACTTAAGTTTTTGTTTTATATTATTTTAAATATTTTAAAACAAGGTTTTTTAATTTTAAGACATTTTTTTATTTTTAAAATATAATACAAAAATACAATACTAAAAACAAAAATTGCATTAGTTAAAAATTAAATAGTATAACCAACATAACTCACTACTCACCCTTTTAATATCACAAAAAAGGAGTGGCTAAAAATAAATCAAATATTTTAAAAGAAACACTAAGAAACAAATTAAAATGAGACAAAATAAAAATAAAATAAGATACTCATCAAATGGAACTTGATCAAGGGGTTGAGGTGGTGGCTGGAAATAGATGTGCATAGAAGAAAATTGCTTTTGAAACCAAGCATGGTATGCCTTGTGATACTAATGAAGCTACTCCCAACATATAATGGACTCAAGAATGTAAGCAGCTAGCCTTAGCTCTAGGAAATCAAATCACTCAATCCACAAGTCATGAGGTGGTGGCTGGAATGTGGGCCTTAGTGCTTCAGGGGCTGGTACTACAGGGGATAGTGTTATGGGTGCTGGTTATTTCCCTTCCTCTTCAAAATCATGCTTATCTATAGCTTGTGGTCCTCGATGTCTATCCCTATAGAGGAAATGGAAGGAGCTATCTATGAAGTAAAAATGGAAATTATCAGTTGGGTAGGGTAGATTAGGTCATACTTCACATCTAATATATGGGCCATGATATGTCCTAGTGCAAAGTTTTGCCTATGGTGTGCCCTTGGGTTCCTAATAGTGATAAAGTTTTCTATGTAATGAATAATCATGTCAGGCACATCAAATTACATTATAGTTATACAAAAATATATAATAATGGATAATAATGAGGTGATGTTGATCTTATCACAAGCTTTGGGTTTAATAAATTGTTTAAGTAGATAATGAATATTATGTGCATTTAGGACTAAAATGTTGATTAGTGGCTGGTGATGTAATGATCAATGATAGTTCCACAAGTACACAAAAATTCTAACATAAAAAATAAAAAACATATTAAAACCAAAAAATAAATTAAAAAATGACATAAGGAACAAATATATAGGCAAAAAAATATCAAAACACGTAAACATGCAATAAAATGACACAAATGCAAACACATAAATTATAATAAAAGCATACAATAACAACATCATCAAGCCTTTACCCCACTACGTGGCATCAGCTATATGTAGCCATTTTCACCATTGTGTTCTATCAAGAGGCAAATTTAAACCTAATAAATAAAGGACATTTCTAATATTTTCTAACAAAGTCTTTTTAGGTCTACCTTTACCTTTCATAGCATAAGCCAAATCTAATGCATATACTATCCTAACAGGGTCATTTGAAGGCCACCCTTTTATGTGACCAAACCATCTAAGGTGACTCTCTCTAATCATCTCTTCCAGTGGAGCTATTTCAACCTTTTCATGTATATGCCCATTTCGTATCCTATCTCCAAGAGTAAAGACTCTCATCCACCTAAGCATCCTCATCTCTATAACACTTAACTTCATATTATGATTCTCTTTTAATGGCCAATATTTTGCACCATAAAGCATTATAGGTCTCACCACCATCTTATAGAAATTTCTCTTAAGTTTGCGAGGGACGTTTCTATCACACAACAAGCCTAAAGAATTCCTCCACTTATACCATTCAACTTGAATTCTATAAATAATATATTCATCTATTTCACCGTCACTCTGAATAATAGGCCAATGATATCTAAATGCTAAGCTAATTAGTAACTTGATAGCCCAAAGTCACAATACCCCCACTAGATCTATTATTACTACAATTATTGTCCATATATTCAATTTCAGATCTACTCAAATGAAAACCTTTAGACTCTGAGGTTAACCTCCATAGTTCAAGTTTACCTTCAACACTCCCTCTAGTATTATCAATAAGAAGAATATCATCAACAAAAAGAATACACCAGAGTATAACCTCTTGCAAATGTCTACTGAGAACATCCATAAATAAAGAAAAAAAAAAAAGATACGGGCTTAAGTCTGATCTTATGTATTCTAATTAGAATAGGAAAATATTTGGTCAAACCACCTTGTATTTGAACACAACTAGCAACTCCTACATTCATATCCTTAATAACTTGAATATAAGCATTTTTAACCCCTTTCTTTTCTAAAAGTATCTGTATCACTTCTCTTGGAACTTTACCACATGCTTTCTCTAAATCAATAAATTAAAAGTTTGACAGGGATGTTAAGCCCTAATGAACTAGTCCTAAGGCTAACTAAGAGGGGGGGTGAATTGGTATTTAAAAAATCTTTAATCAAAACACAAACTCAAACCAAAATTCACCATAAAGAAATTAAAGTGCGAAAATTAAATCCTGAAGCAGTAATAAAGAACAAAGAGATTTATTGTGGTTCGGTCAACTTGACCTACGTCCACTCCCTAGAGGCGCCCTCCGAGTATTGCACTAAACTCAGTGACTCTCCTTTTGCCCTCACAGTAAGGCGGAGAAGCCTATACAAACCTGTTTTTCACCAACCCCGGTGAGGCAGAGAACCAAACTCCTTTTGCTTCCTCCTGAAGTAGGCAGAGAACCTCAACTCTTTTTGCTTCCTGCAGAAGCAGGGTTTTGCTTACTCCAGACCAAGGAACTAGGGACGACGATCGAAGAAGATGATAAATAATCCTTGCTTGGAGTAACCTTTGTGAAACCACTCACAAACTCCCCCTCACAAGATCCTCTCTCTCTCCCTTACTCTCCCTCTCCTCTTGGCTCTCTCAAGTCAGGACAGCAGCAAAAGATCCTCTCTTGGGTAGAACAAGATGTCTTATATAGAAGAGCTTCAGAATGGCTCTTAATTGCAACAAACTGAATTTATCATCCATGACGATATAAATATCATTGTGTACGATCAATACAATTTTAGCTCAATCAGCTATGATTATTTGAGATAATTAGAAGGCTTTTATTCATATCATCCAGGACGATATCGTCCTGTACGATCAGTACAAATTTATCTCAATCAGCTATGATGATTTGAGACAATTAGAAGGTTTTTGTTAACATTGTCCAAGACAATATCGTCATGTACGATTAGTACAAGTCATTGAATATCATCTAGAACATCGCCCTAAATGGATATTTGGATAATGGAAAAATAACTTGATCGTTCAAGACAATCTCACAATTATCTCGGATGATTAGTTCAATTCAGTGCATATCGTCTAGAGCATCACCTTCAATAGAAGCTAATCGATGTTTGATCATCTAGGAACAATTAAGGTTTCTGAACTGATCGTCCCGGCTGATCCTGCGATTGTCCAGGATGATATGATTGAGCAATCAAACGTTAATTGCTTTCTTTAATTATAAACTTAATTTAGGCATAATTGCATTGCATTGTCTAGGACGATATCATGGACGATGTCCAAAAATAGAAGATACCTAAATAGATCTAGCGGCTGATTCTTTTTTATTTGAGCCTATCATCCCGGCCGATACGAATATCGTTTAGGATGATGCGCTTAATGATAGCTACCTTAACTAGGATGTCCTAATTAAGATTTTTATTTTTAACTAATCATCCATGCCAATTTTTTGGATCGTCTCGATTGATGTGAGAAAAAAATAAAAAACTCTAAAACAGTCAGAAAAGTTCTCTCAAGTGTGTGTGTGTAAGGTTACTTAGCATCAGAAATCATATCGTTTATAATTGACTCAAGAAAAGGAAATGATTACAAACTGACTTAGACCTAATCTACCTAATCTTAAGCTGGTTCAAATTGCAGTTTGATCTTATAGACCTAAAATGTTAGTAGGCAAGGCAGTCATAGAGAAACAAAAGTATTTATTGTCATCAAAATTCTATTCCCTAAAATCAAATTTGCAATAATCTCCCCCCTTTTGATGATGACAAATAAATAAATAATCACAATTAAATAAAATAAAAAACAACCTAAATAAAATGAAAAATAACTCAAACACTACTCCCCCTTTTTACATCATAAAAAGGAGGAGAAAAAAACCAGAAAAGAAAAGAAGAACGAAAGCAAAGTTTTTTTTTAATCAAAGAAAGAATATGACAATGTCTCCATGTGATTGATTTTAAAGACTTATAAGACCAATGAGTTAACATCATCGAAATTTAAAACTGGTAGAATATCCGATCCTAGTAACCCTAGCTCGGACTTCTCTCAGGGAAAAATCATCTTTATAAACAAAAGACCTAACTCAGAAAAACCAATTGGATAAGAAAAAGAGATTTGTTAAAGACTTAGTTTCAAAAAATATCTTACAGAACAATGTAATAAAGTAATATGTCACAATCATGAAATTTAAAATCAAGCCTTTGAAAATATCAAGTGACAAATGAATTCTTTTAAGTTTTAAAAGTTTGAAAGAGAAGAGAACTTGCTTTTGGTGGACTCATTTTATGCATCTTGTCACTTAAATGGCGCACTTTACGCATCTTTTGATTTTTGATATACTTTATGTATAATTCTCAATTTGGCATCATTGCACATCTTTTGATTTGGCATCATTAGCCACTTTTTTTTAATTTGCAAGCTAGATCCCGTTTCAAAACTCTTAAATACTCTCAGTTGTGAATATAATTTCCATATATTAGAAAAAAAAACTCACTCTCTAATATAAGAAAGAATAAATCATAAAATAGAATCAAAATTATATAATAAATGCAATGATAAGATGACGAGAAAACTTGAAAGTAATATAAAAACTTTGAACATTATAAATATAAGATAGAATACTATAGCAAGATATAAAAGATCTCAATCTCAAATGAATTGAAAAAGAAGAAACTTTAATCAAAGTACAAACCAAAATCACCACAATAAAAATCAAATGCGGAAATTAAATGCGAAAGAAAACAATAAGAAAGAACACACCGGATTTATAGTGGTTCGGTCAAATCTTGACCTACGTCCACTCCTTGGAGGCACCCTTCAAGTATTGTACTAAAACAAGTGTATCTCCTTTAGCCCCCACAGCTAGACGAAGAAGCCCTTACAAAATCACTTCCACCTTCCCCGGTGTGGCGGAGTCGTCGGGTCCTTTGACACCAAAGTGAACTTCTTCTTTGGTGAACTTCTCTCGAGATAAGCCTTGAATTCAATGGTATTAAGATGCAAGCCTGCCGGAGCAACCGTGTGGAATCCCCTCCACACTCCCTTGAGTCCCCCCTCACAGGATCTTCTCCCTCTCAGACTTCACCCGTTCCTCACTCCCTTTCAAGCTCTCTCTTCAAGTCTCCCCCATAAGAACGAAGCTATAATAGCTACCAAAGACACTTACAAAAGTGCCTTGACAAAGCTTAAATAGAAAAGTTCAAAATAAGCTCATTAATGCAAGTTGCCGACATTATCGTCCAGGACGATAGTTATATCTTCTTGGCCGATCAGTACAAATTCAGCTCATCAGCCCGGGATGATTTAGGATGATCAAAAGAAAATTGGTTACATCGTCATGGACAATATCACGATCGTCCAGGCCGATTAGTTTAAAACGATTTCAATCGTCCAGAGCATCGCCCTGAATTTGAGCTGTCCGATGTAAATCGTCCAGGACATTGTCCCGACCAATCCTACGATCATCCCGGATGATGTGATCGTATTAATCAATCATTAATGCTTTCAAAAGATTGTTGCAAATCTATTTTTCATGTCTTATATTTTGATGATTGACAAACACTGTTTCTCTTGGACTGCTTGTTGCTTCTAACTTTTCAGGAATCGAAGATCGGATGATCAAAAAGGAGCCAAGTTCAGGAATGCGTAGGTTTAGGGTTGAGTCAGTCGGTACATTTGTTTTTTTACCTTTTGAGTCCACTTGTAATAGTCAAATAGACTGATGCTATGTAATCCTTCACACACACACACACACTTGAGAGACTTAGAATTTCTATTTTTACTCATATCGGCCAGGACGATTTTCTGGATCGGCCTGGACGATCAGCTTAAAACAGAAAGTCTAATTAAGGATTCTTAATTAAGGCAGCCGTCATTAACAGATCGTCCTGGACGATACGTGTATCGGCCAGGACGATAAGCTCAAAATAGAAAGAAGTAGCCGCCATGGTCAAGTATGGTATACTGTATTTTTAAATTATCGGCCAGGACGATCCTATGATCGGCCTGGATGATATTCACAAATTATGCCATAATTGCTCAGGAAATCAAGGAAGTAATTAAGGATGATTGATACGATCATATCGTCCTGGACGATCTCAGGATCGGCAAGGACGATCTAGTCAAAAACCTTAAGTTTCTTCAGGATGATCGATATCGGCCAGCCCGTATCCAGGGCTATTGTCAGGACGATTTATCTCTATTTTGAACTGATCGGCCCGGACGATCGTGAGATCGGCCTGGACAATCAAGCCAATTTTCAATCGTCCTGTTTTTCATCCAGGGCGATGCTCTGGCCGATATTCATTGATTTGTACTGATCGGCCAGGACGATGTCCATATCGGCCTGGACGATATTGTCGGCAACTTGCAATTAATGAGCTCTTTTGAAGCTCTTCTATTTAAGAGCTCTTATTCAACGTTTTTAAAAACCTTTGGCTGCTTCCTTGACCTGAGAAGACCTTGAGGAGAGAAAGAGAGAGAGGAGAGAGAGAGGGGGAGCTTGTGAGGGGATTCACAAGGGTTGCTTCAAGGATCTCTCTGCGTCGTCTTCGTCTAGAGTTTCTCATCCGTGGAAGGGTCAGTAGAGGTAAGGAGTTTTGCTTTTGGTTTTGGTTCTCTGCCAGTTTCAGGAGGAAGCAAAAGGAGATAGGTTCTCTGCCTTGCCGGGGTGGCAAAAAGGAGGTTCTTGTGAGGGTTTCTCCGCCTAGCCGTGGGGGCTAAAGGAGAGTCACGTTTTTTGTAGTGCAATACTTGGAGGGTGCCTCCAAGAAGTGGACGTAGGTCGAGTCGACCGAACCACTATAAATTTCTGTGTTCCTTTTCTTACTTCCGCACTTTTTAATTCCGCATTTATGCTTGTGGTGTGATTTGGTTTTATGCAATTTTCTTTCTCTATTAAAAGAAGTTTTTAAAATACCAATTCACCCCCCCTCTTGGTTAGCTTGGGACTAAGTTCATAGGGCTTAACATCCCCATCGAACTTTCTAGTGGTATCAGAGCCTGATTCGAAAAATAAAGTTTGAAAACTTTTTGAATTTGATCCATGTCTAACTTTGGAAATCGCAACACTACGGAAGGGTATTCTATTACCCGACCTCCTCTGTTCGATAACCTACCTTTTGATTTTTGGAAAACTCGCATGTCAACTTTTTTACAATCTACTGATTATCGCATGTGGATGATTATTCAAGAAGGTTATTCTCCACCTTCTCGTGAAATTAATGGTTTTAAAACTGAAGTTGCTTTTACCGAATGGACTTTTGACGAACGGGATTTAGCTCAATTAAATGCGAAATGTTTGAATTGTTTTTTCTGTGCTTTGAAATCTGAGGATTACATGCGTGTTTCAACTTGCAAAACTGGTAAAGAAATTTGGGATAAATTATGCATCACTCATGAAGGCACTAATGAAGTTAAACAATCCCGTTTAAATATTCTCTTGCATGACTACGAACTTTTTCGTATGAAACCTCATGAATCGATTTCTGACATGTACACTAGGTTTACTCAGATTGCTACTTCATTGCATGCACTAGGAAAAGAACTTTTGAACTATGAAAAAGTTAACAAGATTTTGAGATGCTTGCCTTTGTCCTATGATGCAAAAATTACTGCCATCACTGAATCTAAAGATTTGAACACCTATTCTATTGATAACTTGCTTGGCTCACTCATTGCTTACGAGCAAGGGGTGAATCAAAGAAATCTTGATGCAGGTGAGAAGAAAAAGGAGAAAACAATTGCATTGAAGGCACACAAATCGGATTCTGAATCTTCCGAGTCTGAAAGCGATGGAGTTGCCTTCATCACAAGGCAATTCAAAAGCTTTCTAAGGAAGAAACAAAAGCATCATCAAAGTTGGAGAAAAGGTAAGGATCATAAACATATTAAAGGATCTTCTGATGTTGTTTGTTTTGAATGCAGGAAACCTGGACATGTAAGAGCCGATTGTCCTACACTTCAAGATCATTCAAACAAAGAAGAGGAAAAAGGTGATGAGAGAGCTAAGTCAAGGAAGGAGAAGAAGAAAATCCAAAGAGGTTTCTGGGCAGAATCTGGTACTGATTCCTCTGAGACTGAACTAGAGGAAGAGACTACAAACTTGTGTTTCATGGGAGAAAATCAAAGTGATGAGGAAGAGGTATGTAAACCAACTTATGATGAATTGTTTGAAATTTATGAAAAAATCCATACATCATACAAAAAACTTAAGAAAACTCATGCTAACCTAAAATTAGAACTTTCAAATCTATAAAAAGAGCATGAAGTTTTTCTCAAAGATCATGCAACGATTGATTCAAATCACATGGCTCTCCTTGATGAATTTGATGAATTAAACAAGAAGCATTTGGAATTAGTTGATGAAGGTAATGCATTAAAAGCTTCACACACCTCACTTAAGGATGATCTTAAGAAATCTAAAGAGATTGAGAAAAATTTGAGGATTGAGAATGATGCATTAAAAAGAACTAACTTGAGAATTCAAAATGATTTGGAAACATGTAAGAAAGCTAGGATGACACCAACTACTAATTAAAAGCCAGAACCTAGGAAGAGGCATTTTTACACAAACTATTTAAGAAAACCTTTTCCTGGAATTCAATGTTTTTCTTGTGGCATGCTAGGACACATCTCACACACTTGCACAATTCACCATAATATACATTGGGTGTGGAGACCTAAGATGCATGATTCAAAGCATACCACATCTGCATTGCACTCTACATTTCCTAAGAAGGAGCCCAAACCTGTTTGGGTTCCTAAAACTGACTGTTGTTGAGTTTTGTAGGTGTGCTCTCACCAAAGACCTCGTGGGAGCATAAAGATAACTGGACCTAAGGAGGCTCGCAGCTCAATTGCTTAAATCCGCTGCTTTATCACTTGCTTGAAATCTTTAGCTTTTGTGTGTCTTTTATTTTATTTGTTTGTGCTAGTTTTTGTGCTCACTTTGTGTCGTTTTTAGTTTGCTTTATTTTTTTTATTTTTATGAGTTTTTGTTTTTCACTTTGGTCTTTATTTTTTGGCCTTCCATATGATGAAACTTCTCAAGCTTTTAAATATTAGAGTTTTGAAGAGAGGGTTTAGCTTTTCCAAATTGGTTAAAGGGAGTAAACTGTTGATGTTTTTTCCCTTCTTCTGACTTTGTTTAGTGGCATGATTTTCTTCTGTAAAACAAAAGTCTAAACTCAGTTTAACCAATGACTTTTTAAGATCTCTCTCTTATCTTGCTACATTAAATTATCTTATGCATAATAGTCAAAATTCTTAGATATCATTCAAGCTTTTGAAATCTTATCATTGCAGTTATCACGTGATTTTGATTTTGTGTTGTGGATTGTTCTTCAATATGTTAGAGAGAGAGCTCCTATTCTCTAATATTTGGAGGATATACTCACAACTAAGTATTTTTCTTTAAGAGTATGTTAAAGAGTTTTTAGCTTGCAAGAGTTAAAAAAGGAAAGAGGTCAATGAAGCCAAATTGAAAAGAAAGCTGTATACACAAAAGTGTATCAAAAATCAAAAGATGCTCAAAGAGCCAATAAAAGTGACAAGAGGCATAAAATTAGCCCACTAAATGCAAGCTATCATCTCTTTGGTAAAACTCTTAAAACTTAGAAAACTCATTGGTTATGTGATACCTTCAAAGATTTGATTTCAATTTTCATGATTGAAAAAAATTATTTTGGTTTATTATTTATGAGATATTTTAGTTGTTAACAAGTCTTGATTGGATCTTCTTATCCTTTTTGTTATTTCGAGTTAGGACTCTGTTTTTCCAAGAGAATTTTGTACCTTGAAGGATGTCCGATCTAGAGTTAATGGAATCAGTTTTTCTACCTTCTTCTGATTGGATTTTGTTAAACCTCTTGATCTCCTAAAACTTTAAAAGTTTAATTTGTGAAAAGAATTCTCATATGATGCCTCCATAAAACAAAAAAAATAGAAAAATTAAAATCAAAAAATGTTCGGTGTTTGGTTTTCATTGTGTTGTTTATATTTTTTTTGTGTCTTAGACTATTTTTTTTCTTTTATTTTATTTTTGAGAGTCTTGGTCATCACCATTACTGTCTTGATTTCAAATTCAAGTCAGATCGGCCTGGCCGATATTTCTATCGTCCTGGCCGATATGATAAATTCTGTCCAAAATCTATCTACTGACCTTTTTCTGTGCTTACTGCAATTCATCGACCTGGACGATACATTATCATCCTAGACGATTTGATCGAACTCATGGTGATAGTCCTGGCCGATAGTATATTTATCTAGCCGATGCATTCTATGTGCATCGTCCTGGCCGATACACTGGACCGTCCCGGACGATCCACGTGTCAGCACGTTTTGATCTTTAAATTCGGCCCCGGACGATCCATTATTGGACCATCGGCCGGGCCGATCCACTGTTCGTCCTGGACGATACACGTGGCAAGCATTTAAAACGTTTTAACTTCGGCCGGTAAGATCAATTATTGTGCATCGTTCTGGACGATACACCTAATCGGCCCGGACGATCTGCTTTTTCAACGGTCGTCCGGACTGACTCCTCGGGCCGATAGCCTGTGTCTAATCGGCCTGGCCGATCTCTGATCGGCCCGGATGATTGGACCGCCTTTTTGACCAATCAGCCTGTACGTAATTATTGAACTATATCGGCCTGGACGATTCCGCGATCGGCCAGGACGATATGGTCATTTCTTTAAATTCAGGCCGATCCAGACATGATTTTTCACTCTTCATCCTTTCTCCTTTGTGTTTTTGCTTAGTACTCTCAAATGGCTGGTGGGAAACGCGTCCGACAAACCTCTGGGAGTTCCTCGAGGGCAAGGATTGACCCTCATTTCCGGTAAGCAGAAGATGAAGCCGCATATCATCGTTATAAAGAATGTGGAATTACTGTTTCAAGAATTATCAATCCGGTCTACATCTCTTACCCGGTAATAGATCTTTTCGCTCACACTTCCCTTTGCTTCATTCTGTCTCTTGTTTTCCCTTTCAATTCAGAGTTCCTTCTAGAATTTTTTGCAAACCTTCGCATCAACCCTACCTTCACAGCCCTGTCCTCCTATGTGAATCGACGCCCTGTCGAAATCATATATCAGGACTGTGTTGATTTTTTACAGCTATCCACCACCGGAGATAAGCTGCACATAATTGCCTCTGACCATGATTTTGACTGGTCCACGGCAAATCACTTTCTTCGCCAGACTAATGTACCTTACCATATTAGAGAGACTAGCTCTTTAGTCATAGATGCTAGGACAATCCAACATGTCCTTCGCACCTCCGTCATTGCAAAAGCTGGCGACCGAGTCCACATTACCCCTCTACTTTTCCTCACTACCTTCTACATCATGGCTCATAGGGAAATCAATACTGCGGACCTATTTTTTTATTACATTGATCACCTAACAACAATTCGTGATCCAGGCCACAAAAGGAAGCCAAATCTAGCCTTAGGACACATCATAGCCTATGTTCTTGAAACTAAATACCAAATTCAATATCCCAATCCACCAGACTTCCCAACTCTCTTCTACTCAAACAATTCCTTCAGCACCCTTCACAGTACTCATCTCCACCCTGAAGAACCTCGGAGGGCTAGAGAGGAGGAGGCTCCCGCTCCAGCTCCCTTTCCTGACCCTACTCCTCTCCACCAGCATTCACCGGTTGATCAGTTGATTGAGAGATTTGATCGTTGGGAGACCCGGTTTGACGCCTATGTTGCTGCACAGGAGCAGCAACACTCTGAGGACATTGCCCGTTACGAGCATCACCGCGCTGAGGATTTAGCTCGATTTGACAGTTTTCTTACTCACCAACAGCAACAGCATGACCAGGACATCACCTGGTTCAATGCTCAGTTTACCACTCTTGCCAGTTACTTTCAGCAGCCACCTCCACCTCCTCCATCTGATGATCAGGATCCCTCATTCTTTTAGTTTGTGCTTTGTGTTATTGTTTCTTGTCTTTTTGTAGTTAGTCTTTCGGGATGTTTTTCTGTTCTTTCTGGACTCTCTTTTTGTGATGACAAAAGGGGGAGTAGGATAGGGTGTGGTAGGAAAAAGTTGATATTGTAACTTTGATTTTCTAATGAATCTATTTTTGTTTAATTTTTTATTTTCCTACTTGTGTTTTGTCATCATCAAAAAGGGGGAGATTGTTGCAAATCTATTTTTCATGTCTTATGTTTTGATGATTGACAAACACTGTTTCTCTTGGACTGCTTGTTGCTTCTAACTTTTCAGGAATTGAAGATCGGACGATCAAAAAGGAGCCAAGTTCAGGAATGCGTAGGTTTAGGGTTGAGTCAGTCGGTACATTTGTTTTTTTACCTTTTGAGTCCACTTGTAATAGTCAAAGAGACTGATGCTATGTAACCCTTCACACACACACTTGAGAGACTTAGAATTTCATTTTTTACTCATATCGGCCAGGACGATTTTCTGGATCGGCCTAGACGATCAGCTTAAAATAGAAAGTCTAATTAAGGATTCTTAATTAAGGCAGCCATCATTAACAGATCGTCCTGGATGATACGTGTATTGGCCAGGATGATAAGCTCAAAACAGAAAGAAGTAGCCGCCATGGTCATGTATGGTATACTGTATTTTTAAATTATCGGCCAGGACGATCCTATGATCGACCTGGATGATATTCACAAATTATATCATAATTGCTCAGGAAATCAAGGAAGTAATTAAGGATGATTGATACGATCATATCGTCCTGGATGATCTCAGGATTGGCCAGGACTATCTAGTCAAAAACCTTAAGTTACTTCAGGACGATTGATATCGGCCAGCCCGTATCCAGGGCTATTATCAGGACGATTTGTCTCTATTTTGAACTGATCGGCCCGGACGATCGTCAGATCGGCCTGGACGATCAAGCCAATTTTCAATCGTCCTGTTTTCCATCCAGGGCGATGCTCTGGCCGATATTCATTGATTTGTACTGATCGGCCAGGACGATGTCCATATCGGCTTAGACGATATTGTCGGCAACTTGCAATTAATGAGCTCTTTTGAAGCTCTTCTATTTAAGAGCTCTTGTTCAACGTTTTTAAAAACCTTTGGCTGCTGCCTTGACCTGAGAAGACCTTGAGGAGAGAAAGAGAGAGAGGAGAGAGAGAGGATCTTGTGAGGGGGAGCTTGTGAGGGGATTCACAAGGGTTGCTTCAAGGATCTCTCTGCGTCGTCTTCGTCTAGAGTTTCTCGTCCGTGGAAGGGTCAGTAGAGGTAAGGAGTTTTGCTTTTGGTTTTGGTTCTCTGCCAGCTTCAGGAGGAAGCAAAAGGAGATAGGTTCTCTGCCTTGCCGGGGTGGCAAAAAGGAGGTTCTTGTGAGGGTTTCTCCGCCTAGCCGTGGGGGCTAAAGGAGAGTCACATTTTTTGTAGTGCAATACTTGGAGGGTGCCTCCAAGAAGTGGACGTAGGTCGAGTCGACCGAACCACTATAAATTTCTGTGTTCCTTTTCTTGCTTCCGCACTTTTTAATTCCGCATTTATGCTTGTGGTGTGATTTGGTTTTATGCAATTTTCTTTCTCTATTAAAAGAAGTTTTTAAAATACCAATTCACCCCCCCCCCCTCTTGGTTAGCTTGAGACTAAGTTCATAGGGCTTAACATCCACATCGAACTTTCAAAGATAACAGATCAATTTAGGCATAATTGAGTTAGATCGTACTGGACGATAGGAATATCGTCCTAGTCGATTTCCTAAAACAAAGAATACCTAAACTGATTATGGTGGCTAATTCTTTCTAAATTGAGACTATCGTCCTGGCCGATACAGGTATCATCTAGGCTGATCAGCTACTGACAGCTGCCTTAATGAGGATGCCCTATTTAAGATTTCTATTTTTGGTCAGATCGTCTAGGACGATATAAATATCATCCCGGATGATATTACTAAAAAAATAGAAATCTTTAGGGAATAATAGAACATCTTCCAAGTTTACAAATCATCCGGTGCCACACCAAATACAATAGACTCAAGAAAGGAAAAAGAGTACAAACTGACTCAGACCTATTCTACCCAATCTTGAGCTGGTTCCAAATTGCAGTCTTATCGTGTGGACCTGAAATGTCAGTACATAAGGCAGTCGTAGAGAAATAAGAATTTTTGCTATCATTAAAATCATAAACTATTGATCCGCAATAATCTCCCCCTTTTTTATGATGACAAATAATTCAATTTGATTTTTAAAAAAAAAAAAAACAATTCTTCCTAATCTCCCCCTCGCTAGAATAAACCCTTTTAAAAAATAGGAGAGATAAAAAATATATTTGTTATTTTTAATTTTTTTAAAAGAGAAAAAAGGATACAAATTAACATTACATTCTCCCCCTTTTGACATTATCAAAATGAGATGAGGCACAAAAAAAATAAAACGAACAAAAGAAAAAAAATGTTCCTTAATCTAGTGAAAAAGTAAATATTCTTAAAATGAGAAAGTTACATCTAAGTTTTAATAAAAAAAACTTAGTAGAATTGGATTGACAAAGCATAGCCCAGAAAATATTAGAAATTCAGAATTTGACAATCCAAACTCAAGTTCTTTTTAAAAAAGGCTAATAAACTTTTTTAATTCAATATCAAAATCAAGGAAAAAATTAGAAAAAGAAACAATAATTTTTCAAAAACTCCTTCCAAAAAATATATCTAATAGAAGATCAATGCACGAATTGTTGAATAAGGAATCATGATTTCCAAATTCAAGTATCGAAAGAATCAAGGGTTTTCTTAGGTTTTTAAGAAGTACAAGAATGATAAGCATTAAAATTTTGTGGGCTCATTTTATGCCTCTTGACAATTGGCTGGCGCACTGCGCGTCTTTTGATACACTTTGTTTATTCTATATTTTTCAATTTGGCGCTTTGCGCATCTTTTATTTTTAGCATCATTGGCCAATTTTTTTTTTTTTTGACTATGCTACCTTTTTGAAATCTTAAATACCAAAAGTAAACCCATACTATTGATAAAGCGAATTTTTTGATTAAGAAAATTTTGAATTAGATTCAACAACTTGTAAAAAGATTCCTATGCGATCAATAAAATATAGGGAGATAAAAAAATTATTTCAAAAACTAATTTAAAAGATGAAAAAGATTTTAAATTAAAAGTAGATTAACCTCTTTAGGAAACAAAGATTGAAAGTCAAACACATAAGTTTCCTTCCTTTGACTATTTTTAGAGAAGTCAATCGTAACTTACCAAAGAGTTCAAGAAAAAATAGAAAGTAGATTTTTTATTTTTAGAAAAGTGAATGTGTGTTGATCAGAAAAACAAATTTCATAAAATAAGAAAAAAAATAAAACACAACAAAGAAGACTTTTTAACCATTATCTCTCTCATGGTCCGGTGCTTCAAAAAAACCAGGTCTGCCCATAAGATTTTTTGCTTTTCATTATTTCCCCAATTTAAATTTAGCATTGCATTACCATTTTCTTTCATAGGAAGAATTCTTAAATCAGGGCATTGATTTTTCATATGTCTAGGCTTCCTACAACGAAAGCAAATAACATCAGAAGAAATATGAATTTCCTTATCATTTTTACCTTTTTTCCACTTTTGCTTATGCTTTGGTGAGCTTTATGATTTGCTTGACAAGTCATCACAAACTAAGCTATCTTCTTCTCAATCTTCTATTTTTAAAACAATAGTTTCACCTGCATCCAAAACTCTTTGACCCAAACTTTGCTCGTAGGCAATGGGTGAGCCTATTAAATTATCAATAGAATATTCATTCAAATCTTTTGATTCACAAATAACAACTACTTTAGCATTGAACTTATCCAGTAGACAACGAAGAATATTGTTAACTTTTTCAAAATTTGAAAATTTTTTCCTAAGGCATGCAATGATGTTACAAATTGAATGAACCTAGTGTACATGTCTAAGATCGTCTCATAAGGTTTCATGGAAAACAGTTCAAAATCATGCAATAATAAATTCAACTTGGATTGCTGGATTTTACTAGTGCCTTCGTATATGGTGTGTAGTTTATCCCAAACTTCAATACCAGTAGTGCATGTAGATACTAACATAAAATCTTTAGAATTTAAAGCACAGAAAAAGCAATTTAAAGATTTTGCATTCAATTGAGCATTTACTTGTTCTTTCCTATTCAATTGATTAAAAGTATCAGTTTTAACTCCATTAACAATATGTGATGGTGATGAATAACTAGTTAAAATCATATGCCACATGCGAAAATCAATCAATTGCAAGAAAGTAGTCATGCAAATTTTCCAAAAATCAAAAGTAATGTTTTAAAAAAAATGTGGTCTGGTGATTGAATAACTTTCCGCAATAGTATGATTTGAAAAATTAGCCATGGATCAAAATTCAAAAGCTTTTAAAAACTTATTTCTTGAAAATGGCTCTGATATTACTTGAAAGTGCTCAGATGACACTAGAAAGTGCTCTGATACCACTTAAAAGTTTGTTAGGGATGCTAGGCCCCTTATGAACTGGTCCCAAAGCTAATTAAGAAGAGAAAGGTGAATTGGTAAAGAAGAAACTTTAATCAAAGTACAAACTAAAATCACCACAATAAAAACCAAATGCGGAAATTAAATACGAAAGTAAATAATAAGAAAGAACACACCGGATTTAAAAGTGGTTCGGTCAAATCTTGATCTACGTCCACTCCTTGGAGGCACCCTCCAAGTATTGCACTAAAACAAGTGTATCTCCTTTAGCCCCCATAGATAGGCAGAGAAGCCCTTACAAAATCACTTCCACCTTCCCCGGTGCGGCGGAGTCGCCGGGTCCTTTGACACCAAAGTGAACTTCTTCTTTGGTGAACTTCCCTCGAGGCAAGCCTTGAATTCGATGGTATTAAGATGCAAGCCTGCCGGAGCAACTGTGTAGAATCCCCTCCACACTCCCTTGAGTCCCCCCTCACAGGATCTTCTCCCTCTCAGACTTCACCAGTTCCTCACTCCCTTTTAAGCTCTCTCTTCAAGTCTCCCCCATAAGAACGAAGCTATAATGGCTGCCAAAGACACTTACAAAAGTGCCTTGACAAAGCTTAAATAGAAAAGCTCAAAACAAGCTCATTAATGCAAGTTGCCGATATTATCGTCCAGGGTGATAGTTATATCATCCTGGCCGATCAGTTTAAAACTGATTTCAATCGTACATAGCATCGCCTTGAATTTGATCTGTCTGATGTAAATCATCTAGGACATCATTCCGGCCAATCTTATAATCATCCCAAACGATGTGATTGTATCAATCAACCATTAATGCTTTCAAAAGATACCAGATCAATTTAGGCATAATTGAGTTAGATCATCCTGGACGATAGTAATATCGTCCTGGCCGATTTCCTAAAACAAAGAATACCTAAATTGATTATAGCGGCTGATTCTTTCTGAATTGAGACTATCATCCTGGCCGATACAGGTATCCTCCAGGCCGATCAGCTAATGACGGCTGCCTTAATGAAAATGCCCTAATTAGGGTTTTTATTTTTGGACAGATCATCCAGGATGATATAAATATCATCCCAAACGATATTACCAAAAATAGAAATCTTTAGGGAACAATAGAACATCTTCCAAGTTTACAAATCATCTGGTGCCACACCAAATACAACAGACTCAAGAAAGGAAAAAAGAGTACAAACTGACTCAGACCTAGTCTACCCAATTTTGAGCTGGTTCCAAATTACAGTATGATCGTGTGGACCTGAAATGTCAGTACATAAGGTAGTCGTAGAGAAATAAGAATATTTGTTATCATCAAAATCATAAACCATTGATCCGCAACAGAAGAGAAACAATCAATGGTGTTTTCTCCTTTTAACAGATTAAGAGATATTAAATATTGACTACAAATTTTAAAAAAAATAAAAACATGTCATAAAATATCATTTTAATAATAATCACAAAAAATGAAAAACTAAAATAATATATATAAAAATTAAAAAAATAAAAGCTAGTAAAAAGTAAAACAAATAAAGTGAAATAAACAAAAGAAAAAAAGAAAAACAAAAAAGAAAATTCAAAATTTGGTAAACATCAAGTTCATGCATTTATGTTAATCACACTCAATCTGGCCCTTAAGATGCTGAAAGTGTCAAAAACCAGTGGTTACTAAAAATTTCAACCAATTTATTCTCAGTTATCACATGACGTAACTCAATATCTCTTTTGGTCACATAGTCTCTAATAAAGTGATGCCTTATATCAATATGTTTTGTCCTTAAATATTGGATAGGATTCTAAGAGATGCATATATTGTCACAGAGGATTGAAATTGTTCCTATAGGTAATCCTAAATCTAGAATTTATTGCTTCAACCAAAGGACTTGAGTCACACAACTTCCTAAGGTAATATACTCAGCTTCAGTAGTGGAAAGTGCAACAGAGTTTTATTTTCTACTAGACTATAAGACTAAAAATTATCCTATAAAATGGCAAGTTGCAGAAGTTTTCTATCCACCCTAATCCTACAAAATTAGAATCAGAATATCTAATAATCTCAAAAGAAGTGTTGTGCCTAGGATAGTAGATTTAGGATTTTGGGTCCCCAAAAGATATCTAAGAATTCTCTTAACTACAGTTAGGTGGGATTCTTTAGGTTTAGCTTGAAATCTAGCATAGAGATAAACACTAAACACTATATCAGGTTGACTAGTAATCAGGCAAATTAAAGATCCAGTCATCCCTCTATACTTCTTTTGATCAACAGATTCTCCATTTGAGTCTTTATCCATATGAATATTAGAAATTATGGGAGTATTTATTGGCTTGGATTTATCCATTTTATATTTTTTCAAGATGTCCTTAATGTACTTTAATTAACTTATAAAGGTTCCATCATCTAATTATCTTATGCTAAATTTTAAAAAGTAGGATAACTCTCCCATCATACTCATCTCAAACTCCTTACTCATTATTTTTAAAAAATTATCACATAGATTTTTATCAGAAGATCCAAAAAGTATATCATCAACATAGATCTGAACAATGAGTAACTCATCTCTTATTTTTCATAGAAAAAGGGTGGCGTCTACACTTCCCTTAACAAAATCCCTCTTTAGAAAAAATGTGCTAAGCCTCTCATACCAAGCTCTTGATGTATATTTTAATCCATATAAGACCTTTTTTAATTTGAAAACAAGATTTAGAAATTAAGAACTCTCAAAACCTGGGGGTTGCTCTACAAACACATCCTCTTTTATTACCCCATTTAAAAAGGCACTCTTCACATCCATTTGGTAAAGCTTAAATCTCTTATAACAGATAAAGGCTAGTAGCACTCTAATTGCTTTCAATTTTACTACATGGGCAAAGGTCTCCTCGAAATCAATCCCTTCTATTTGGTTGTATCCCTTAGCTATTAATCTTGCCTTATTCCTAACCACCACACCATAATCATTTATCTTATTCTTAAAGACCCATTTGGTTCCAACTACACTTTGTCCCTTTGGTCTTTCTACAAGCTCTTAAATATCATTCCTAATAAATTGGTTTAATTCTTCTTGCATAGCTAAAATCCAAAACTCATCAGATAAGTTTTTATTAATGTTGGTGGGTTCAATCATTGAGATAACGACAGAGTAGTTCACTTCCTTCCTAAGCTATGCCTAATCCTAAAACCTTCAAAAGGGTCTCCTAAGATCAGTTCTTTAGGATGACTCAAAGAATATCTCCAATCCCTAGGCAAAGTGTGTGTAGGATCAACCCGTTTCCTCTAGATTTGAATTATCTACTCCTTGGATAATCTCTCCTACTCCTATAGTGATTTAGGACTCTACTCTCTTCTCTAAATTTTTAACTCCTTTGGAAATCTCTCTAACACCATCTTTAGCCTCAATTCTAGACTCCTTAGGATCAGATTCATCAAACACTACATGAGTAGTCTCCTCTACCACCAATGTCCTTTTATTAAACACCTTAAAGGATTTCTCAACACTTGAATAACCTAAGAACACTCCTTCATCAGATTTTTGATCAAATTTCCCTAAGTGTGACTTCATATTATTACCAATGAAAACTTTACAACCAAAGACATGGAGATGGGAAAGGTTGGGTGTCTTACCCTTAAGGATGTCATAGGATGTCTTATCAAAATTGGCTCTAACATTCACCCTATTCAACAACACATAAAAAGCTGTGTTTACCGCTTCAACCCAAAAGTATTTTGGAAATGAATACTCAGTAAGAATGGCTCTAGCGGCCTCAACTAAGGTCATGTTCTTCATTTCAGCTACCCCATTCTACTGAGGGGTCCTAGGAGCTAAGAAGTTGTGACAAATTCCTTTATCCTCATAAAAGTCTCCAAATCTCTCATTCTCAAACTCTCCCTCATTGTCACTATGAATAGTCAAGATCTCAAAACCTAACGGTTTTTGAATCTAAGTGGAGAAGGATCTAAACTCATCAAAAGACTCACTCTTATGTGACAAAAAATTAATCTAAGTGAACCTTGAGTAGTCATCAACAATCACAAATCCATAGAGTTTCCCCCATAAGTTGACAGTGCTAATGGGTCCAAATAAATCCATGTAAAGGACTTCTAAAGGTCTAGAGGTGTTAATGTTTTTAATGCAGTGGAAAGAGGATTGGACTTGCTTCCCTAGTTGGCAGGCATCCAAAAGGTGGTCTTTAGAGAATTTAAGCTAGGGAATACCTCAAACTAAGTCTTTCTAGGTCATTCTCCTAAGAATTTTTATACTAGTATGACATAATCTTCTGTGCCACAATTAAGAATCATCAGCAACAGTTTTTAAGCAAAATAAACCAGCACATTCAATATTATTTAAGTCAAACATGGAAACATTATTCATTCGCTTTCCCTACAAAATAGTGTTGATATTTAAGCTGGTAATATAAGTGTTTGCCAAGAATTTTACGATGAAGCCCTTATCATAAAGCTGACTAATGTTGAGTAAGTTGTGTTTTAGTCCATCTATAAGTAAAACATTTTCAATCAATAGGTTCTTAGAATTTCTGATTATACCTGAGCTCGCCACTTTCCAAGTGGTGTTATCTCCAAGAGTAACCTTGCCTCCTATCCTGGTCTCCAGTAAAATAAATTGATTGACATCTCTAGTCATATGTTGTGAGTATCCACTGTCAAGGTACCACATGCTCTCACGAGACCTTTTGTGAGAGTTTGCCTATAAAATACCAAATGTCAGATTTAGGAACAAAAATAGGTTTGGGCCCCTTCTTATAAAAATAAGAATGTAATGCATGTTTATTATGTTATGGATCATGTAGTTTGGATCTCCACACATAATGTGTATTACGGTGAACAGTGCAAGTGTGTAAAATGTGTCCTAGCATGCCACATGAAAAACATCTAACTCCAGGAAAAGGATTTACTAATCTACTTAGGTGGTGATGCTTACTTTTATGTGATACATGCAATATTGGTTTGTTTTTTTTTAAATGCTTTGAGATTTACTTTTAGTGAATCATGCTCAATTATTAAATTAGAATGTTTTTTATTCAATTCATCAAACTTATTAAGTAATAACAAGTGATTGCTATCAATTTAAAAGTGATCTTTTAATAAAACTTCATGCTCTTTTTTCAAATTCAAGAACTCGAATTTCAAACAAGCATATATTTTCTTAAGTTTCTTATAATATGCATGAAGTTTCTCACAAATTTTAAGTAATTGATCATAGGTTGGCTCTCATACCTCTTCTTGATCAGACACCCATCAAGTATAAGTTTATTGTCTCATCTTCAGCTTCAGTCTCGGATGAGTCAGATGTAGAATTTGCCCAGAAAGCCTTTTAGTGTTACTTCTTATCCTTCGTGTATTTGGGTTTCTCCTCTCCCTTCTCTTTGCTTGAGTGATCTTTAAGTGTAGGACTATCAGCTTTAACATGTCCAGGCTTCCTGCATTTAAAACAAACAACATCAAAAAAACTTTTAAAGTTTTTGCTATCCTTACCTTTTTCTTTCATTTCTAATGATACTTGTTATTCTTCCTTAGAAAGCTTTTGAATTATCTAGTGATGAAAGCAACATCATCGCTTTTAGACCTAGAAGAATCAGTGTCTGTATTATTGGCCATCAGTGCCACAGTTTTCTCCTTTTTTTCACCTGCATCAAGATTTTTTTGATTCACCCCTTGCTCGTAAGCAATGAGTGGTCCAACTAAGATATCAATATAATAAGTTTTAAATCTTTAAATTCAGTAATTGTAGTAATCTTAGGATCAAAAGAAGAAGGCAACCATCTTAAAATTTTATTGACTCTTTTATAATTAGTTAGCTCTCTTCCTAAAGCATGCAATGAGGTGAAATTTGAGTAAACCTAGTATATATGTCAGAAATTGATTCAGTAGGCTTCATACAAAATAGTTTGTAGTCCTGCAATAAAATATTCAACCTAAATTGTTTAACTTTATTTGTTCCATCTGAAGAAATACATAATCTATCTCAAATTTCATTACAAGTTGTATAAGTTAAAATATGCATATAATATTTAGATTTCAAAGCATAGAAAAATTAGTTTAAATATTTTGTAATAAGTTGCATTTAATCCCGTTCATAAAAATCCATTCAGTAAAAGGAAGTTCAGTTTTAATGCCAATAATTTCACGTGATATAGGTGTATAACCATCCTTAATAAGCATTCACATGCGATAGTCAATCGATTGTGAAAATATAGACATACAAGTTTTCCAAAAATTAAAAGGAATATTATCAAACAAAGGTGGTCGGTTAATAGAATACCCTTTTATAGTATTATGATTACCAAAGTTAGTCATGGATCTATGGACCTCCAAAAGGACACCACTATGGCTGCAGGATTATAGAGGGGTATACAACCGCAGCCACCCCGAGGGATAGAGACGATCACGAGCCTCCGCACTCGTCAAAAATGGGCCGATGGAAGGGCATATTGGACCCTATATACAATTAACCATGAAGGATAGTGGCTCTGGCCTACGCACATCGATAGGTAATAATATACATGGCCTTATCACAGTCACGAGTTTCCCCTACCCAATACATCAGTTCGAAGTAGGGTTTAGTAGATGTGGAATTCAGTTTCCCACAAGTGCAAGCCCTTGTAGTTAATTACATCTCAGGCTAGAGCCCAAAAAGTCTCTCAATTAAGGATCATATATTATCCTTTCTAAAATGAGTTGGTACATAGGGCTGAGACTATGAAGTCCTACTCAAAGGGAAAGAAAGGTTCAAGTGGCTTAGTCAACATACACGACTCATACTAACATCCGAAGATACTAAGGTAGTGAGAGGAAACTGAAGAAAATAAATCAAACACTTGACACATGTATGAGAGAAAGATGGAAGTTGCATCATCCATGTGATGCAGATAAGTAGGATTTATAATCCCTGAATAGTAGGGACTCACCCACTATTTAGGTATACTATGAGACCGAATGTAGTAGCCTTGAATCCTAAATCTAGATTGGGCTTAGTATTCTACCCAACACTAACACCTATGACCAAACTAATGCAGTGCAAAACTTGGACTTACCCTAGCTTGGATTGGGGAGCCAACTAGCCACCTAATCGATTCAAAACTATGCTGTCTAGTCATTTATGAAAGATGGGTGGGTGGTTTAGTTTTTAGAAATTAAGGCTGGTATCTAAAGAGTTTCCTAATTAGCCTTGGACTTATATTAGGTGAATGCTCCTAGAGCTAATGCAATTAAAGTTTTAATTAAAATTGATTTTTAATGTAATGCATGCTAGTTTAGAAGATCCAAAATCAAATATGTATTAGATTTTAAAAACAAGCTTAGTATAAAATAATTTTTAGAAGGAGACTAGATTTTCCCAGATCCAGCACCTCATCCTCATAGGCTAGATTATCCGGACTCTACCTGTAGGCAGGGAAGTGTCTCATTAGAAGGAGAGAGAAATGCAACAATATTCATGCGACCCCTGATGATTCTGAAAGTTCCCTAGGTCATTAAGTTTCTATGTTATATAATTCTTAAAATTTTAGAATTGAGTTATGAGTAGAAAAAGCTTTTAGTCCTTAAAGAGCCAAATGAAATCCAGGATAAAATAAAATCGGCATGCAGATCTTTAATAAACTAATAAAAATATGCAACCCTAGATGCACACAATCATAAATAAAATACATCAATAATAAATAAACTAATTAATAAATGTCCCTAGGCCAACTGCCCTTAATTACAACCCAGGGTCTGTAGAAAAGTAAAGTGGCCGGGCACCACTGCCAACAACCCAGATTTCTAAGCCTATGAATGACACAAATGACTTTGAGTGGGATATTGGATATTTAGTTATTCAGCATTCTTAGACTTCTTCTCCTCGGACTCCTTAGATTTATCCTCTTTGGACTCCTTGGATCTCTCCTCCTCGGACTCCTTGGATTCATCCTAATTTAAATATCCAAATGAAGAGACAATTCCCCCCTCTAAGGGGTATTGCCTTTTCTCTTTGGATATCTAAAAGTCACCAACCTTGATCTTTTAAATGGAAGAAGACTCTCCCATTTGAGGATGCTTTCTTCATTTGGAAATCAAGTTGGATAAGAATATCCCAACTCAAAGTTGCATTTTTATAACTCAAACATATGTTTCAAATATTATATTATTGAAAAGTAGTAAAAATCTAGACTCTCCTACAATGCTATCATAATAAAAATCCCAAGCAGTTTATAATCCAAGCAGTTTATAATATAAAAAAAGTAACTCATCACAACCATCCTTGGCCATGCTCTTAATTATTGTGGGCAAAGCAGTCTCTGGAGCACATGTAGCAATTATTATTAATGATTCTATTTAGCCCTCATTTATTTTGGGGGGCTGAGCAAATTTTGAAGCACCTATACAAGACATCATTAGTATAAATTATGATAATTCTCCCCCCCCCCCTTTTATCGCTGCATGAGCATGAACAACTGCAGGAGACATTATTAGTATAAAAATATCATTCTTAACCTATGGGTAAACCTATTTCCCATCACATTGATCCATAGAGTGCATTAAAACTAAGCAAACACAATAATCAATTTTCACAACATGCAATGAAATCTCAGAAAACCTGGCACACAGACGAAAAGCAAACATCGGCCTAGCCTAAGTCTAGAAGTGGTGCCCTACAAAACATTTCTATGTGTGTGTTAAGGCTTGTCTGGTTTTGGATAGGTCCTATGTAGGATGATTTAGTTTGAGTTGCCTAAGGTTAGAATTTGTTGAAGGCTAGAAAAGGAAACTTTAATTAAAATTTAAATATTAGTTAATTAGGGTCCATTTCAATTAATTTAATTTTTTTATCACTTCTTTAATGCTTAGGGAAATGTTAATTGAAGTTTAAGTTGTATTAGCCAATTTTGGAAAGTCCCGGGTCCTCCTAAGTGCTAGGCTAAGGGGGTCTAAAAGGCCACTATAAGAAATAGACTAGATTTGATGTTCTTAATATTTTGGAAAAATACTAGGGCTTAAGATGAGTAGTTAGGCTTTGAGTTTGCTGGATTTGGAGTTTCCTATGCAAACATATGATTTTTTAAAGATTTAGGTAACTAAGGAATTTATTAAAACTGCCTAATTATGGGTGATTTTATAGTTTTGACCCAAATCAATTCCAAAATAATTGGAATCACCCCTAAAGGTCAAAAATGACATAAGAGAGTGATCCCAAGTGTTTGGAAAAAATTTAGAATTTTTAATAACTTTTAATTATCTAATAGGGGCAAAAAGGTAATTTTTAGTTATGGTTAAATTAAGGGTCTGATTAAGATCAAACTAAGGGGCCCTAATTATCTAAGGTTAAGGACTAAATTCCAAATAATTTGAGGTATTATGGGTATTTTTTTAAGTTGATGAAATTTATTAGAAGTTTTAGAAATTATCGGACCCTAATTATTGGGTTAATTAGGGTTAGTTAATTAAGGGGTCTAAAGAGTCCTAAAAATTTCTAAAAAATTCTGAGATGCTTAGGATGTCATTAAGTTTAAATATTGAAATTTTCATGTCAATCAGAGATATATCCTAGCTCCTAAAATTTTTCTAAGTTCGCTAGATGGGACCTTAATTTTTATCCTTATGGTGTCTCTACGTTAGAGGGATTTAAAATAAGATTTTAGACTAACCCTCAAGGTAACAATGCAGGGGATACACAAAAGCAGTAAACACATGATATCCTTAGATTTAGGAGAGTCTAAGCTAGGTGCTCCTCCATTCTACACATGCAAAGTACGATAATAAAAAAAAGTAAGTGCGCTTAATGAAATGATTAGTGAATGATTGGAACTCAATCTTTCACTAATCACTCCTCCCATGATTGCTCTTCACATGCATAATTTATGTTTAAAATTTTATAAATAGTGGATCTCCCGAAATTAGGATTTAAAATATAGGTAGTTTAAAAATAATTTTAATATATATATATATATATATATATATATATATATATATATATATATATATATATATATATATATATATATATATATATATATATATATATATATATATATATATATATATATATATATATATATATATATATATATATATATATATATATATATATATATATATATATATATATATATATATATATATATATATATACGAATTTTGCAAAATAAAGTAATTAAAAATAAGTCAATTTATAATAAATACATATAGGGGAGATCGACTGGACACCTTAATAAGGTTTTTAAATAGTTGAAAGTAGTTTTTAAAATAAAGTATATTTAATTATTTAAATAATATTCAGATTTTCAAATAATAAAATAAATTAGAAATTTGACAGAAAAGTAAAATTTAATTTCTAAAAATACTTTTAAATGAAAGATCATAATTTTCAGAAAAAGAACAAAGTGACGTACGCCGAAATCTAATTTAAAATGAATAAGTTATGAATTTATGAATTTTAAAGTAATTAAGGGAAATTTTAAAATAATTAGTAATTAAAAATGATTATTAATTAAATTAAAATAATAAAGTTTTTGAAATTTGATGTTATTTATTAAAATAATAATGATAATATTTTTAAAATAATAATAATAACCATAATAATAATACAAATAATAGTAAGAAAAATAATAATGATAATAAATAAAATTTAGAATTATAAAGTAGTTTAAATAATAATAATATTATTATTATTATTATTAACCATAATAAGAATAATAGTAATAATAATAATAATAATAATAATAATAATAATAATAATAATAATAATAATAATAATAATAATAATAATAATAATAATAATAATAATAATGAAAATATTTTAAATTAAAATAATAATAATAGTAATAATTATAATAATAATAATTAAAAATAAAATTATCATAAAAGTAAAATAGTAATAATAATTATTATTATTATCAAAAATAAAATAATAATAATAATAATGGTAATAACGAAGTAATTAAGGTTTAAAATAATTACAATATCAATAATAATAATATACTATTTAACATAATAACAATAATAATAAAGATAATGATAATAATAAAGATAATGATAATAGTAAGAATAATAAACAAATGATTTTTAAAATAATAATAATAATAATAATAATAATAATAATAATAATAATAATAATAATAATAATAATAATAATAATAATAATAATAATAATAATAATAATGATAATAATAATAATAATAATAACTTAATATATATTTTTTTAATCAAAATATTTTTAAAATATGGGAAATATTTTTCTGAAGATTTTGATATAAAATACTAATATTTCTAATTTAAAAAATAATTATTTAGTAAAATCTATTAAAGAAAATAATTAAAATATTATTTAAAATTAATTTAAATTATTAAAATGGCAGCGACCGCGATCAAATCGCGAGCAACAACAGTATGGCCATATGGTGGCCCAGGATTGGATCCTGGGACCGTGGCAATGATTACCGCAACAGCGGCTCAGTGCGAGCCACATGGCGGGTTCTCGTTTGCCAGTTCAAATCGCGATGGCGGTGCAGGACACATGTCAGCCTCTGTGTTCGACACTTGGCAGCCTCTGGTTCGCTCCATGACAGCGGCAATGATTGCCGCCACCACAATCATTGCCGCAATGATCACGATAAAGACTGCCGTGGTAACGGTTACTTGAGTACGTCGGCTAATCCCCCATAGTTTGAAACGAGCGATTGAGATCTCACCGGATGCAGGATCTAAACTCAAGCAAGATCTTGCGGTTCGAAATGGAGCACAGAATAATGAAATATGGACCGTTGATCACGAGATCAACAGTCCATATTTCGTACATCTGACTAGGGAGAAAACCAAAACTTGAAAGAAATAAGCATCCCATTCTTTCAAACGGTACGATAGAAATCAATGAAATTTTAAACATGAGTAATAGGCATGAAGAGCATTCTTGGGGGATTGATTTTACGTTCTAAAATGCACTATGTACGAATCTAATTAGATCTAAGTGTTCTAGACTAGGGTTTCAACTTTACCTCAATCCATAAGGTGGATTCAGTAGATCTTTGTATGGTTGATCTTGTAGACTGTCCTCGAATAAATTCCTAGTTGAAGTCATGCCTCGATTCACCTTGGTGGGATTTGATTGGAAAAGGTCAAAGGAAGTTGTGGGAGCTCTCTCACAAAGTTTTAAGAGCCATGGAGGCTTGGGGAGAGAGAGCAAGAGCAAACAAGTGCTTAAAATCTAATTTCTCCTTTTTAGAGCCCTAGACCTATCATGAATGGTCTAGATTGAATCTAGTGCTGAAATAGAAGAGGGAGGGAGTGATTAGGTTGGGCTTTGGCATTTGGGAGGATTTGGAATGGTTTTTCTATATTAAATAATGAGATTTTGACCGTAATAGCCTTGATTTGACCACAAATGGCTTGGTTTGACCAAGCTAGGTGTTGTTGCAAATCTATTTTTCATGTCTTATGTTTTGATGATTGACAAACACTGTTTTTCTTGGATAGCTTGTTGCTTCTAACTTTTCAGGAATCGACGATCGGACAATCAAAAAGGAGCCAAGTTCAGGAATGCGTAGGGTTAGGGTTGAGTCAGTCTGTACTTTTATTTTTACCTTTTGAGTCCACTTGTAATAGCCAAAAAGACTGATACTTTGTAACCCTTCACACACACACTTGAGAGAATTAGAAATTCTGTTTTTACTCATATCGGCCAGGACGATATATTGGATCGGCCTGGACGATCAGCTTAAAACAGAAAGTCTAATTAAGGGTTCTTGATTAAGGCAGCCAACGTTAACCGATCGGCCTGGACGATACGTGTATCGGCCAGGACGATAAGCTCAAAACAGAAAGAAGTAGCCGTCATAGACAAGTATGGTATAGCATATCTTTAAATTATCGGCCAGGACGATCCTCGGATCGGCCTGGACGATATTAACAGATTATGCCATAATTGTTCAGGAAATCAAGGAAGTAATTAAGGATGATTGATACGATCATATCGTCCTGGACGATCGCAAGATCGGCCAGGCCGATCTAGTCAAAACCTTAAGTTACTTCAGGACGATCAATATCGGCCAGCCCATATTCAGGGCTATTGTCAGGACGATTTTCGTCTGATTTGAACTGATCGGCCAGGACGATCGTAAGATCGGCCTGGACGATCAAGCTAATTTTCAATCGTCCAATCTGGCATCCAGGGCTATGCTCTGGCCGATCTTCATTGATTTGTACTGATCGGCCAGGCCGATGTCCAGATCGGCCTGGACGATAAAGTCGGCAACTTACAATTAATGAGCTCTTTTGAAGCTCTTCTATTTAAAGAGCTCTTGTTCAACGTTTTTAAAAAGACCTTTGGCTGCTGCCTTGACCTGAGAAGACCTTGAGGAGAGAAAGAGAGAGAGAAGAGAGAGAGAGGATCTTGTGAGGGGGAGCTTGTGAGGGGTTTCACAAGGGTTGCTTCAAGGATCTCTCTGCGTCGTCTTCGTCTAGAGTTTCTCGTCCGTGGAAGGGTCGGTAGAGGTAAGGAGTTGTGCCGTTGGTTCTGGTTCTCTGCCGGCTTCAGGAGGAAGCAAAAGGAGATAGGTTCTCTGCCTTGCCGGGGTGGCAAAAAGGAGGTTCTTGTGAGGGTTTCTCCACCTAGCCGTGGGGGGCTAAAGGAGAGTCACTTTTTGTGTAGTGCAATACTTGGAGGGTGCCTCCAAGGAGTGGACGTAGGTCGAGTCGACCGAACCACTATAAATCTCTGTGTTTCTTTTCTTGCTTCCGCACGTTTAATTCCGCATTATTTTCGTGGTGTGATTTGGTTTTATGTTACTTTATTTCTTTGTTTAAAAACGAAGTTTTTAAAATACCAATTCACCCCCCCTCTTGGTTAGTTTGGGACTAAGTTCATAGGGCTTAACATCCCCATCGAACTTTCAAGTGGTATCAGAGCCTGTTTCGAAAATTAAAGTTTAAAAACTTTTTGAATTTGATCCATGTCTAACTTTGGGAATCGCAACACTACGGAAGGGTATTCTATTACCCGACCTCCTCTGTTCGATAACCTACCTTTTGATTTCTGGAAAACTCGCATGTCAACTTTTTTACAATCTACTGATTATCGCATGTGGATGCTTATTCAAGAAGGTTATTCTCCACCTTCTCGTGAAATTAACGGTTTTAAAACGGAAGTTGCTTTTACCGAATGGACTTTTGATGAACGAGATTTAGCTCAACTAAATGCTAAATGTTTGAATTGTTTTTTCTGTGCATTAAAATCTGAGGATTACATGCGTGTTTCAACTTGCAAAACTGGTAAAGAAATTTGGGATAAACTATGCATTACTTATGAAGGCACTAATGAAGTTAAACAATCCCGTTTAAACATTCTCTTGCATGACTACGAACTTTTTCGTATGAAACCTCATGAATCAATTTCTGACATGTACACTAGGTTTACTCAGATTGCTACCTCATTGCATGCACTAGGAAAAGAACTTTCAAACTATGAAAAAGTTAACAAGATTTTGAGATGCTTGCCTTCATCCTATGATGCAAAAATTACTGCAATTACTGAATCTAAAGATTTAAACACCTATTCTATTGATAACTTGCTTGGCTCACTCATTGCTTACGAGCAAGGGGTGAATCAAAGAAATCTTGATGTAGGTGAAAAGAAAAAGGAGAAAACCATTGCATTGAAGGCACACAAATCGGATTCTGAATCTTCCGGGTCTGAAAGCGATGGAGTTGCCTTCATCACAAGGCAATTCAAAAGCTTTCTAAGGAAGAAACAAAAGCATCATCAAAGTTGGAGAAAAGGTAAGGATCATAAACATACTAAAGGATCTTCTGATGTTGTTTGTTTTGAATGCAGGAAACCTGGACATGTAAGAGCCGATTGTCCTACACTTCAAGATCATTCAAGCAAAGAAAAGGAAAAAGGTGAGGAAAAAGCTAAGTCTAGGAAGGAGAATAAGAAAATCCAAAGAGGCTTCTGGGCAGAATCTGGCACTGATTCCTCTGAGACTGAACCAGAGGAAGAAACAACAAACTTGTGTTTCATGGGAGAAAACCAAAGTGATGAGGAAGAGGTATGTAGACCAACCTATGATGAATTATTTGAAATTTGTGAAAAAATCCATGCATCATATAGGAAATTAAAGAAAACTCATGCTAGCCTAAAATTAGAACATTCAAATCTACAAAAAGAGCATGAAGTTTTTCTCAAAGATCATGCAACGATTGATTCAAATCACATGGCTCTCCTTGATGAATTTGATGAATTAAACAAGAAGCATTTGGAATTAGTTGATAAAAGCAATGCATTAAAAGCTTCACACACCTCACTTAATGATGATCTTAAGAAATCTAAAGAGATTGAGAAAAATTTGAGGATTGAGAATGATGCATTGAAAAGAACTAACTTGAGAATTCAAAATGATTTGGATACATGTAAGAGAGCTAGGATGACACCAACTTTTAATCAAAGGCCAGAACCTAGGAAGAGGCATTTTTACTCAAATCATTTAAGAAAACCTTTTCCTGGAGTTCAATGTTTTACTTGTGGCATGTTAGGACACATCTCACACACTTGCACAGTTCACCGTAGTACACATTGGGTGTGGAGACCTAAGATGCATGATTCAATACATACCACATCTGCATTGCACTCTATATTTCCTAAGAAGGAGCCCAAATCTGTTTGGGTTCCTAAAACTGACTGTTGTTGAGTCTTGCAGGAGTGCTCTCACCAAAGACCTCGTGGGAGCATAGGATAACTGAACATAAGGAGGCTTGCAGCTCAATTGCTAAAATCCGTTGTTTTATCACTTGCTTGAAATCGTTAGTTTTTGTGTGACTTTTATTTTTAGTTTTTGTGTTGACTTTGTTGTTGTCTTTAGTTTGCTTATTGTTTGTTTTTGTTTTTATTTTTGGTCCTTATTTTTGGCTTCCGTATGATAAAAACTTTTCAAGCTTTTAAAAATTGGAGTTTTTTTTTGGGAGATAGGGTTTAGCTTTTTTAAATTAGCTAAAGAGAGTAAACTATTGATGTTTTCCCTTCTTCTGACCTTGTTTAGTGGCATGATTTTTCTTTTATAAAACAAAAAGTCTAAACTCAGTTTAACCAATGGTTTTTTAAGATATCGTTCTAATCTTGCTACATTAAATCATCTTATGCATAATAGTCAAAATTCTTTGATATCATTCAAGCTTTTGAAATCTTACCATTGCAGTCATCACGTGATTTTGATTTTGTGTTGTGAATTGTTCTTCCCTATGTTAGAGAGAGAGCCCCTATTCTCTAATATTTGGAGGATATACTCACAACTAAGTATTTTTCTTTAAGGGTATATTAAAGAGTTATTAGCTTGCAAAAGACAAAAAGGAAAGAGGCCAATGAAGCCAAATTGAAAAGAAAAATACACAAAAGTGTATCAAAAATCAAAAGATGCTCAAAGAGCCAATAAAAGTAAAAAGAGGCATAAAATTAGCCCACTAATTGCAAGCTATGATCTCTTTGGTAAAACTCTTAAAACTTAGAAAACTCATTGATTATGTGATACATTCAAAGATTTGATTTCAAATTCCATGATTGAGAAAAACTATTTTGGTTTATTATTTATAAGATACTTTAGTTGTTAACAAGTCTTGATTGATCTCTTAAAACCTCTTGTGTTATTCCAAGTTAGGACTCTGTTGTTTTTAAGAGATTTTTTGTACCCTGAAGAATGTCCGATCTAGGGTTAATAGAATCAGTTTTTCAATCTTCTTCTAATTTGGATTTTGTTAAACCTCTTGATCTCCTAGAAACTTCAAAAAATTTAAATTCAAGAAAAGAATTCTCATATGATGCCTTCATAAAACAAAAAAAAAATAGAAAAATTAAAATCCAAAAATATTCGGTGTTTGTTTTATTTTTAATTTTTGTGTGTCTTTGACTGTCTTTTCTTTTGTTTTATTTTTGAGGGTCTTGATCATCACCATTCCTTTCTTAATTTCAATTTCAAGTCACATCGGCCTGGCCGATATTTTTATCGTCCTGGCCGATAGGACAAATTCTTTCCAAAATCCATCTGCTGACCTTTTTCTGTGCTTACTGAAATTCATCGTCCTGGCCGATACCTCATCGTCCTGGACGATTTGATCAAACTCTTGGTGATAGTCCTGGCCGATAGTTTATTTGTCTGGCCGATGCATTCTATGTGCATCGTCCTGGCCGATACACTGGACCGTCGCGGACGATCCACGTGTCAGTACGTTTTGAACTTTAAATTCGGCCCCGGACGATCCATTATTGGACCATCGGCCGGGCCGATCCACTGTTCGTCCTGGACGATACACGTGGCAAGCATTTAAAACGTTTTAACTTCGGCCGGTACGATCAATTATTGTGCATCGTCCTGGACGATACACCTCATCGGCCCGGACGATCTGCTTTTTCAACGGTCGTCCGGACTGACTCCTCGGGCCGATAGCCTGTGTCTAATCGGCCTGGCCGATATCTGATCGGCCCGGACGATTGGACCGCCTTTTTGACCAATCGGCCTGTACGTAATAATTGACACATATCGGCCTGGACGATTTCGCAATCGGCCAGGACGATATGGACGATTCTTTAAATATAGGCCGATCCAGCCATGTTTTCTCACAACTCATCCTTTCTCCTTTGATTTTCTGCTTAAAGTTCTCTCATATGGCTGGTGGGAAGCGCGTCCGGCAGACCTCTGGAAGTTCCTCGAGGGCAAGGGTTGACCCTCGGTTCCGTGAAGCAGAAGATGAAGCTGCTTATCATCGCTATAAGGAATGTGGAATTACTGTTTCAAGAATTATCAATCCGACCCACATTTCCTACCCGGTAATGGATCTCTTTGCCCACACTTCCCTTTGCTTCATCCTATCTCTTATTTTTCCTTTCAATTCTGAGTTCCTGTTAGAATTCTTTGCAAACCTCCGCATAAACTCTACCTTCACAGCCCTGTCCTCCTATGTGAATCGACGCCCTGTCGAAATCACATATCAGGACTGTGTTGAACTTTTACAGCTATCCACCACCGGAGATAAGCTGCACCTTATTGCCCCTGACCCTGATTTTGACTGGTCCATGGCAAACCACTTTCTTCGCCAGACCAATGCCCGTTACCATGTTGGAGAGACTAGCTCTCTAGTCAGAGATGCTAGGACAATCCAACATGTCCTTCGCACCTCTGTCATTCCAAAAGCCGGCGACCGTGTCCACATTACCCCTCTACTTTCCCTCACTACCTTCTACATCATGGCACATAGGGAATTTAACACTGCAGATCTATTCTTTCGTTACATTGATCATCTCACAACAATTCGCGACCCAGGCCACAGAAGAAAACCAAATCTAGCCTTAGGACATATCATAGCCTATGTTCTTGAGACCAAATACCAAATTCAATATCCCAATCCACCAAATTTCCCAACTCTCTTCTACTCGAACAATTCTTTCAGCAACCTTCACAGTACTCGTCTCCACCCGGATGAACCACGGGAGGCTAGAGAGGAGGAGGCTCCCGCTCCAGCTCCCTTTCCTAACCCTGCCCCTCTCCACCAACATTCACCGGTAGATCAGTTGATAGCGAGATTTGATCGTTGGGAGACCAGATTTGATGCATATGTTGCTGCCCAAGAGCAGCAACACTCTGAGGACATCGCCCGCTACGAGCATCATCGCGCCGAAGACTTAGCTCGTTTTGACAGTTTTCTCACTCACCAGCAGCAGCAGCATGACCAGGACATCGCCTGGTTCAATGCTCAGTTTACTACCCTTGCCAGCTACTTTCAGCAGCCACCTCCACCTCCTCCATCTGATGATCAGGATCCCTCGTTCTTTTAGTTTGTGCTTTATTGTTTCTTGTCTTTTTGTAGTAGTCTCTCGTGATGTTTGTTGTTCTTTTTTACTGTTTTTGGACTCTCTTTTTGTGATGACAAAAAGGGGGAGTAGGATAGGATGTGTGGTTTGTAACCTTTGTTTTTTTTTCTAATGAATCTTTAATTTTCCTACTTGTGTTTTGTCATCATCAAAAAGGGGGAGATTGTTGCAAATCTATTTTTCATGTCTTATGTTTTGATGATTGACAAACACTGTTTTTCTTGGATAGCTTGTTGCTTCTAACTTTTCAGGAATCGACGATCGGACAATCAAAAAGGAGCCAAGTTCAGGAATGCGTAGGGTTAGGGTTGAGTCAGTCTGTACTTTTATTTTTACCTTTTGAGTCCACTTGTAATAGCCAAAAAGACTGATACTTTGTAACCCTTCACACACACACTTGAGAGAATTAGAAATTCTGTTTTTACTCATATCGGCCAGGACGATATATTGGATCGGCCTGGACGATCAGCTTAAAACAGAAAGTCTAATTAAGGGTTCTTGATTAAGGCAGCCAACGTTAACCGATCGGCCTGGACGATACGTGTATCGGCCAGGACGATAAGCTCAAAACAGAAAGAAGTAGCCGCCATAGACAAGTATGGTATAGCATATCTTTAAATTATCGGCCAGGACGATCCTCGGATCGGCCTGGACGATATTAACAGATTATGCCATAATTGTTCAGGAAATCAAGGAAGTAATTAAGGATGATTGATACGATCATATCGTCCTGGACGATCGCAAGATCGGCCAGGCCGATCTAGTCAAAACCTTAAGTTACTTCAGGACGATCAATATCGGCCAGCCCATATTCAGGGCTATTGTCAGGACGATTTTCGTCTGATTTGAACTGATCGGCCAGGACGATCGTAAGATCGGCCTGGACGATCAAGCTAATTTTCAATCGTCCAATCTGGCATCCAGGGCTATGCTCTGGCCGATCTTCATTGATTTGTACTGATCGGCCAGGCCGATGTCCAGATCGGCCTGGACGATAAAGTCGGCAACTTGCAATTAATGAGCTCTTTTGAAGCTCTTCTATTTAAAGAGCTCTTGTTCAACGTTTTTAAAAAGACCTTTGGCTGCTGCCTTGACCTGAGAAGACCTTGAGGAGAGAAAGAGAGAGAGAAGAGAGAGAGAGGATCTTGTGAGGGGGAGCTTGTGAGGGGTTTCACAAGGGTTGCTTCAAGGATCTCTCTGCGTCGTCTTCGTCTAGAGTTTCTCGTCCGTGGAAGGGTCGGTAGAGGTAAGGAGTTGTGCCGTTGGTTCTGGTTCTCTGCCGGCTTCAGGAGGAAGCAAAAGGAGATAGGTTCTCTGCCTTGCCGGGGTGGCAAAAAGGAGGTTCTTGTGAGGGTTTCTCCACCTAGCCGTGGGGGGCTAAAGGAGAGTCACTTTTTGTGTAGTGCAATACTTGGAGGGTGCCTCCAAGGAGTGGACGTAGGTCGAGTCGACCGAACCACTATAAATCTCTGTGTTTCTTTTCTTGCTTCCGCACGTTTAATTCCGCATTATTTTCGTGGTGTGATTTGGTTTTATGTTACTTTATTTCTTTGTTTAAAAACGAAGTTTTTAAAATACCAATTCACCCCCCCTCTTGGTTAGTTTGGGACTAAGTTCATAGGGCTTAACATCCCCATCGAACTTTCAGGTGTTGACCTAGTCAACATGGTCAAAGGAGTCCAAATGATGAGGGGTTGGGTCAAAGGAGGTTTGAAATTGATTTAAAACCAATCTAGGCTAAAAAGGGCCTAATGTGCCAACTTGGGTTGACCTGGTCACCCAGGTTGACCCAGGACTCAGGTCTGAGCTCAACAAAGTTGGTCTGACCATCTGAGTCCGGTGGAAGGGAGAGATTGATCCAAGCAGCTATAAAATTGATTTAAAAATCAATTAGAATGTATTTGGGTCAAATTGGGTCAACCCTGGTTGACCTGGTCAACCAAGTTGACCCAAGACCTGGGTCTGGGCTCAGTAGACTCAATTTGACCCTTTAATTTTATTAGGAGTGATCTTGAGACCTGACTTAGCCAATTTGACCAAGTCAACTATCTAGACTCAGTGATTTGACAAAATCAACGTCAACAAATGGACTGCCAACAGGAGTGGCGAATAACTAGTGAACCGGACATATTGGCATTGACTGACTATGCCAAAGGAAGTAGAGTGGAAAACATAAGTAAGATAATACCAAAAGGTGGAAGAGAAGTAGGAAGCTCTTTTCTTGGCCTTATCCCATAGCAAGGGCAGAGCCTAAGAGAGAGCGAAGAGTAGCAATACACAAGTGAGATGTCACCAAATGGTGAACAAGTTACGGGTCTTCTCCTGGCCTTTCCCTACAACAAAGGTAGAACCAAGAAAAGAACCCCAGTAGAGATCACCACCAGGGTGAAATACTAAAGGAGTTCCTCCCTAGCCTTACCCTATAGTAGGGTCAGAGCTAAGGGAAGAACAAAAGAGTAAAAGTCACCATGAATGTGAAAAAGAAAAGAGGGTTTCTCTCCTTGCCTTATCCTATAGTGAGGGCAGCACCGAAGAGAGAACCAAGAGTAAAATAGTAAAAGTGAACCGACTATCTGCCTGACCAAATTGAAACAGCAAAATAGAAGGTGAATATGATCCTTTCGGAATAGTGGATTCGGGTGACTAAGTATTCGCCTGACCATATCAAAAAAACAAATAAAGGAGCCCTGAAATATGGTGCCTACCTGATTACAACAGGACACTCAGGGTAAAAGGTGGTAAGGAATACCTTCCAGGTGCTCTGTTAGGCACTCTTGACCAGGTAAGTAAAACCAACTATCTACCTGACCATATTGAAACAACAGGATAGAAGGTGAAAAGATCATGTCTCCTCATGATCCTTTCAGAATAGTGAATTGGGGTGACTCACTACTTCTGCTTGACCTCGGCAAAAGTGAAGAAGCTACAAAATTGGAAGCCTGCCTAGTCTTTAATAAGAAATCCAAAGTAAAGGGGTGGTAAGGAAGCTCCCAAGGGACTTTGTCAGGCTCTCTCAACCGGGTAAGTAAAACCAACTACCAGTCTGATCGTGTCGGGCCAGCGGGGTAGAAGATGGAAAGGATCTCAACTCCTCCTGATCCTTTCGGAATAGTGGATTAGGGTGACTCAATACTTCTGCCTGACTTCAGTAAAAAGTAAATAAGTCACAAAATTAGAAGCCTGACTAGTCTTTAACAGGACATCCAGAGTAAAGGGGTAGTAAGGAATGCCTCCCAGGGACTCTATCGGGCTCTCTCAATCAGGTAAGTAAAACCAACTACCAGTCTGACCATGTCGGGCCAGCGGGGTAGAAGGTGGAAAGGATCCCGACCTCTTGATCCTTTCAGAATAGTGGATTAGGGTTACTCAATACTTCTGTCTGACCTCAACAAAAAGTAAATAAGTCAAGAAATTAGAAGCCTGCTTAGTCTTTAACAGGACATCCAGAGTAAAGGGGTGATAAGGAATGCCTCCCATGGACTCTGTCAGGCTCTCTCAATCTGGTAAGTAAAACTAACTACTAGTCTGACCGTCTCAGGCCAGCGAGGTAGAAGGTGGAAAGGACCCCGTCTCCTCCTGATCCTTTTAGAATAGTGGATTGGGGTTACTCAATACTTCTGCCTGATCTCAGTAAAAAGTAAATAAGCCACAAAATTGGAATCGTGCCTAGTCTTTAACAGGACATCCAGTGTAAAAGGATTGGTGAGGAATGCTTGCTATGTGCTCTATCAAGCTCTCTCAACCAGGTAAGCTTTCACATCTGCTCAACCAGCTTAGCCTTACAAATGAGGAAGGGCTCAATACTCACTTACTCCTGTCAGGAGTAGTGGGTAAAGATTCAGGCTCTGATGCCTGCCTGATCACAACAGGATAATAAAAAAGAAAGGGGTGGTGGGGAATTCCTTATAGAGGCTCTGTTAGGTTGTCTCAATCAAATAAGTAAAACCAACTACATGTATGTTAGTATCGAAACAGCAAGATAGAATATAAATGTCATCTCATCATCAACCTGACACTGATCTGTGTAGGGATGTGAGGGAGAAAGGAAAGGTAAATGGAAGAATTCCAAGGGTAGAGTTATCTAAGGAATCCCAAGCTAACATTTTGGTAACCATATTGTAGAGGATAAATCGTCATGGCACAAGTATCCAAATGCCATCGGGATCTATTAGGGAACCCTAACCCTACACAAAAGGGGAGAAAGATGTCAGAAGGACATCTCCCAAGAAAGCTCGAAGATCTACGCCCTCAGTAGAGTGTACAAAGGGGTAGTCTCATTCCAAGGGAGTAAATATAAGTAAAGTAGCGAGGTGGCACCTCTACTACAGGAAATATGACTAAGCCTATTAGAAACAACTATCAAGGAAGCTATAGTGATAAACTCATACTAACTGATGAGGACCCTATAAGAAGTAGAGTCAAAATAAATGCATCCAAAAGACCTATCCGGCAGCTAGGAGTCGAGTCTCAATGGAAAAACAAGTGGTAAAAGGAACTGAAGAGCTGACTTTCTGCTAGAAAATCAAAGCTCACAAGAAGGTGATGGTGGCACCTAGGGCATGATGCACCATGTCACCGAGTGAGGGGAAAAGAACCAAAGCAGCGAGGGAAAAGGCTCATCATTAAGGACAACAACTCTGAATAGGATCAAGCTCTATTGAAAGCTCACAGTGGTAACACCCACACAAACTAGTGGGATCTTGTGGGAAGTGAAAGTGATCTCAACACATTCATATAACTAATCTGGTGACTGGGCCTAGTATATAAATGGTAAGGTCGGTCACGAAGAGGAGCAGGAGAACTAATTTTTTACTAGAAAATCAGAGTTCTCAAAGCAGTTATGTCAATATCTAGGATAAGATATACTACATCACTATTAGGAAGACTACTATAGGTAGTAAGGAGACACACTCACTAATTGAGGATAATAATTATGAATATGATTGAATAAAGATCAAAGGGTCACTGGGGTAACACCTACCCTAACCAGGTAGGATCCTAGGGAGCAAAAGTAACACTACCACATTTATAGAACTTCTCTAGCAGCTAAGAGTAAGGTATGAAGTGTGAAGAAGGTCGGTAAAGAAACTGAGGAGCTAATCTTCAACTAAAAAATCAAAGCTCCTGAGGATATGATGCTAACATCTGAGATAAGATGTACTACATCACAACAAGAAAATAACTCTAGGTAGTAAGGGGACACACTCACTACTAAGGATAGTAATCATGAGTGAAATCAAAAATCATCAAAAGGTCACAATGGTAACACCTACCCTAACTGGGTAGGACCCTGTGAGGAGTGAAACCAGCCCTAGCGCATCCGTAAGAGTACTCTGACAGCTTAGAGTAATGTATGAATGGGAGAGTGAGTTATCAAAAGAGTGCAAAAGGGGATTGATCTTTCTTTAGAAAAATCCAAACCCACAAGGTATTTATGTTGACATCTAGGACATGATGTACTACACACTAATAAAGACACTTAAAATTATAGAAGCTCATAATCAAATTGGTATAGACTCATTCTTGAAACAAACATACAGGTGCTTCAAAGAAGAGGAAAGAAAAACTTTGGGAAATTTGAGCTCTTAGAGAGTATTACCGGGTTCCTCATGTGACAAGGGCAACCAATTTTGCTCTACTATGAGCTTCCCTCTTTCTTATTATATGTATTTTTTTTTTAATTTTTATGTATTCATAATCAAAGATTTAAATTATCCCTTACTATCAAAGATAACATATAGTATATGGGATGTTTACCATATCCATGAGTCACTCCTAGTATGAGGACATCCTCTAATGATTAGAATATACAGAGAGGGAATTATGAATGGTTTTGATATCTTAGACCATATTTGCCACATGAATAAAACTGGGAAGCACAATCATAGAAAATTTGGTGTATGAAGAAAATAAAAATTAGGATAGAGGGTCAACACTACCACCCCTGACTAACATAGGATGGTATGGACCCAGTATCCCATCTCCAAAATTGACATGAACTAATGGTTTTAATATCCCAGACCACACTTGAGGTGGCAAGTGAAACTAGGGGAGTTAAAACCTATAACAGATATTTTGATTATATGGACCCACTCAAAAATGATAAATGGGAATATACCCAAAAGAATTTTAGTATATTAACTCCATTCAATCCTCAGAAAGATAACCAATTTACAATTACTAGCTCAGCTCGAGCTCAATGCTAGCTAGATCGTGATATCTCTCTTATATGAGTATTTTTTTTTTTTGAATTAAAATCTAATTCAAAAAGAGATTTAAATTAGAAAATAAAATAAAATTTTCTCAATTTTCTTGTATGAAAATATATTTTCAAATCTGATAGGATATCATTGCATAACGATGAATCCAAATTCATAATTTTCAAACTCAAGTATCAAAAATATCAAAAGGATTTATGGACTTTCTGAGATTTAGATATTTACTAGAAAGAGAAGCCATTTACTTATTAGTTTTGGGTTCACTTTGAGCCACTTTTCCAACTTTAGTGCACATTGCACAATTTTTAATTATTCGATACACTTTGTGCATCTTTCATTTTTGGCGCACTTTGCGCATCTTTTCATTTTTATAACTGGCTTCTTTTCCAAACCTCTAAAAGAAAACTTTTTCTTAGTTATAAGATCATCTTTCAAATATAAGAGAAGAAAACTCACTTCTCTTATGCAAGGAAGAAGGATCTACAAAATAAATCTGATCCTATGGTAAGAATGAATAGCTTGATTGAGAAAATTATGAAGTATATTCATCAACACGCTAAAGTTATCTATAAGATAGAGAATTACAAGATAATGAAGTAAATTTTCACTTCTAAATCTAATTTCAATTAGAAATAGATTTTAGTTCAAAGAGGGAACTCACTCCACATAAGAGATGAGATAAGGAGATCATACTCTTTCATGGGTCATCACTATAGTAGAGTTAGAAAAAGCAAGAGAGTAAATATAACTCAAAACCATCCTCTTTTTTTTTATTGATTAATCATTAATAGAAGGGATAACATGGTCCTTCAGCATCAGTGCTGGAAGGGGCCTATCTTCCCTTCTGAGGTTACAATAATCTTTTTTCTTTATATATTTTTCTAGTACAAGTAAAAGCAGAAAAAGTAACGTGCTCATCTGACACTACAATAAAAGAAGGAAAAGAAGAAATGGGTGCAAGCAAAGGAACTGGAGTTGCAACTAATAACTTGGCCTGGGGAGGCCTCCTCTCAACTGCCTCTAAACTCTATACAGCTTTCTTAATCATCTACTAGGTCTTCTTAGAGAGTGCTAGCTGCTACTCTCCCTCAGAACTGCGGGGTGACATACTACTACTGCCCTGATTGTAACTCTAACTGTCATAATGGCTGAAGTATGAAATCATCTGCATTATATAAGTAGCCTTATCTAGAGGCTGTACCAGATCACTATCTTGGAGATGTATCTTCCCAGTGATTAAAAGGCTCTCCACCTTATCCTTAAACATAAAATAATCTTCAATTGTATGCCCAATATGTCGATGAAAGGGGCAATACAGTGGAGGTTCTGTTTGTCCTTCTTCATCTGCCTTTTTATTAAATAGAAATGTTAAGATATTTTTCTTAACAAGAAATTTAAATATCTTCTTTATGCTTTCTCTTTTAAAGGGATATTCCTTGTTAAGTCTCTCCTGTAAAGACGGCTGACTCTTTGAGGTCTTATAAGGAGGCCTGGACTACTGAGTCTGTGGTCATGGTGGAGGTGAACTCCTTATGGGCTTCTTACTTTTATTTGGTGGCCCATAGGTACTATATACCACCCCTTTCCTGGGAGAATGTACCCCTGAAGACTCCTGTAGCTGAGGTTTACGCGAAGGTTGACTCTCAACCTTAGGAGGGACTACATTGGGTATACTGTCCTACAAACTGATCACCTTAGTTAGCAATTTTGGGAAGGTTCTTATACTGAAACCTTTTAGGTAAGGTGCTATAGGGTCGTTTATATTCTTCAACAAAATCTCTACTACATGCTTCTCCTGCAACTATGGCTCATATTGTTGGCTAAGATTCCTCCATCTTACTATGTAATCCTGTAGTGGCTCTCGAGGATGCCGTCTAATAACCACTAACTCTCCTACTATGACTCAGTGCTCTGCACTAACAAACTTATGTATAAGCAGCTGCTCTAATTCTATGAAGGTCCATATTGAGTCATTGGGGAGGTTGGTGTACCAAGTAAATGCCACCCCGACCAAACTACTAATAAATAACCTCAACATCAAGGCATCGTTCCCTCCTATATTGTAAACTATGGCCTGGTATTGAGCCATATGTTGCTTCAGGTTCCCAAACCTGTCCAAAACTCTTAATCTAAAAAGAATAAAGCCAAGGGTAAGGCTCCTGCTCATACTCAATAGGGTAAGGACGCCCTCTTCTAGCTGTCTCTCTAGTCTTCCTGGAGGAAATTGCCTGCTCTACCTTCTAAGCTATCAAATCCTAAATCTGTCCCACTGACACCTGTACTGGCTCACTCTGGACTACTATAGGTGCTATAGAAACTACACTTTAGACCCTATTCACTCTCATTTGGAGTGTACCTACGACCATCATTTGGGGTGTAGCCCCCAAATCTATCAATTGGGCAGTCATCGCTGCCATTGCCTTGGCCATCTCAGCCATTTGAGTCTGTAAGTGCTTGACTATGGCATCCGTACCTACGGATCTCAAAGATCCTCTAGCCTCGGGGTCTCCCTGCTCATCCTCATCCTCGAGCTCTCTCTGCTCGTCCAAGTGACCTCGACGAGTAATCACGCAGACCCGGTGTACTGGTACGTCGTCTTCCAACACATCTTTGAGTGTGTCATCCTATGAAAAGGCCTGGTGGAGTGCCTCTATATAGGGACTTATAGGGGAAGTGATCCTATAGGGGTTAGGAGCTAAAGCTGTCTCAACTCGGTCTGGTGATCCATCGAAAAGAGCTATTATATCCACATCACAAGTCCTTGGGACCAACTCAGACCCAAAAAGACTACTATATCTATTTGATCTATTATATCCACTGGCTAAACTTCCTCTACTGACTGTACTGCCTCAATTGACTATACTAGCTTAACTGGTCATAATATCTCTACTGACTGTACTACCTCAATTAGTAGTAGTGTCTCGACAGGGGTGTCTGCATGTTGACCTCTCTAAACACACCTACTATGGTGGGGCTCTGTATGGGTAACTGACTACTGAGAGGCTACCACAACTGCACTAATCTGGGATTGAGCAGGCTCCCATTGCTATCTCTATCTGCAATGATGTGGGTGTCAACCAACAGTAGGAGTAATTGCTAGAGGTCTAACAACCGGAGCTGTATCAACTAACTGTCGAGGTGGATTTCCACTCTATCACCTATACCTCTATCTCACATTCTATCTCTATAACTAAAGAGTAGCCTAAGAAATATGCCGGAGTAATCTCTCTCGACTAATAGGCCCTATACCACGCACTAGGCAGACGATGCTCTGAATCCTCTAAGAGATGGCTCGAACACCAGTGTCCCTAGAGACCCTAGCCCAGGGTAGAGTTGTGGTGACAAAAAGGGCCGCCACAATACGGGAAACGTCCTCCTCATTCCCACTACTTGTCAGTGGAGAGAAGCGTCCTCCCTATATCGTTTCTATCTCAGGTGTAATTACTACATCTGGAGTATGTGCGACTACAACTAGTCATTGCATCTACTTCTTAGGAGCCACTCTCCTCTGAACAAACTCCTGATGATCTACTATCATATATTGTCTCTCTGCCTCAGATGTAGCTAAATAAAGTCTCCTATTTTTATTCCTCTTACACCTTCTCCCAAGGTCGAAGTTAGAGGAGGACGGAACATCTGAACCCATTACCTGGGTGGCAGGGGAAACAGGGACAACACGAAGGGTCGGGGTCTGCCCGGTGATCTCAGAGTGAGAAAGCCGAGCAAAAATAGAAACCCGGTGAGAAGAAGGCAAAGGAACCTTGGTCTGGGCACCCCTTTTCTTAGTGGAAGTGTGAGGGGGAACCCAAACTCGAGGTACCTCCGCCGGAATAATGGGGGTAAAAATAGTAGGCTGTCGGCGCTGAAGGACCAGGGCAACCTGTGCAACAGGTGCGGTAGGCACTGGCCGCCTAACCATAAGATGATCGAGGGGAACAGGGAGTGGTCTAGGCACTGGTCGCCTAACCATAAGGCACACTGGCTGTGCAGAAACCTGAACGAGACAAGCAGGTGTCTAGGTTATCTGCCGAGTAATTGGATATCCAAAGGGATGCATGGCTTCACATCTTCTCCTCTGGTGAGGAAAGAATGCAACAGCCTCAGTAAGGGTGGGTCCACCAAGGGTGACGAATGCTGAGGCAGTGAAAGAACCAAAAGTGATTCCTCCAGCTGAGGGACTAGCAAGTAGGGATTCAAGAAGAGTCAACCGTGTGTTCGAGCTGAAGCTAAAAGTAATAGAAGGTGCACACAAAGATATGACACTACTTTCAAGAAAAGAAATTGAAAAGTTAGTTAGAATGGAAATCATAAAAGAAGAAAGGGACGGATAAGGATGGATAAGGGATGGAATAGCCTACTAGGCTGGAAAGAAGTGGAGAAGGGAGTAACGCTAGCTAAGAGGAAGGAATCATAACTAAGGAATGACACTAACTAAGTGTGGGACGGACCTAATCTAAGGAGTACCAATCCCGGAGTACATACAAGAAAGGATGATATATAATCCAAAGATGGAGAGAGAAATAGGTCTCACCATGGTTGCCAAAAACTTATGGATCTTTGAAAGGACACTACTACAGCTGCAGGATTGCATAGGGGTATATGACCACACCCACTATGAGGGATAGAGATAATAGTGGGCCTCCGTGCTCCTTACAAACGGGCCGATGGAAGGGCGGATTGGACCCTACATATGATTAACCATGGATGATAGCGTCTCTCGCCTACGCACCTCGATGGGTAATAATATGCATGACATGATCATAGTCACGGGTTTCCCCCACCCAATACATTAGCTCGAAGTGGGGTTTAGTAGATGTGGAATTCAAATTTCCATGGGTGCAAACCTCTATGGTTAATTACATCTCATGTCGGAGCCCAAGAAGACTCTCGATTAAGGATCATACAATATCCTTTCTAAAATGGGATTGGCACACAGGACTAAGACTAGGAAGTCATACTCAAAGGGAAAGAAAGGTTCAAGTGGCTTAGACAACATACATGGCTCAAACTGACATCCAGATGGACTAAGGTAGTGAGAAGAAATTAGAGAAAATAAATCAAGCACTCGATACATGCGTGAGAGAAAAATGGAAGTGGCATCATTCATATGACGTATATAAGTAGCATTTATAGTCCCTGAAGAGCAGGGACTCACCCATTATTTAGGCATACTATGAGACCGAATGTAGTAGCCTTGAATCATAAATCTAGATTGGGCTTAGTGTTCTACACAACAGTAACACATGTGTCCTAACTAATGCAGTACAAAACTTAGACTTATCCCGGCCTAGATTGGAGAGCCAACTAACCACCTAATCGATTCAAAACCATGCTGTCTAGTCATTTATGAAAGATGGGTGGGTGGTTTAGTTTTTAGAAATTAAGGCCGACATCTAGAGAGTTTCCTAATTGGTCTTGAACTTATGTTAGGTGAATGCCCCTAGAGCTAATGTAATTAAAGTTTTAATTAAATTAATTTATAATATAATGCATGCTAGTTTAGAAGATTAAAATCAAATATGCATCAAATTTCAAAAATACGCTTAGTATAAAATAATTTTTAGAATGAGACTAGACTTCCCCAGGTCCGGCACCTTATCCTCATAGGCCAAATTATCAAAACTCTACCCGTAGGCGGGGAAGTGTCTCATTAGATGGAGAGAGAAATGCAACATTATACATATGACCCTGGACAGTTTCGACAGTTCCCTAAGTCATCAAGTTTCTATGTTATTTAATTCTTAAAATTTTAGAATTGCGTTATGAGTAGAAAACATTTTTAGTCCTTAAAGAGCCTAACAAAATTTAGGCTAAAACAAAATCTGCATGCAGATCGCCAATACACTAATAAAAAAATACAACCCTAGAGGAACATAATCATAAATAAAACACATCAAAAATAAATAAATTAAGTAATAAAAGTCCATAGGCCAACTGCCCTTAATTACAACCTAGTGTCTGCAGAAAAGTAAAATAGCCTGGCACCTCTGCCAACAACCTGAATTTCTAAGCCTATGAATGACTCAAATGACTTTGAGTGAGATATTGGGTCTTCCGTTCTTCAGCCTTCTTAGACTTCTTCTCTTTGGACTCCTTGGATTTTGTTGAAACTTGTTAATTATGAAATAGGTTGTTAGAACTAAGCTTATATCCAAAAAGGCTAACCAAGAGGGGGGTGAATTGGTAATTTAAAATTTTAAACCGATTTTAATTTAGTGAATTTTTAGAAATTATTTTTCAACCATAGATAAGCACAAATAGAAAATAAAAAGCAACAAAAAATAAAAAGACACAATATTTATAGTGGTTCGGTCAAACACTACCTATATCCACTCTTTAAAGTCTCCCATTTCAGGTATTGCACTATTACCACAAGAGTCTATCCTTTTGAGAAGTCTTCACAAAAACTCTCTTCCACCACTATAAGGTGCGATAGAGAATCTTCGTCCTTTTACACCATCCAAGTGTCGGCAAAGAACCGTTGGCTGTTTACACTCTTCAAAAGTAGACAGAGAACCTTCATCCTTTCACACTTTTCGAGTATAGGTAGAGAACCTTCATCCTTTCACACTCTCCAAGTGTAGGCAGAGAACCCTTTGACTGTTAACACTCTTCGAGTCGGCAGAGAATCAGATCTTCTTGGAAGATCTTCTCACAAAAAATCTAGAAGGATAAGAGAAAAGAGTGAAGTAATCACAAATTATAATAAAGATTCTTACCTTTGAGTAACCAAGTGAACCCTTCACTCTCTAGTAGTAAGAACTCATTTTTAAACACTCTCTCTCACTCTCTCCTTCAATCTTCCTTCAGTATTCACGAAGACCAAAAGACAAAAAGATATTAAGACAGTCAAAACTATACCTTTTATAGAAAAGACACAAAAAACTGTCCAAAAACTGTAATTTTTAATTTCTGACCCTTCCACGATTGTTCCGTATGATCCCATTTCGTACGTACGAATAGTGCAAAAACTGTTGCATACGAATAATATATGAATCAGAATGAACTACTTTCAAACCCGATAATCATCATGTACGAACTAAATTCATCTGGTATGAACAGTTATTCCCAAGATTTGTTGGTACAAAAATGTAGGATGAAATTTAAGTCTCCAAAACAGAGAAGATCATCCTGGGATGAACCATAAATATCATCTGGACAAATAATTCATTTTGGCCAATCCAGAGCCCATCGTCCTGGGATAAACTATAATTATCGTCTGGACGAACCCATCCAGAGAGCACCGTCTTGGGACACACAATAAATATTGTTTGAACTAATGCATCCAGAGCCCATTATCTGGACGAATAGTTCATTTTGGCGAATATAGAGCCCTTTCTCCTAGGATGAACCATAATTTTTGTCTGGACAAATGCATCTAGAAAGCATCGTCTTGGAAAAAATGATAATTATCGTTTGAACAAATGTGTCCAAAGCCCATCATCCTGGGATGAACAAAAAATATCATCTGGACAAATAGTACTTGGAAAAGAATTTTGGCCCTCTCTATTTGTTCTTTCGCTCATTCGAGAGTTTTAACTGATCAGATCGTCCTGTACGAATATGGTTCGTACTGTACAATCATTTTTTAAAAAAATTATGAATTTTAACTCTCCCCTGGTGTGTGTACTAAGTTACTAAATTACAATCACACTCTCTCAAACTTAATAAAATAAAAAATATAGACTTCAATTTATGAAATATTCTAAGCTAAACTTGATTTGAAGTCTTCAACAATCTGGAGTATGATTTTCCTGAAATGTTAATACACACAATATCAAAATAATTCTTCCAAAATGTGTTAGGAGAAAATAATAATCAAAATAATAATATTTGGAATCATCAAAACATACAAGTTGCAAGAATGTAAAACATACAAAGCTAAGTAGCAACACTTTCAACAAACTCCCCCTGAAAGAATAATCATGTGAGAATAAGAGGCATGATTATTGAACTAATCACAATTTTTTAATTTTTTAATTTTAAAGTTTTCACACATACAAAAACAATCATACCGAAACATCAAATTAAATAAAATACGAACACAAAAACTCACAAAAAAACACAAAAACCACATCAAAGCACTTCAACTCAAAATACTTCAAACCAAAATACTTCAAACAAATAATATTTCTCTCCCTTTTTGACAACAGCAAAAAGAGAAGAAGAAACAAACCAAAGCAATCCAGAAATATAAGAAGTCATATGAGAAGCCTATAATAGTTGACCCTCAAAGAAATTGAGTTATTTATGCAAATAAAAATAAAATGTCATTAGAGAAAAAAAGATTCATATAATTTAAGTATAGATATAACATAGACAAGAAAAAAATATCAAGAGCATGAATCAATTTTGACAATGAGATAAGGAAAATTATTGCAAAGTAGATGAATGAAAAATTTATGAATTTCAAATTTTAATACACAATAAAATTGAACAGAAGATTAATTTGAATTTAAATATTAAAAGATTAAGTAAAGAAACATATATTTATGACGCTTTGAGCATCTTTTCAATATTTGTTGCACACTTTGTGCATTTTTTTTATTTGTAAACTAATTTTGTGCCTCCTTTTCAATTTACAAATTATTACATATTTTTTTTATTTTTGTACATTTATACATTTTCAAGTATTTATTTGATATTTTCTGAATCAATAATCTAAAATTTCAAATTTCTCTAAGTATTATAATATTTATTTTAAAAAGAGAAATAAAAAATAAGAAAACATCAAAATTACAATAATAATATTAAAATTATGTTAGTCTAATAAGAGACAAGATATTGATATCCTTAACTAGATCGAGTTATAACACAGCTTAAATTTTTGAACAATTAGATTTTCTAATGAATTCAATTTTGTATTGCATTTCAAAATATAGCACTTATTTGATCAATATTTAAGAATAATCATATAAGCTAACAAACATTTTTAGAGACATGATAAAATAACTTTTATTGATATCATGGTGAATGATAATACATTTGAGCACATAAGATATCAATACATATAGATACAATAAAACATAAGACATAATAACATAAGGCATTAGGGTTTAGGGCCCTAATGTGGAGGAGGTTGCTGGCTATAGAAGTTAAAAAAGCTACTCATCATAGCCATATTTGAGCTCACAACATCGACTTGGCCTCGCAACCAGCCCATATCCTGCTGGTGCTGCATGTCCTGCTACTATAGATGAGTTTCAATTTGATCAATGCAATGATCAAAATGAGTCTTAAGATGATCAAACCTGTGAACCATATCTTAAAAGTTTGGTTTATGAGCAGGTGCATGTGCTCTCTCCTCCCCTTTAGTGTCAGCACCTTCATCATGTTTTGCAAAGATAACTCGAAATGAACCATCATTATAGAATAGAGGCTCTTCAAGATGAGACACATAAGGATAAACTAATTCGTACTTCATATTAAGAATATAAGCCACAAGATGTCCTAGAGTAATGTTCTTCCTTCTCTTATGGGATATATGGCCAATTTCAGAAAGCCCATAAAAATAGTCAAGAATGAGTTAGGCTTCATCAATGGGTTGACTAGTAAGAATCAAATAAGTGACAGTGGAAAGAAAAGGAGTGATATTAATTCTATCATCAGCTTTTGGAATGATGGAAGTTCTAAGCACATGTTGGATATTCTAGCATCTTTATGTAGTGTTTACTTTGGGCAAATAACATTCTTGTCCAATCCCTCTAAGTACTTGGTTAATCTCACTCCAATCAAATGTTCTAGAAGAAGTCAAAGTGTGGGATCGTATTCCTTCATTTTTTAGGTTTAAGAAGGCTCCTAGATCCTGCTTGGTTATTTCTATATTATTTCCTAAAACATAGGATCTAATCCTATCTTAATCATAGTTAAAGGTCATGTTCGCTATGAAATAATGAAATGTAGAAATATTGAAGGAGTAAATCAGTGTAAGGATAAACTCAAATTGAGCGGAAGCAAAGAGTGGTAGTATCTGATAGATTGTATTCTCTTAAATCAAAACTCTAGAAGGGGTCAATTTAGCAGATACAGACCTAGGGAATGATGCTTCATTTTCCTTGGAAAGAAATTTGTCATTGGCATTCCTAGGCCCCCTGGTGAATTCCTTAGCGTGCCTAACCCTCTTGCTTGAACTAGCAATTAGAAAGGATTAGAAAAGGAATAGGAGATTGAAAAAGCTTTTGAGGTGAATGAAGAAATTTGGCTCTAAACCTTTCCAATTTAAAGGAAAAAATGACCTTTTGTACGGATGAAAATTGGTTTGTCCCGTACGATACTTTGTTCGTATGTACGAATGAAAATTTCATATGTATGACTGCATGCGTTAGAAATGAAATAATTTTTTGTAATAATACGACTTATGAGGCATCCTTTTGTACAAACTTTTTGACCAAACGATCGTACAGACGAACAGGTGTTCGTTCAAGATGATTGATTATTTAAGATCATTTTTATGACGGTTTGAATTGTCCCCCACTTAGAGTGACATGTGGTTCATATGTACGAACTTCAAGTTCGAATGTACAATCAGAAATTAAAACTTATCCTTATCCGTATAATCATTTAGATGCGTACATATGATTGAATACCCATCGTTCAGAAGATCGTGATGATCGTACAGATGAATTGTATTGAAAACTAAAAATAATTTCAAAAAATGTTCAAAAAATGCGTTAGGAATAGATAATGGCTACATGCAAACTGTTCAACTCAATAATTAATAAGCTACAGGATTCGTCCAGTACAAAATTAATTTCATAAAGATGAAATTCATATTTTAGAAAATTCGTATGATGCATAAAAATCATGATTTTGAATGTGAAAATATTTAAAAAATCACACTAAATGAACAAACAAAGATAACAAAAATAAAATAAGCTCAAAAACTGAAGAAAAATACCTAAAGAAAATCACAAAACTTGAAAACATTCTAACAAAACACACATCAATGTTGCAAAAACATTTAATTAAGCATTCAAGTAAATCACACCAAGCCTTGTTCTTAATGTACTGAAAGTATCAAAGGCTAATGATTTAGTAAAAATGTCTGCAAGTTGATTTTCTGTTGAAACATGATTATGTTCAATTTCCCCTTTTGATACATGATCCCTTATGAAATGATGTATGATGTCTATATGTTTGATTCTTGAATGTTAAATAGGACTTTTAGAGATACAAATGGCACTAGTGTTATCACAATAAATGCGAATTGTGCATATTATTAATCCTAAATCAATCAACTATTATTTCAACCAAAGTACTTGTGCCACACAGCTTCCTAATGTAATGTATTTAGCTTCAGCAGTAGATAGGGCTACTGAATTCTATTTTTTACTGGACCAAGAGACTAAAGAATTTCCAATTAATTGACATGATTCAAGTATACTCTTTCTATCAATCCTACAACCTGCAAAGTTCAAATCTGAAAATCCAATTATTTCAAATGAAGAGCTAAACTTAGGATCCCAAATCCCTAAGTTCTGAGTTCCCAAGAGATATCTCAATTTTTTTTTACAGCTGTCAAATGTGATTCTTTTGGATCTGATTGAAATCTAGCACATAAACAAACACTAAATATGTTATCGGGTTGGCTAGCTATCAAGTAAATAAAAGATCTAATAATTCCTCTAAATTTCTTTTGATCAACATATTTTCCCTTAGGGTCCTTATCCAACTAAATAGACTAACTCATAGGTGTACTAACAGGTTTAACACTATCCATTTCATACTTTTTAAGGATGTCCTTAACATATTTTGACTGACTAAGAAATGTACCCTCCTTAATTTACTTAATGCTAAAACCTTTAAAGTAACTCAAATATCCCATTAGATTCATCTCAAATTCACTACTCATTATTTTAGAAAAATCATCACAAAGATTTTTATTTGTAGATCCAAAGATGATATCATCAACATAAATTTGTACAATGAGTATATCCTCTCCCAATTTCTTTAGAAATAGAGTTGTGTCCACACTTCCTTTTTCAAAAGATCTCTCAAGTAGGAAGGTGCTCAACCTCTCTTACCAAATCCTGAGTGCCTGTTTCAATCCATATAATGTCTTTTTTAATTTGAAAATATGATTTGGATGTTTAGAATTTTCAAAGCCTGGAGGTTGTTCCATATAAATATCCTCTTGAACCACCCTATTTAAAAAGACACTTTTAACATCCATTTGATACAATTTAAATCCTCTAAAATAGGCAAAGGCTAACAAAACCCTGATTGCTTCAAGTCTAGCTACAGGGGAAAAAGTCTCCTTAAAATTAATCTCTTCAATTTGATTATACCCCCTTAGCCACCAATCTAGCCTAATTTCTAATGACTACTCCTAAGTCATTCATTTTGTTCTTAAACACACACTTAGTTCCAACTTTACTTTGATCCTTTGGCCTTGCAGTTAATTCTCTAATTTTATTTCTTACAAATTAATTTAATTCTTGTTGCATAGCCAATATCTAAAATTCATCAGAAAGTGCTTGATCAAAATTTATGGGTTCCATCATTAAAATAAAGACTGAATGATTTACTTATTTGTTCAAACCACACCTAGTCCTAACACCCTCACTAGGTTAAGCTATGATCAATTCCTTTGGGTGGTTTTTTTAAAATCTCTAGGCATCGAGTTTTCTATCTCCAAAATTTCATCCAAATTTATTTTCTCAGTCTTTTGGGAGTCAATCTCGATCTCATCCTCTTCAATAATCGGATCTTCAAAAATTTCAGATTCATCAAATACAATATGTGTAATCTCCTCAATTACTAAATTTCTTTTATTGAATATTTTATAAGATTTTCTAACACTTGAGTATCCTATAAAAATTTCTTCATCTGATTTTGGATCAAATTTTTCTAAGGCAGATTTTTCATTGTTATGAATGAACACCTTACATCCAAAAACATGCAAATGTAACAAATTAGGTGTTCTCCCCTTTGGTAACTCATAGGGTATTTTATTCAAGTTTGATCTAACATTCATCCTATTCATAACATAAAATATTGTGCTAACCGCCTTAGCTCAAAAATATTTATAAAGTGAATATTCTGCCAACATGGCTCGAGTGGCTTCTATTAATGTTCTAATTTTTCTTTCGACTACTCCATTCTACGTATGGGTTCTAGGTGCAGAAAAATTATGATCAATCCCTTTCTCTTTAAAAAAATCCTCAAATTTTTCATTTTCAAATTCTCCTCCATGATCACTTTGAATTGTCAAAATCTCGCATCTTAGTTTCCTTTGAATACAAGTAAAAAAAATTTTAAATTCATCACATGATTCACTCTTATGATATAAAAATCTAACATATGTGAATCTCTAGAAATCATCCACAATTACAAATTTGTATACCTTTCCTCCTATACTTACAGTTCCAACTGGTCCAAAAAGATCTATATGTAGAATCGCCAATGATTTACTAGTTCTAAGATCCTTATTGGACTGAAAAGAAAACTTCACCTGTTTTCCTAATTGACATGCATCGCGAAGGTGATCCTTAGTAAAGTCTAATTTTGGTATGCCTCTCACTAAGTTCTTTTGGGTAATCCTCATAAGGTTTTTCATGCTAGAGAAACAAAATCTCCTATGCCAAAGCCATGACTCATCAGAAATAGTTTTTAAATAAAAAGCAATAGGAGTTTTGATACATTTCAAGTTTAGCATATACACATTATTTACCCGTATACGATGCAAAATAACATTACCATTTAGGCTTAATATGTAACTAGTAGGAAAAAATTTAACACAATATCATTTATCATATAGCTAGCTAATACTTAACGGATTATGATTTAAGCCTTCTACAAGTAGTACATTCTCAATAAAAAAAAGTTTTTAAGATTTTCAATCATACCTTACCCTACCATCTTCCTTGTGGTGTTATCTCCAAGTGTAACCCTGCCTCCACTCCTAGCTTCCAGCGATATGAATTATGTAGTATCTCCAGTCATATGCTTTGAACAACCGCTGTCTAGATACCATATGCTCTCACGAGGCCTTGTGTGAGAGCGATCCTACAAAATCAGCAAATATTAGACCTAGGAACCCAAATAAGTTTGGGTTCACCTTTTTACAAATTATAAACAGATGCATGTATGTTATGTCTAAGTTTATGCATCTTAGGCTTCCACACCAAATAGGTTTTTCTATTCAATATATAGGTGTGTGCTATATGTCCAAACAATCCACAATTAAACCATTTGACTCCAGGAAATGGGTTTCTTAATCTTCTATAATTATTTTGTCTTTTCATGGATTGTATAAATTTTGGATACAAAATAGGATTTATGAAATCTTCAAGTCTTGGGGGTATCCTATTTTTCTCGAGAGCTTTTATCTTCAGTTTGTAAAAGGTATTCATATCTTCCAATATATAATTTGTATAGTTTATCTGATAATTTTTGCTCTATGAGTCATCCTTAAAATCTTTAAATTCTTTTTTAAGTTTTACATAGGATGATTTTAAATTTTTATGGTTCTTATTAAAATTATCAAACTCATCAAGTAATTTTATGTGGTTGTTATCAATTAAAGTATGATCTTTCCTAAGGATATCTTATTCTCTCTGCAATTCTTGAAACTCTAAATTAAGACTAGTATGTATTTTATTTAATTTTTTATATGCAACATGTATGCGTTCAGAGACTTCTAAAAGTTCATTGTAAGTCAAGTCATATACCTCTTCTTGATCTCACTGATCAAGATTATTAGCCATTAAGCACATATTGGTGACTTCCTCTTCCTTTTTAGTCTCTGATGAGTCTGAAGCTGAGTCCGCCCAAAAAGCTCTTTGGAATTTCTTCTTGCCCTTCTTTACCATTGGTTTCTCCTCTACCTTCTCCTTGCTAGGAGTGGCTTTGAGTTTTGGATAGTCTGACTTAATGTGTCTAGGTTTCCTTCACTCACAGCAAATAACATCATTTGAAACCATAACATTCCTATAGAATTTACCTCGATTCTATTGCTGGTGTCTCTTTTGCTTCCTCTTTAAAAAGCTTCTTAATTGTCTAGTCATTAGTGTGATGTCGTCTTTATCCTCAGATTGTTCTAGATCACTCTTTGACTCCTCCACTTTCAGTGCTATATTCTTCTCCCTTCGTGGTTCACCTGCATCAATCTTTTTTTGACTCACTCCTTGCTCGTAAGCAATTAATGATCCAATAAGATTGTCAATAGAGTAAACATTTAAATCATTAGATTATGTAATTATAGTTATTTTAGCATCATATATAGTAGGCAAATAATGAAGTATCTTATTAACCATTTCAGCGTTTGTCAGTTCCCTGCCCAATGCATGTAAAGAGGTGACTATTTGCGTGAATCTTGTGTACATGTAAGAAATGAATTCATTAGGTTTCATGTGAAATAATTCATAGTCATGCAACAAGATATTAAGTATGGATTATTTAACTTCATTAGTCCCTTCATATGTTATACAAAGTCTATCCCATATATCTTTTCCACTCTTGCAAGTGGAAACTCGCATGTAATCTTCTAACTTAAGTGCACAAAAGAAACTATTTAAACATTTAGCATTTAGTTATGCTAAGTCACGTTCTTCTACTGTCCAGTCTGCAAATGGTGTTTCTACTCTAATGCCATCAATTAGTCTAGTTGGTTTTGTATACCCTTCTTGTATTAAAATTCATATACCATAATCAAGTGACTGTAACAAATATAGACATGCATGTTTTCCAAAAATCAAAAGGGATATTATCAAATAAAGGAGGTCTTGTGATCGAATATCATTCAGGTGTATTTCAGTTTCTGAATGTAGCCATGGTCGTTAATCAAAAAGTAGTTTAAACTTTTGGTTTTGAAATAAAGCTTTGATGCCACTTGTTGAAAGTTGTTAATTATAAATTAGGTTGTTAGACCTAGGCTTATGTCTGAAAAGGCTAACCAAGAGGGGTGGTGAATTGGTAATTTAAAAAATCTCCTCTTAAACTGATTTAAATTTAGCAAATTTTTTAGATATTATTTTTCAACCACAGATAAGCATAAATAAAAAGTAAAAAGTAGTAGAAAATAAAAAGACATAAGATTTATAGTGGTTTGGTCAAACATGACCTACATCCACTCCGTGAAGTCTCCCACTTCAGGTATTGCACTATTACCACAAGTGCCTCTCCTTTTACCCCCATAGCAAGGCGCTTCTTCACAAAAACTCTCTTCCATCACTACCCGGTGCTACAGAGAACCGTCATCCTTTTACACCCTCTAAGTGTTGATAGAGAACTGTCGGCTATTCACACTCTTCAAGTGTAGGCAAAGAATCTTCATCATTTCACACTCTCCAATGGTAGGTAGAGAACCTTTATCCTTTTACACTTTTTAGGTGTAGGAATAGAACCCTTCGGCTATTCACACTCCTCGAGTTTCAGTAGAGAATCGGATCTCCTTGAAAGATCTTCTCACAATAAATCTAGAAGGATAAGAGAAAAGAGTGAAGTAATCACAAATTATAAATAAATATTCTTACCTTTAAGTAACCAAGTGAACCCTTCACTCTCCAGTAGTAAGAACTCTTCTTTAAACACACACTCTCACTCTCTCCTTCAATCTCTCTTCAGTATTCACAAAGACCAAAAGACAAAAAGATATTAAGATAGTCAAAACTAGACCTTTTATAAAAAAGACACGAAAAATCATCCAAAAAATGCAATTTTCAATTTCTAACCATCCACGATCATCCCGTACGATCTAATTTTGTATCGTACAATTTCATACGTACGAACAATATAAAAAATGTTGCATACAAAATAATATATGAATTAGTACGAACTACATTCGTACCCGATAATCGACCCGTACGAACTAAATTCTTCTGGTACGAATAATTATTCCCAAGGTTCGTTGGTACGAAAATACATGATGAATTTTAAGTCTCCAGAACAGAGAAGATCATCCTGGAATGAACCATAAATATCATCTGGACAAATATTTCATTTTGGCCAATCCAGAGCCCATCGTCCTAGGATGAACTATAATTATCATCTGGATGAACCCTTCTAGAGAGCACCGTCCTTGGACGTACAATAAATATTACTTGAACAAATGCGTTCATATCCCATTGTCTTGGGATGAATGAAAAACATCATATGGATGAATAGTTCATTTGGCAAATACAGAGCCCTTCGTCCTAGGACGAACCATAATTTTCGTCTGGACGAACGCATCCAAACAGCATCATCCTGGAATGAATGATAATTATCATTTAAATGAACATTTCTAGAGCCCATCATCCTGGGATGAACAAAAAATAGCGTCTGGATGAATAGTAATTAGAAAAGAATTTTGTCCCTCTCTATTCGTTCTTTCGCTCATTCTAGAGTTTTAACTGATCATATCATCCCGTACGAACATGGTTCATATTATACGATCAATTTTTTAAAAAATTATGAATTTTAACTCTCCTCCAGTGTGTGTGTGTGTGTGTGTGCTAAGTTACTCAATTATAATTACACTATCTCAGACTTAATAAAATGAAAAATATAGATTTTAATTTATAAAATATTCTAAGCTGAACTTGATTTGAAGTCTTAAGCAATCTGGAGTATGATTTTCCTGAAATGTTAGTACATAGAAGACCAAAAATAATTCTTCTAAAATGTGTTAGAAGAAAATAAAAATCAAAATAGTAATATTTGGAATCATCAAAACATACAAGTTTCAAAAATGTAAAACATGCAAAGCTAAGTAACAACTCTTTCAACAGATTTCTCCTCTTTGGACTCCTTGAATCTCTCCTCCTTGGACTCCTTGGATTAGTCCTGGCTTGAAAATACAATTGAAGAGATAATTACCCCCTCTAAGGGGTGTTTCCTTTTCTCTTTTGATATCTAAAATCCATCCAACCTCGATCTTTCAAATGGAAGAAGACACTCCCCTTTGAGGATGCCTTCTTCTTTTAGAATTCGAGTTGGATAAGAATATCCCAACTCAAAGTTGCATTTTCACAACTCAAACATACATTACAAATATTACATTAATGAAAGCAGTAAAAATCTAGACTCTTATGCAAGGTTATTCTAATAAAAATCTCAAACAATTTATAATCCAAGCAATTTATAATATAATAAAAGTAACTCATCACAGTCATCCTTGGTCATGCTCTTAATTATTGAGGGCTAAGCAGAGTTTGGAGCACCTGTCGAAATTATTATTAATGATTCTATTTAGCCCTCATTTATTTAAGGGGGCTGAGTAAATTCTGAAGCACCTGCACAAGACATCATTAGTATAAATCATGATAATTGCCTCCCCCTTTTATCGCTACATGAGCAAGACCACCTACATGAGATATTATTAGTATAAAAATATCATTCCTAACCTATGAGTAAACCTATCGCCAATCACATCAATCCATAGAGTGCAATAAAAATAAGCAAACACAACAATTAATTTGCACAGCATGCAATGAAATCTTGGAAAACCTAGCACACTGAAGAAAAGCAAACACCGGCCTAGTCAAAGTCTATAAGTGGTGCCCTAGCAAATAATTCTATGTGTGTGTAAGGCTTGTGTAATTTTGGATAGGTCCTATGTAGGATGATTTAGTTCGAGTTGCCTAAGGTTAGAATTTGTTCAAGGCCAAAAAAGAAAACTTTAATTAAAATTTAAATATTAGTGATTTAGGGTTCATTTCAATTAATTTAGTTTATTGGACACTTTTTAATACTTAGGGTAATGGTAATAGAAGTTTAAGTTGCATTAGCCAATTTTAGAAAGTCTCAGATCCTCCTAGGTGCTACTTTGAGGGGTCAAAAAAGTCACTATAAGAAATAGGCTAGATTTGAGATTCCTAACATTTTAGGAAAAAAACCATGGCTTAAGATGAGTAGTTAAACATTGTGTTTATTGGATTTGGAGTTTCCTATGCAAAGATATGATTTTTCAAAGATTTTGGCAATTAAGGAAATTATTAAAAACTACCTAGTTATGGGTAATTTTATGGTTTTGATCCAAATCTAGTCCAAATTGATTGGAATCACCCCCAAAGGTCAGAAATGACATAAGGAAGTGTTCTCAATTATTTGTGGAAAATTTTGTATTTTTAATAATTTTTAAATATCTAATAGGGGCAAAATGGTAAATTTTAGTTAAGGTTAAATTAAGGGTTAGATTAAGGTCAAACTAAGCGGCCCAAATTATCTAAGGTTAAGGACTACATTCTAAACAATTTGAGATCTTATGGGTATTTTTTTCCAGTTGAAATGGATTTATTAGAATTTTTAGAAAGTATCAGGCTCTAATTACTGGATAAATTAGGTTTAGTTAATTAAGGGGCCTAAAGAGTCCTAAAAATTCCTAAAAAAAACTATGAGATGTTTAGGATGTCACTAGGTTTAAATGTTGAAGTTTTCATATCAATCAGGGATCTTTCTAAATTCGTTAGACGGGTCTTTAATTTTTATCCTTAGGGTGTCACTACATTAGAGGGGTTTAAAATAAGGTTTTAGACTAACCCTCAAGGTAACAATGCGGGGGTATATAAAAGCAGTAAACATGCCATGTCCATATATCTAGGAGAGTCAAAGCTACATGCTCGTGCATCCTACACATTCATAGTACGATAATAAAAAAAGAAAGTGCACTTAATGAAGTGATTAGTGAATAATTGGGACTCAATCATTTACTAATCCACTCCCCCCAAGATTGTTCTTCACATGCACAATTTATATTTAAAATACTTATATATATATAAGTATTTTAAAATTATTTTTAAACTACATATATTTTAAATCCTAATTTGGGGAGATCCACTAATATATATATATATATATATATATATATATATATATATATATATATATATATATATATATATATATGGATTTTACAAAATAATATAATTAAAAATAAGTCAATTTATAATAAATATATATAGGGCAGATCCAGTGGCCACCCTAATGCGGTTTTAAAATAGTTTGAAAATAGTTTAAAAATAAATTATATTTAATTATTTAAATAATATTAAAATATTATAATAATAAAATAAAATAAAAATCTGATAGAGAAGTAAACTTTAATTTCTGAAAATAATTTTAAATGAAAGCTCATAATTTTCTGAAAAGAACAAGGTGTCGTACGTTGAAATCCGATTTCAAATGAAAAAGTTACAAATTTATGAAGTTTAAAGTAACTAAGGGGAATTTTAAAATAATTAGTATTTAAAAATGATTATTAATTAAATTAAATTAATAAAGTTTCTGAAATTTGATTTTATTTACTAAAATAATAATGATAATATTTTTAAAATAATAATAATAACCATAATAATAATAGAAATAATAGTAAGAAAAATAGTAATGATAATAAATAAAATTTAAAACTATAAAGTAATATAAATAAAAATAATAATAATAACCATAATAATATAATAATATTAAGAATAATAATGAAAATAATTTTAAATTAAAATAATAATAATAATAATAATAATAATAATAAGTAATAATAAAATTATCATAATAGTAAAATAGTAATAATAATATAATAATTATTATTATTATTATCAAAAATAAAATAATAATAATAATGGTAATAAGGAAGAAATTAAGGTTTAAAATAATTATAATATTAAAAATAATAAAATAGTATTTAACATAATAAAAAATAATAATAAAGATAATGATAATAATAAAGATAATGAAAATAGTAAGAATAATAAACAAATGATTTTTAAAATAATAATAAAGATAATAATAATAATAGCATAATATATTTTTTTAATCAAAAATATTTTTAAAATATGGGAAATATTTTTCTGAAGATTTTGCTATAAAGTACTAACTTTTTTAGTTTAAAAATAATTATTTAATAAAGTCTATTAAAGAAAATAATTAAAATATTATTTAAAAATTATTTTAAATCATTAAAATGGCGACGACGACGGTCAAACCACGGGCGACGGCAGTCTGGGAACGTGGCAGCCCAGAATTAGATCCGCAGTGGCGGCTCGGTGCAGGCCATGTGGCGGGTTCTGATTCGCATGTTCAAATGCATTAAAGATTATAGAAGAAGCATTTGCCAGATTATGTGGTGCACACCAATTGAGTCCAAAGATGAAAATGAAAATTAAAAGAATGGGTTATTATTGGCCATCCATGATTGACGACCGCGTGAAAGTTTCATGTTATTGTTATTAATGCCAAGTACATGGTGTGGTTATCCATCAACCACCAAATATATTACACCCACCATTTGCTTCATGGCCTTTTAAAAGTTGGGGAATGGATAATATTGATCCAATTGATCTCCCATCCTTCAAAGGTCATAGGTTCATCTTAGTAGTTATAGATTAATTCTCAAAATGGGTAAAGTTCCTTTGAGAGAAGTTAAAGCTCATCATGTTCTAAGCTTTTTAAAAGACTGTGTTGTGTATATATTTATATTTGGTCTTCCTCATCAAAATATATTTGATAATGATCTTTCATTCAAAAGCACTAAGATAAATAATTTTGCTAAATATCATAACATTGATTGAAGATACTCAACAATATATTACCCTTGGGGAAATAGATGAGTTAAGGCCTTCAATAAAAGATTAGTTCAAATTCTAAAGAAAATATTGGATGATAAAAAAGGCCAAAGGCATGAAAAGTTAGGAAATGCTTTATGGGAATACATAACCATATATGGAACTCCCACTCAGTCTACATTTACTATGGTATTTGGAGCAGAGGAAGTTCTCCCTTTGGAGGTACAACTACCTTTACTATGTATAGTTGTTAGTTATAAGATCATTAAAGAGAATAATGCAAAACTTAGACTAGAAGAACTCAAATGTTTAGAAGAGAAGCTTCTTCAAGCTTAATAAAACCTCAAGTTATATAAAGCTAAGATGATTCAAGCACATGATAAGCTAGTTCATCTAAGAATATTTCAAGTGGGAGATTTGGTTTTAGTTCTGTGAATACCTATTTTAGCCCAACGAAAGATAGATGGTAAGTTTGAACTGACTTGGGAAGGCCTTTTTATGATAGAGAAAACATATCAGGGTGGATCTTATTAGTTTCTTGATTGTAAAGAAGATCATCCAATGTTATATATATATATATATATATATATATTGCTTTTGTATATTGCTTGAATATATAGAAATTTGTAAAAGAAATTTGGTCCAAAAGATAAGGCTGGATCTAAACTTTATACTAAAGTTTATAAATTTTAAATTCTTGAAGCATCTTTAAACTATTAAATCCTTTATAAAATTCAGTAAAAATTCTAGTGACTATTTTACCTGCATGAGAGTCTCTATCTCATTTATATTTCAATCTTTCTTATATAGGAGATGCTACCCTAGTGATGTATAAATCTCATCTGCTTGAGAGCTACTATCTCATTAAGATTTTAATTTTTCTTATCTAGGAGACACTATCCTAGTCAAGTATAAACCATATGCTTGAGAGCTACTATCTCATTCAGATTTCAATTTTTCTTATCTAGGAGATGCTATCTTAGTCAAGTATAAATCTCATCTACTTGATAGTTGTTATCTCATTCAGATTTTAATATTTCTTGTCTAGGAGATGCTATTCTAGTCAAGTATAAATCTCATCTTCTTGAGAGCCACTATCTCATTCAGGTTTTAATTTTACTTGTATAAGAGATGCTATCTTAGTTAATTATAAACCCATCTACTTAAGAGCTACTATCTCATTCAGATTTTAATCTTTCTTGTCTAGGAGACATTATCCTAGTCAAGTATAAATCCCATATGCTTAAGAGATGCTATCTCGTTCTAACTTTAATTTTTTTGTCTAGGAGATGTTATCCTAACCAAGTATAAATCACTGGTTGAAGTTTTTATCTCATTCATATTTTAATTTTTCTTATCTAGGAGATGTTATCCTAATCAAGTATAAATCCCATCTGCTTGAGAGTCATTATCTCATTCATATTTAATTTTTATTATATAGGAGAGTTATCCTAGTCAAGCATAAATCCTGTCTACTTGAGAGATGATATCTCATTTAGATTTCCATCTTTCTTATCTACGAGATGCTATCCTAGTCAAGTATAAATCTCATCTACTTTATAGAAGCTATCTCATTCATATTTTAAGTTTTCTTGTCTAGGAGATGATATCCAAGTTAAGTATACATCCATCTAAAATCAAATATAAATATCAATAAATCTATTAGATTCAGTGGATCTCTTTGGTCAATCCCAACCCATGTGATTTATTTTTTAGAGTTCATCACACTTGTTGGGGGTCCATTTATTGGCCTCATTTTTTAATGAGGTCATTATCCCAATATCAAACATAAATATATATTCATCAATAATTTGAACTATACTTTAAACCCTAAATTAAACCGAGTGCTATGTTTTGGCGTAATACCTTGATTATTTACACATAAAACCATCACTTGATAATCACCTTAGACTATCATTTGATCATCTAATATACCACTTGATAATCATCAAATTATTATTAGTGAAATATCATTACAAAGCTAAAATTTCCCCAATCACTAACCTTCATCGATCAATTCTAAACCTAAATCTAAATCAAACATTAATTCCTCAATTGATAGTCCCCAGTGATAATTAGCTAATCACTTGTTCAATAATTGATGAACATCAATGATTGTCAATAATTTGAGCATTTAAAATCCTAAATCCTCCTAAATGATTGACTAAACCAAATCTAAATCCAATCTAATGGCTAACTCAATGATATTCAAAAGTCTAAAATCTAGTGTAAGAACAAAACCCAAACCCCCTTGGTCCATAACTTATTTTTGAAGAAATTTTCATTGCCCTGAAATTTGACCAAATGACCTTGGCTTTATGGCCTATCACTTGCATATTGATTAGGCATGTCCTTAGGGTCAACAACATCAGTTTGAGGGCATTTAAGATCCATAATCCTTATAGTTCAAAGTACATCCATTGGCTATAAAATCATTAAATATTTATAAACTATAACACTGAACATGGCATATTGTGATTTTTGACCCTGGATGCCTCTCCAAACTCGTTGATCATAATCATCATCATTAGCATGATGCATTAAACTAGCATTAAACCTTGGTTGACCACAAAACTCTAAAACCCTAAACCTTGGAAACTGAATTTTCCTTAAACCTCAACATAACATAGTTAAACCAAGCCATGCAACCTTCTCCAAACATATCTAGAATATGATTTGAAATGCATTAAACCAAATCCCAAACCCTGGTCAACCTTAGTTAACCAAGTCAACTAGATGGAACAACCCGTAATTATAAATCATAATTAGATTTTTGTTCACATCATACTATATGATCACCTTCATAATATAGATACACATTAGTCAGCACAACTTCAACTATTCATTCAGATTAATGGCTCAGACTAACTCAATAATTCATGTTTTTAATGAATGATACATGTGGAAATAATCGTTAGGAAGATATTTATTCTATCGATACAATCCTTAATAAGAAATCATAATGTATAAAGGCCTATTTGTACTAAATAATCAATTTCATGAAAGATTGTATATATGATTCTCAACAAGAATAAAAATATGAAGATTGTATTGGATGATACTGAACATATTATGTAATTTGACCAACTTTTTGAACTATTCAGACAGGATGATTTGTTTTCTTGTGATCATACTGTGTGATTTTTCGATCTCTATAAATTAAAGAAAAAATTTCATTCTAAAGCACACACCTTTCAAAACTCTCTAGTTTTTTCCAAGTCTCACTTCCTTCAAGCACTATCCTGAGTAGCTATGGAAAACAAGAGAGCCCAACTCCTTCTAGGAAGTTCTTCTCAACCTTAGGTTTATAATATATTTCTACCAGCAGAAGATGAAGTCACATACAATCATTACAAAGCTGCACAAATCACACCCTCTAGGATCCTAAACCAGGACATTCTTTACTAGGTATTAAATATTTTTATCGACACCACACCGTAATTTATCTTACACTTGCATTTCCATTCCACTCATAAAATGCTCTTTGAATTCTTTGCAAGTCTAAGAATAATTGTTGAATGTACTTCACTACAGTCATATATTTGTAGGTGCTCAATAGAGATTACCTACTATAACTTTTATGAATTTTTTCACATTCTACAATTAGTATAAAGCCTCACAATGTTTGTAATATTGGTGACTATGATTGGGCTTTGGTCAATATTACCATTTGAAACACAACCATTAACCAGCATCTACCCTTAGTCAGCACTGTAGTCTAAAATGTTTCTGTCATCCATCATGTCCTTAGACTTTAATTTTTCCTAAAGCTAGATATAAAATCAGTATTATATCTTTATTATTTTTTGCCACTTATTTTTGCATGAGTGGCACCAAGTTTAATATAGCAAATATAATAATTGGTTACATTGAAAATTTGACTATTATTGGAAATCCTATGGCCTATCGTAGGCAAAATCAAGCACTAGGACATATCACTGCCTATATCTTAGATACCAAATATAACCTTATGTATCCTACCCTATTTGACAAATTCCCCATCTACTATACTGATAGTTCCTTTCATATGCTCTTTAGTGAAAGACGTTGCAAAGCACAACCAATAGAGGGTCATAATTTTAATGAGGAAGGGGGAGCACTAGCACCCAAGGCACCAACACACATGCCACCAACACCAGCACCAACACCACCTAACCATCCACAATATCTTGATTTTTTATTTGAGTGATTTGATCACTTAGAGTTAAGACTGAATACCCATATTCAGGATTTTGCCTCTCACAAGATTAGTTATAGTAGTAGCAGAACAAGGTAGATCATGTTTGGTTCGTCGATCAGTTCACTTCACTACTCTATTACTTTTAGCCACCACCACAAGCACCACCACCAACTAATCTCAGTCCTTTCAATGAGTAACCTTTGATCTTTGTAATGTGCTTGATTATATCTTGTATTTTAGTAGTTTATTTTTTATGCATTATAATCTATTTTTAGTTCCTATGTTTGGTGATGTTAAAATGGGTAGTATGTAATGTTAGTTGTATTAGTTTTTTATTAGTACACATTTACTTTACAATGTTTCTAATATTTGTGTGTTATATTTTTTTATGTTGGATAAAAATAAAAAAATAATTAAAAATTATGTTTTAAAATTTAAAAATCATAAAAATATTTTCCCCATATTTTGAAGAAAGAACTTAGTGAAGAGAAGAACTTAATAGGAAATAAAAATTAGACTTACAACTTTAAAATTTTAATCAACAATTTTTATCATCATCAAAAGAGTGAGATTGTTGCAATCCGGGAGCCCGACTATATGCTTTAATGGTTACAAATATTATTTGATATTTATTTTCTTCTTCCTGCATTATGAATTGGATATTTTTCTTGTGCATCACTAACATTTTTTAGGTAGATCATAAAAGCAAAAGATCAAGGCTTAAGATAGTATATTATGTATTCATGTATAAGTCAGTTAATGTTTGAAAGAGTCTATACTATTCATTTTCTTGAGTCTATTTCTGTATTAGGTGCATATTGGCATAGCAACCATGGACACAAATAAGGGGCATTAAAATTGAATGCTTTAATTTTTTTGTTCAATCATATTGTACGATATAGATCATATTGGACTGGTTGAGTTTGAAAAGTTAATTTCTTTGGGAGAATTTAATTTCTAGAATTTAGTTTTAAAATTAAACACATCATTATAAATGATATATCGCCCGAGGAGGCCAAGATATTATTCGCTAATAGGTTCATATAACAAAACTAAAGTTTCATCCCGATTGTAATCGTCAAATTCAAGGAAGAACTACATATGACCCCGAAGGATCAAAATGACGTTCTATCTGTGCTTAACTATTATAATCACGATGAAATATCATTATTTTCATGCTCAAAGTAACTATAATAAAAATATTTCCAAGGGAAAAAATATCACATATTGTCAATCATCCGAACATGATGATAATGATCATCATCAATTCTAATTTTCCCGAAGAAGATTAATTGATTTTTTTTAAAAAAAATGATTTAAAAATTTAACCTAGCTAAGTTCTAAATCTCCTACAAATGCAAGCCGTCATAGTTAATAACATCATAAAAAACTATATTTTTCTATAAAAAGTCTCAATTAAAATAATGACAAAATTTTTATTTTTGAGATTCTTGAGGAATAGTATCAAAGGAAGTGAGGAAGGTATTATAATTAGGATTGGATCAAATTTGAACACTTAATATGGAGATCAAAAGATGAAGGGTGGGAGGTGTTTTGGGATTTTGAAATACTTCAAAAACACCTTGGCCTATCCTATATATTGGGCTATAAGTTTTGGATCATAGAAGATTTTAGTTCGAGTTATCAATTTATTAGAAAGTTTGGGTTATATTCTCGAAAGTTGGGGAACTAGATCCTAAATCTAAAATAGGCACTAAACAACAGTAGCCTTAACCTTGCTAATGTAGTGCAAAATCTAAACTTACCCCAGCCTAGATGGGGATATAGCTAACCACCTAGGAACTTAAAATTCATGAGTTCAACCTTTTTATGAAAGAGTAGTATGATGCTAATTAAGTTTTGAGGAGTTAGAGTTAACATCTAGAGAGGATCCTAAGTGACCCATTGACTTAATATAGGGTGATTGTACTTAAGAAAATGCAATTCAAAATTTTAGTCTCTTTTAATTTATTTCAAATGCAATGCATACTAATTCGCTAGATAAATGTATAAAATTGATATGAAGCAATTTAAAATTAGGCTTAAAAATAATTTTATTCAAGAGATTGTACAATATCCCTTTGACAAAACTGTACCCTAATAGGTCAAGTGGTCTGTCATAACCCTTAAGCGAGGAGGTACCTAACAAGAAGAAGTAATTAATATAATGCATGAAATATTTGACGGTCCTGAGCTTACTTCTTAAATCGTTAGAGTTTTTATGTTAGCCTAAAAAATTTTAATTTGATTTTAAGTAGAAAATATTTTTATTCGAACCCTCAAGAGCCTTCGCGTATTCAAGCTAAATCAAATATGACATGCAAGAAAAGAAACCTAGGAAAACAAGTATTTTATATTATGCAAACAATGTAAATAAATCAATCAAATTAATTAATAAAATTAAATAAAATAAATGTTAATTGGTAAGTGCCATTTAATTACAACTAAGGGTTTGTAGAAATTAAAAGTGGCAAGGTACCACCTAACAATAATTGAACTCTAATCCTACGACTAACGTAGGTGATTTGAGTGTTATACTCTTTGTCTTCACTTCTTTGTCTTTCTATGAGCTCCTTTGTTTCATCAAGTCTAGATACCCAAATGAAAGGAAAATCCTTCCTGAATGAGTGTTTTTTTTTCTCTTTGAATATTGAAATCATCCTAACTTGGATCTCTAAATGGAAGAGAACTCCCCTAAGGGATGTTCTCTCCTATTTGGATTCCAAGTTGGATGTAGTATCCCATCTCAAATATTCACTTCCACAACTCAATTACAAATAAATTACATCACATGTCAAAAAAAAAAAATTCTAGACCCCCTACAAGGTTATCCTAAGTAGTTAAAATTAATAATAACATTCCAAGTAGTTATATATTTTTGTATTAAACTAAATCACAATCATGCTTGGCTATACTATTTTAATTTCAAGGTGACTTAGCATTTTGCACCTGCAAAAAAATTGTCAATTTAAAGTTTTATTTTTCCCCTTTGATTTAGCCATGCATGAGCATAACCACCTATAGAAAATTTTATGAGCATCCGAATCATTCTTAATCTAGGGGTAATATATCACCCATCACATCAATTTATAGATTATATAAATAAATAAACAATTACATTAATCAATCAATTTTCAACCAATATGCAATGAAAACCATAAAAAATTTTGCATGCAACCATAAAAAAAGTAAACTCCAACCTAACATGGATCTAGAGTTGTTTGTCTTAGAAAATCATCTAAAGTGTATGTAGAAGTCTGTGTGACTTGGATATGTCCTAAACTGGATAATTTATTAAAGTTGTGTACTATTAGACTGGTTGAAGTTTAAAGATATTTAAGTTTGAGTTTAAGTATTAGTAATTTGAAAGTTGATTTTAGGATATATTTTAAGTGTTAAATGATTACCACATTTATTTATACCAGCATGAAGTTTATTTACCTTCATCAGGGCTAAGTTAATAACCTCATAGGCCTAGGTTATACGGTAGTAACCAGCTTGATTAAGTTGATTTAATTGGTTGAAAATTAAAGGATTAGTGATTTTTAATTAAATTAATTGGTTATTAATTTTAAGGATTAAGTTAATTTAAATTTTCTATAAACTGGTATGTGGTATTGTCATAGTGGGCTCGAGGAACCAATCTTCCTTAGGATACTTAACCCCACAACTCAAGGTAGTTCAGCTTATAAACTAGATTGATGTAATTTAATTAAAAATTTTAAATTACTTAGGTAATTAATAATTAATTAATTTTAAAATTTTATACTCCGTTGAATTAATTCGTGATATTATTATAGTGGGCTCGAGGAACTAGACCTCTTTAGGAAACTTAGCCTCACAGATCAAAGTAATCCATCCTAAAACCTTCATCTTTGGAGTTCTTATTATGTATTAATGGTTTATTGATCAATTTTATTAATCAAGTTATATATTTCTAAAATTTTAGTTAATTATTGAGTTTTTTGAATTTTTGAATTATTTAATTTATTAAATTAATGGAATTTGACTTTTAAAATTAAAGTGAAATTTTGATGATTTTTCCTAAACACTAGACTTTATGATGAGTAATTAATCTCTAAGTTTGCTAAAATTAAATTTTTCTACATTAAGTTATAAATTTTTGAAGTTTTGACTTCGGTTTGAACTACGATTGATTGGAAAGTTGGCTTTTTTACTTTTACATGTTTTTAGTGGCTTGATATTTTTAACAAATACTAGACCATAAATGGTGTTAAATGATTTTAAGTTTGGTTAATTTGGATTTTTCTAGATTTAAGTATGAATTTTTAAAGTTTGATTAGTTAATTAAATTAATTAAATAGTTAATTAGGAGGGTGTTAATGATTTTGATCCAAATCAATTGCAAACTTCTTGAAATCACTCCCAAAGGTAAAAAATGACATAAGGGAGTGTTTGAAAGATTTTAAGAATTTTTAATTATTTTTAATTAATTAAATTAATTAATTGTTAATTTTCATAAAAAAATTTAAAATAAGCCTTAAATTGGAGTCAATTGACATGGCTTTTAATTTTTGAAGATTGAGGATTTAATTATAATCATTTTTATGTATTATGTAAATTTTTAAGGTTTAATTTGAATTAATAATGAATTAAATAAGTTTCTTGGTCAATCTTAAGGGTTAATTTTGAGTTACCTAAATGGTGAACCAAATGAGTTCCAATTTCAGTGAAATTTTGGCCATGAGTTCACCTGATCTCAAGGTCCAAGCCTACTAAATTTGGGCCCAAGATGGATCTTCTAAGGTGGTTAACAAAACCACCTAAGGTAACCTTAGGGTTTCCTTCAAGGATTTAAATTAAACAACTTAGAAATGGGGTTAGGGTGACATTAGGGGTTGCCTAACCCTTACACTGTGCATAATTAACACCCAAAATGTAACGACCCCAAGATCAAACTTGGAAAGAATGTCAATCAATTACCCAAACAATTTATCAGAGTCATCTAAAAACCATCAGTAAGCAATCTATCAAACATCTATAACAATTTAAACATCAATATATTAGTCGATTCATATATCAAAACATCATGTACAATACTCAGGAACTATACTATCAATACAAGAAAGGAAACTATCCTGTCCTGAGTACAAAAGAATCATCAATCGATCAAAAGACAAAAACCTAAAGATCTGGATCAATTCCTATCTCCTGCTCCCAAGCCCTGACCTGAAAATATCAACCACATATAATGAGCTTTACAAAGCCCAGCAGGTCACCTAATACCTATAACTGAAATCAAAGCACGACAATGCTATCAATATGCATGTCAATCTATCAATCCGTATCAGTCAATGGTCAATGAGTCTATGCAGCGGAAATCAATAGTCAATAAAACCAGTCAATGCAGCGGCAGGCAAATCGTTAATTCAACTCAATCAATCAATATCCGTCAATCAAATCGATGCTGTCGAATCAATACAATCTATTCAATGAAATTAATCGAGAAAAGCAATACGAAACAATGAATCTATAAATCAGTCAATACAGTACAGAAACAGTAGGCAGTAGTACAATGAATCTATACGATGTCCATATCCATGCTATCAATGCAATATCTATATCTATCTATGTCCATATCAATACTCAGTAATCAATCGATGAAATCAATAGAATCCATACAATACAGTAAATCTGATCAAATCAATAAGGTAGAAATCGATAAAGCAATAAATCCGTAAGTCAATACAGTAAACATGCAATTCAATACTATATACTGAACAAGTACAATCTACTGGCTATATTGCTGTTGTAGAATCCATATTGCTGTTGTATATATCATTTACATTGGTTCAATCAATAAGAGTAGTCACTCTTTTCGCCCGTCGGCATATCAATAAACTCCTTATGACTCCCATCAATATATCAATAATCAATGTTTAAAGGAAAGCCCGTCGGCCCACCATCCTGTACAGGTATCATCAATCTTCAACCAATGTTCAACCAGGTTCCACTTGTGATCAGTATCAATAATCAATATTAAAGCAATCATATCAATAATCATATGCATACCGATTCAATCTATCAATTTCAGCCAAATCAGAAATCATACGAAAATCGGGCAGAGTAACGGTAGTCTATCGAATTTACACAAAAATCCTGCAAAATAATACAAATTCCAAATTTCTCCAAATTACCAACGAATATCCACGGCATCAATACAAGACTATCAATGTAAAGAATCCAAATCAAATCAAGTCCTGATAATTTTCTATTCAAGTAAAATCGCGTAGAATCAATTCCGACCGATAAAATCTTTGTAGAATACAGTCAAATCGTGTACAATAGTCATATCTATAACATACTAAAAGTTGTGCGGTGAAAGTCGTGTCAAATCAAAATCATGTCCAAAAGTAGACTACGAAAACACAAACAGTGCACAACTCGATCAAAACACAATATCTCTGAAAACAGAAATAGGGTTCAGAGTCCTTACCACGAGATCTACACTTTCTCCAACAGCAGCGTTGGACGAAAAGCGCTCCGCGGTCTCCAAAAACCAGCTTTTCTCCTTTTTCCCTTTCTCTTTCTCTCTCCTCAAAATATCTGATTTTTATAAAATGATTTTCTCTCTCCTCAAAACGAGCTCATTTCCTTATATCATACTCAGATCGGCCTGGCCGATCGCCCGATCGTCCCGGGACGATCAGACCAATTCTGATCGTCCTGGACCGTTCCCAGGGCTATTATCAGGACGATATTTTGAACAGTACAGATCGGCATGGACGATCTCAACATCGTCCCGGACGATCCTGTCCAGAAATCCTTCCAGAAAGCACTCCAGAAATCAGCTGTTTTCAATGCACTGATCGGCTTGGACGATCTTAACATCGTCCTGGCCGATTCTGGGAGGAAAATCCAAATCAGAGAGGAACAGTAAGGGAACGAGATATTACAATCTCCCCACCTTAGAAAAATGTCGTCCCGACATTTCACTACAGGTACGAAGCAAAACAAACAATGCAAAACAAATCGATCGAAATCCAAATCCAAATCAAAACTCGTCGAAATCCATACAGAACACACAATGCAATCAATCAAATGTCAATATGCAATGTTCATATGTCAATATCAATCGGTTAGTCAAATCAATCTTACCAGTAGAACTTTCCGGTCGTTGCTGATCTTCACGATGCTGTAAATTCTGTAGACTGTAGATGTGTGGCACCACTGGAGGTCGTGGCGCAACTGTCTCCCTCTGATCTCTGACAGTCCTATCATCCATCATGTTTCCTGATCTCTCACTGTAGGCCCTCGAGCCAACAGTCCTCTGCTGTCCTGTGCCCATACCAGAATCAGTCCTTCCACCCAGTCCTTTCTGAGGATAATCTGCTACTCTGTGTCCTTGCTGTCCGCAGTGAAAACACTATCCCGTCAATAGGTAGCACTGACCTGCATGTCATCTACCACAGTGAATGCACGTGCCAGAACCACCAGATAATACTATCGATGCTGATCGTGACGCAGATCCCGATGCAGATCCCTTCGAACCCTCATACCTGTTTCTCTTCTCTCTATCTCTGTCTCTAATAGAATCATCTCGTCGTACCTCATCTCTCCTCCTCATGGTATCCTCGTACCTCATTACTGATGTCGCCAAGTCAATTTCTATCAATCGGGCTCGCTCCACTAGCTCAGAAAACTCGTGGATCCGAAAAGGTACTAGTGGATGCCTCAGCTCTCTGTTCAATCCATGCAGAAATCTATAACACTTCTCCTCGGCAGTAGGAATCAGATGAGCAGCATACCTCGTAAGTGCAGTAAACTCGGCCTCGTACTGCATCACTGACTTGCGGCCTTGCTCCAATCTCATGAAAGCTTCCTGCATTTGTCGCTGAGCTGACGGTGGTACAAACCACATCCTGAATACTGCAGTGAACTCATCCCAGGTGATCTCAGCATTAGTCTTCCCCTGAAATTTCTCTCTCTGCTGTCCAATCCACCATCTCTCCGCTTCTCCTTCGAATAGGAACACAGCCAAAGGTACTTTTCTATTTCCCGGACACTGCATGCTGTCAAAAATCTTTTCTACTCTCAGGATCCAATCCTCAGCAGCCTGTGGTCCCACAGCCCCTTTGAACAACGGAGGCTTCAGCTTGTGGAACATCTGCAAGTGTCTGTCTACCTCTTCTTCCTTGCTCCCACTCATCTTGCTCTGGGCATCCCCCATAACATGTGCAATCGCAGTAGCCAACTGCATCATACTCTCTGAAGGTACTGGAGCTGTGCTGTGTTGCTCATTCGGTACACTGGATTCTGCCGGAGGATCCATATCTTTTCACCTGCACAATTCAAAACAATAATACACACATGCAACGATGTATGCCAATGAAGCTCTTAAAGCTACCCGATCTACCCAACTCTCAATCCAAACTTACAACTCTGGTAACAATCCATTCTTCCAATAACACTGCTCTGATACCAACTTGTAACGACCCCAAGATCAAACTTGGAAAGAATGTCAATCAATTACCCAAACAATTTACCAGAGTCATCTAAAAACCATCAGTAAGCAATCTATCAAACATCTATAACAATTTAAACATCAATATATCAGTCGATTCATATCTCAAAACATCATGTACAATACTCAGGAACTATACTATCAATACAAGAAAGGAAACTATCCTGTCCTGAGTATAAAAGAATCATCAATCGACCAAAAGACAAAAACCTGAAGATCTGGATCAATTCCTATCTCCTGCTCCCAAGCCCTGACCTGAAAATATCAACCACATATAATGAGCTTTACAAAGTCCAGCAGGTCACCTAATACCTATAACTGAAATCAAAGCACGGCAATGCTATCAATATGCATGTCAATCTATCAATCTGTATCAGTCAATGGTCAATGAGTCTATACAGCGGAAATCAATAGTCAATAAAACCAGTCAATGCAGCGGCAGACAAATTGTTAATTCAACTCAATCAATCAATATCCGTCAATCAAATCGATGTTGTCGAATCAATACAATCTATTCAATGAAATCAATCGAGAAAAGCAATACGAAACAATGAATCTATAAATCAGTCAATACAGTGCAGAAACAGTAGGCAGTAGTACAATGAATCTATACGATGTCCATATCCATGCTATCAATGCAATATCTATATCTATCTATGTCCATATCAATACTCAATAATCAATCGATGAAATCAATAGAATCCGTACGATACAGTAAATCCGATCAAATCAATAAGGCAGAAATCGATAAAGCAATAAATCCGTAAGTCAATACAGTAAACATGTAATTCAATACTATATACTGAACAAGTACAATCTACTGGCTATGTTGCTGTTGTAGAATCCATATTGCTGTTGTATATATCATTTACATTGGTTCAATCAATAAGAGTCGTCACTCTTTTCGCCCGTCGGCATATCAATAAACTCCTTATGACTCCCATCAATATATCAATAATCAATGTTTAAAGGAAAGTCCGTCGGCCCACCATCCTGTACAGGTATCATCAATCTTCAACCAATGTTCAACCAGGTTCCACTTGTGATCAGTATCAATAATAAATCAATAATCAATATTAAAGCAATCATATCAATAATCATATGCATACCGATTCAATCTATCAATTTCAGCCAAATCAGAAATCATACAAAAATCGGGCAGAGTAACGGTAGTCTATCGAATTTACACAAAAATCCTGCAAAAAGATACAAATTCCGAATTTCTCCAAATTACCAACGAATATCCACGGCATCAATACAAGACTATCAATGTAAAGAATCCAAATCAAATCAAGTCCTGATAATTTTCTATTCAAGTAAAATCGTGTAGAATCAATTCCGACCGATAAAATCTTCGTAGAATACAGTCAAATCGTGTACAATAGTCATATCTATAACATACTAAAAGTTGTGCGGTGAAAGTCGTGTCAAATCAAAATCATGTCCAAAAGTAGACTACGAAAACACAAAACAGTGCACAACTCGATCAAAACACAATATCTCTGAAAACAGAAATAGGGTTCGGAGTCCTTACCACGAGATCTACACTTTCTCCAACAGCAGCGTCGGACGAAAAGCGCTCCGCGGTCTCCGAAAACCAGTTTTTCTCCTTTTTCCCTTTCTCTTTCTCTCTCCTCAAAATATCTGATTTTTATAAAATGATTTTCTCTCTCCTCAAAACGAGCTCATTTCCTTATATCATACTCAGATCGGCCTGACCGATCGCCCGATCGTCCCGGGACGATCAGACCAATTCTGATCGTCCTGGACCATTCCCAGGGCTATTATCAGGACGATATTTTAAACAGTACAGATCGGCCTGGACGATCTCAACATCGTCCCGGACGATCCTGTCCAGAAATCCTTCCAGAAAGCACTCCAGAAATCAGCTATTTTCAATGCACTGATCGGCCTGGACGATCTCAACATCGTCCTGGCCGATTCTGGGAGGAAAATCCAAATCAGAGAGGAACAGTAAGGGAACGAGATATTACACAAAATCACACAACCTAGTTCCTATTGGAAATATAATTAGGTTAGATTAGATTTAGGGGTTAAACCATGACCCTTAAACCTAAATTAACCCAAACTTGCCCTTAATCAAATCAAACATGCGAAAGAAATTTTGGACATGTTAGAGACATGCCTAAGATTGATCTCCCAAGATTTTAAGCCATGGTGAAGAGTCCTTAAGCAATTATTGCAAAACTACCCCTAGGGTTATTATTGTAATTAACTACATTGCATGCATAATCATAGCTTGAAATCATAAAGCTTTTGTAGGTCTTCTCAAGACCTTTCCAATGAGCCTAAGAATATCTAATTTGGCCAAATGTGTGTGTTATGATATTTTGAAGTTCTCTATCATTTTTGTACATTTTAAATGGCAAATTACCTAGTTAGCCGTACTTTTCCTCTCGGGTACCTTCTAATTGGCCAACCAATCATTAACGGCTGACTAAATAACACTAAATTAAATGTGGCCATTGGATAATTAATTGGATTGTTACAGTTAATAGCGGTTATGAACCATAGGATTAAAGTAGAGCCAATGATCATGATTAACTACTCTGACTATGTCTTCAACCTCCCATAGCCTTCCACGATTGTAAGGCTTTTTTGGTGTGATCCGAAGGATTCCACCATGAATACTTCACCAAATTTTATAAAGAGTATGAGGGGGACATGAACCTTCAATCCAATGATCAAAATTCATTGGTTTGAAGGTTCATGTCACATTTGATCAAACTACCTAACTAGGAAGCTCATTATAAAATTTTGACCTCAAAGAAGGTCTCAATGAATGAGCTCTCTATCAGGAGCTTGAGTGGGAGATGGAGATCACTTCTCCTTCAGATGTTGAGTCTAGAGGATTACTAGAGGCACGACTTTGAGCTATGGGTTGGAAGACTTTGTTAGAGCTCGCTCAAAATATAGGCTGGATGAGGCTAGAATACTAGAAAGGAAGAAGAGAACTTAGGAGGCTATGGGGAATGTTTTAGAGGGATTGAATGAAAATGAGGGATTTTGAATTAAGTTTCCCTATTCAATTCATTATCTCAGGCTTGAATGATTGTGATCACTTGGGTGAGCCATTGGATGGCCGCCAAGTGGAGGGGGCAGCTCCTCTGAGCCTTGTGAGCTCGATGCTAATGAGCTTAGGCCCTAGAAGGCCTTTAGATGAAGCTCGAGATAGAAGAGACCACCAAAGCTCCATTTTTATTTTGAATGGCTAATAACAGCCATAGGTTAGGTCAGGGTGAAGTAGAAAGGTCACTGGAGGTTAGGTGAAGTAAATGATGATCTCAATTGTGCATGAGAAGGCTGAATTCACTAAGTTGGTTCAGGTTGACCCAAACCTATCTAGTTTGGGTCAACTTGGGTGCAGCCCAGGTCAATTCAAGTGATTAGCTTGATGCAAAGGATAGGTTGAGTCAAGGGCTGCACAATGCAAGTGAAGATTGAGCTTGAATTAGTCTATGGTGGGAATTATATCAGGTCAAAGTGGTTTTAACTACTTTGAGCGAGCTTGGGTGCTGACTTAGGTTAACCCAAGTGCTAGGCTGACTAAGGTAGATGTGTTAAACTTAGGGCCATGGGCCACCCAATAAAAGTGTTGATTTGATCCAATGAAGCTTAGGTTGAGAAATGACCAAACCTGTAGTGGTTTTGACTAATTTGGGATAGCCCAATTCTTAACCTGAGTTACACAAGGGTGTTGCATTCTATGAACCCTAGTCTATAATTTTTATGATGATACATAATGTTGATTGAGTTAACTTATTCTTCATTGAATATTTTGAATTTTACTCTTGTCTATGAGTACTAATATTTCAGGGAGATTACACACTACTTAAGATAATGGAAGACTTGACAGCCATAGGTTAAGCCTGTTGCACGCTTGCTCCTTCTATGGCATGGGTAAGTCTTGTGGAAGCTCTCAAGGGGAAGAGCCTTCAAGGTCAAAGTCCTCAAAAGTTATCTACCTTCTCTAGAAGGGAGAAAAAAAGAAGGTCCACTGGCGTCATTGAGAGAGCGACATAGCATCAGGCACTCCGTTACACCAAAGAAGGTGAAAGTGAGTTTGTATAAAGGCTTCTCCATCTTGCTGTGGGAGTATAAGGAGAGTTACTTTTGAGTAGTTCAAATCTTAGAGTGGAGGACTCTGAGAGTGGACGTAGGACAAGGTTGATTTGAACCACTATAAAAATTTATGGTGTGCTTTTTTTCCATTTGTCTCATTTTATTTTTTCTTGCATTTAACATTGCTATATTTGTTTGGTGAAAATTTGATTTTAGTATTTCATTATACGATTTAAAATTTCATCACTATTGTTGCAATCGTTATTTAATCACTAGCTTCTACTTCAAATTAGTTATGTCATCTTTTAAAATAAACAAAAATTTATAAAAATATAACTCATGCTTAGGATTTAATTTATTAAAAATACCAATTCACCCCCTCCCCCCCCCCCCCCCCCTCTTGGCGCATCTCATACTTTTAAAGGGATGGATCAACTAGGGTAAGTATGTTGGGTCAAGAGAGGCCCAATGTAACCCTTGGTTTGAATTGATTTAGCATGGGTTGATATTTGACCCATGGAGACCCTTCTTTGGACACTTGGTTTAAGCCATGTGGCTAACCCAAGTGGGCCCAACACTTAGACCATTAAGAGGGACCTCCCTAGAGACTCAATGTGTCATCTTATGGGTTTAAAAGGGCTTGGCAAAGCCTTGGTCAAAAGGTTTGAAAGGGATAGAGGTGTGTATGTGCTTGGCCAAACTTGGTTGAATTGGTTAACCAAGTTAACCTAGTGTCAAAGGTTAGGTCCATTAAATTTGGATTGAGCATATGAACTCCATGGAAGTGGTCCCAAGCTAAGAGGACTTCATTTGGCTTGGAATAGCTATTTAAACCCTTAAGGGGGATTTTAATCAACCATGGTTGATTTGGTCAACCAAGTCAAACCAAAGGGTAAGTTTAAGTCTAATGCATTCCTAATGATGTTTAGTACGCATTATAAAAGGTTTCAAGGTTTGATGTGATTGAGCCATATTGAGTTTTGGGGAAATCCAAAATTCCCTTAAAGGGCATTTTGTTCTTTTTGACCCATGGTTAACTTTGGGTCAAACTGGGCCTAATAAAATGCAGCTTACTAATCAACATGTCATAATAAGAGTCATGTACATGGTCAGGGGTTTTGGAAAAGGCCTCAAGGTCAAATTCCATAGGGTGAAGGGTCCAATGGTATATGCTCTAAATATTTGAAGGTTTTATAACCATTGAAAATCAATTCAGCTTCTGAAGTTAAAAGTGTCATATTGAGCTCAAATTTGGAGGGTTGACCCAAGCAACATGCCTAATCAATATGCAATTAATAGCTTATGAATCAGAGGTCACTTGACTAGATTTTGAGGTGATTGAAAAATCACCCAAAAAGGGTTTCCGGACCTGAGCCCTTAACCCTAATTTTGCTCTGGCATTCTGGATTTGAACTGGATTTTGGGTTTGAATGAGTGAGTGTGTATTATCCATATCCATCACAATCAAATGAATGATTGAGATTTATTGGATAGGATTTGAAGTATGATTGAAGGGTAGTTTGAAGTTTAGAGTTAAAGGCTAGGTTTGAAGTTTGGATTGAAGACTATATTGATTTGAAGTATCCATATCCACCTTGCATCCTCCAATTTTGTTGTATTGTAGCACTTGGAGAGGAGCTCCCGGAAGAAGAGTCTTTGGGGACAAAGACTCGCTAGTATGGAGGCTAGTGTAAACATCTCCACCGGGCTAGAGAGGGTCAAGGATGGAGCAGCATCTCTACCAGAGTGAAGAGCTAAAGAAAGGATGACACTCTGTCAAACTAAGGAGGTAAGATAAGGGAGTTTCTTCATAATATGTAAGGTCATTTTTCACTTGTTCAAAGGAGAGGGGCTTCTCCTTCCTCTTTCTTCTTCTCTCCCCTTTCTCTCCTCTTCTCACCCAACAAAAGTAATGAAGGAATGGGGAGGAAATGGAAAAGGTGATGGGTTTAAGCAATTGTTTGATATTTTTTTATTAAAAATTTAAAGTTTCAGATCCAACGTCATGGCACTCAAAACCCTAATGCCGCTACACCCACTTATTTCCCCAAAAACTTGAGAGCTCAAAGCTGGGGCGCTGTCCATCCCGACATCAGAGCCCTCTCAAAGAGAAATTTATAGAAATTAAGGAATATAAAATTTGGGTTATTACAAGTAGGCCACAATCATGAAGAGGAATGTCCTAGCCTAATATAGTATAATCAGACATGTCATATCGTTATAATACTTAACTTATGAAGCCATCTTATAGCTGGGAGGAAGTGTACTAAATTCCTCGAGGAGAGAGTGCCAAGGATTTTGAGTTGGAAGAGAATCAAGGTGCTCATTGTCGAATATATTCTATCATTGTTAAAAAAGAAAAAAAATTCTATCATTGTTTATGAATGAAAATGTACATGGCAAAGTATTGTATTTCAACTTTAAGTTTAAGTTGTGGATCATTATTTCGAAATAAATTACTAATATTTTTATATAATTATTTTTAAGTGATTGTTCATCATATATAGGTGCATGTAGCTAATGAGAATGACTTATATAAATTCACTATACATACTATCTTTATGCTTATCCTAATTCGAGTTATGAAGAAGCAAGTCATCACCACATATTTTGACGAAAAAGTAGGAGTGGGGGCTAAAGAATAATTACCTACAACTAAGATTTTGTCATCTTTCGAAGGGTTGGGGCAGTTTTTCTTATTATATAAAAACTAAAGAGCAACCAACATATATTAGAGAAATAAGTTGAGGTACTTGCCATTGTCTCAACCTAAAGAGAAGGAGGTGAGGATTGAAAAAAAGGTAGACGAGGAGATGAGGGAGATAGTAGATGGCAACCAATCTTATATTGTTGTATGTATTAATAAGGTGATCATGAAGGCAACATATAGGGGATGTCGGTCAATCTTTTGCAATTTTATGTACCTAAAGACTTATAGATCATGCATCATTCTTTTGAATAAATTATTTATTAATAATATTGACACAAAGTTAGAATGGAAGGACTCCATCACATGACCTGAAGAATCCCTCATGCATGTCATTGGAGAGGAGAAATAAGTTCATAAATTATAGAGTTGATGTATAATGTATTTATTTTCTAACAATGTTGTATAAAGCTAGTTGGATGATATGTGAGATCTCATTGCCCTACATAAATAATGACATTATATGACTCTGATATCTCTTGCACTCCAACATAGACCTTTTAATCAATGATAATCTTGTTTCTTAATTGCTTTTCTAAATTGCTAAAGATGCCTTAAGTTATTTGACAATACACAATTTTTTTTACTCTAAAACTCCTTGAAAGTGTAGAACACAAGGTTTGTTAAGTCTACAATAAGGTAAGCCATTTAAAAATTCATAAATCTTTATGTAATTTAAGTTGTACTTATATATATATATATATATATATATATATATATATATATATATCTTATTTACAGTGACAACTATGGAGTATTTGTGATAAAAGAGATCATATATATGACTTTAAAGAAAAAAAATTCTAGACTTTACACATGACCATATACAATTCTATAGGGGCAACCTATGTATATATTTATTTCATGAAAATATAAATTCAGCAGTTCATTTAGAAAATATTGAATAATTAAACAAACGTCTTTATTTTTATTCATCTATTCATTTGATTGATATATCATTTATTGTTTATCGATGTTATAAATATTTATTATTTGATTGATCATTTCTATTAATATCATTTGTGTTATAGCTCTTAGATTGTTAAGTATATTACAACTGTCGGACTACTCTCAATTGTGTCATAGCTATTGAATTGATTCTGTTATGTTTATTGTAGCTGTCATAATTGGGTATTATATCATGATTGTTGAATTGGTCTATTATGTTATAACAGTTGAGTTGCTTTCTTTTGTTGGTTATGTTATAGTTGTCATAATTTACTTAGTTAGGTCATAGCTATTGGATCACTCTTTATTGTTTCATATTACAATCAATTATGTATTACCTATCGAATTAAATTATATTGCACTATTTTATAATATATTGTGTTATATTTATTATGACTATACTTTGCTTCATTAAATTTATAGTATGCTTTGTTAAGATCATTAAATATTGAATATAAGTAAATCCTTTTAAAATTTTATTTTAATAATATTCGAATCATATGTGGTTGATAATTAAGCACTTAGAACTAAAGTTATTGAGGTGGATTTTAAGTAAGTAATTCGACATTAAAAAAAGACTAGATTGTGTTGTGTTCTTTAACTATCAAAAAAAAAAAAAAAAAAAAAAAAAAAAAAAAAAAAAAAAAAAAAAAAAAAAAAAAAGAGTTGGAGTCATGTGTGAGTATTATGTGCGTGAATTCGGGGATTGTCCTAAAAAAGAAAAAATAATATGCAAAATGAAATGCGAGTAATACATTTTAAGCAGCCAGCATATTCCTCTAAGCAAATGAATCAAATTTTTTCTTGAAGGAAAAGGCCTTTCCCGCTCTCGCGACGCTCGCGGATGCCAGAGCATTCGGTCATGGAGGCCCGAAGAATCACCAGCAGAGGACTTGGAGGAGACTCGAGGGAGTGGGACGAAGAAGGTTATCGGCGTAGCATTCTTGTGGAGAGGGAGCTCAGCTCACGCATCGTCTTCAGGACCGCCTTCGCTCCCTCCGAAAACCCTAATCCTGAAATCGTACTGGTGGCTTCTAGCGACGGATCTCTCTCCGCTTATTCCATTTCCTCTTGCATCTCTTCCTGTCCTCGGGTAAAACTTATCTCTCTCATTGTGATTTCTCATTGCCGTATTCTGCAACTGCTTAATTGTTAACCGTAGTTGACTGCCGATTGTTCGACAAAACGCTCCCCCTACTTTAACCCAAAGGTGTTGAGTTTGAGACGTCAACGAAAGAGTTGAAATTAATTCTAAAACTTGGCTGGGGCTGTTTGGCTACAATTAGGATTTAAATCAGAGTAGGATTTAGAGGCTGTTTGACGACTAGCAGGATCTAACTCAATTAGAATTTTGTAAATTATGTAAATTCAGATTTATTAAATCCTTAGAGGATTAAAAGTTAAAAATTGTTTGATATGATAACTGTTCAATTTTGCTAAATTCTCATAAACGATTTGATTATTTGTTGCAGGATTTACAATTTGTGTGGGGAGAAATTTTTAAATCTTGTATATCCCGTGAATGATGTGATTTAGCAAATTTTAAATAGCCAACAACAGAGCTAAAATGGGGTTTATCAAAATAGTGGGATTTAATTTCCTTAAAATTCAATTTGCCAGTATTTAATTAGCTTAGGGCATCTCCAACTGAATGTCATTCATCCGTTTGTTGCTATTGCTAGCGTCCACCCAAACAGCAAACGAAAACACATTTTTGTATTTTATCTTGACTGTGAACAGTGCATCACATTATTCACATAAACATATTTTTTGGTGTAGAAAAATGGAGGTTAGAAAGGGAGCTGAGAAATAATATACTCATAATATTTTTTTTTAATGTTAGAAATGGAGTTCGCTTGAAGTGAATTACTGTTTGATATGACTGTTATTGCATCTTGAAGTGGAAAATAGGTTGTTCAGTTAAAGATGCCCTCACACCCCACCTAAAATATGACGCCAAACAAGCTATTATTAAATCTTTGTAGTTAGGATTTAGTTGATTTAATTTTGAAAATTATTAAGCATGAAAAATATTAAATTCTACTAAAATATGGTAAACCATTTGGCTATTTATTTTTGGATTCAAGATTTAAATGATTATTAGATTTGATTAGAATCCTAAACAGATGGGGCAAATCTCATGTGACGGATAAACTTTAAAGGAAAAAAAACACCATTGGACATATTAAAGTAAACTCATTATTTTTTTAAATAAGGCATGAATCACATGATGATATCAATTGCAATCAAACTGATTTTCATTAGCACAATAAAGGGATGGAAACCAGAATTAGCTCTAAAGAAACATAATAATTAAAAAAAAATAGAGAAACCTATGGGCGATTGCTAAACTCTCTCTCCATCTCTTGCAAATCCTAATCTCCTTTCTTATTCTCCTTGAAGTTGCAAAAACTAAAATTAATTAGTTCCTTTCCCATTTCTCCTCCAGATCTCCTCTAGCTGCAGCCCCAACAACAACATAAGAACCTAAAAGTGCTTGATATACACCAAGCACAACCAAAAGTCTAAATCAGCTCTTCAACCGCTTGTGTGCAGTCGAGGATTGTACATGCCATGAGAGAGAGCCTTGAGGAGCTAAATTACATTAACTTGGCTCCAATGGAATTTGTTAAATATGTGATTTAACGTTAAATGGGTGAAAATGGGATTACATAGCATAGTAAGATTTTATTGACTACAAAAAACTGTTTGATAATATTTAACCTAAATCCCAATTAAATCCTGCCTAAAACTTGCTGCCAAATAGCACCATATTTTATTATAAGTTGTGTTATATTTCCAATTTTAAACTAATTGCTAAATTTCATTCGCTGGTTAGTGACCCTTCTTTTGATGATATTACTTGGTTCAGGATGCAATAATAGACCTCTGTTATATAATTTGTGCATCTATTTTTTATGTAAGGACGTATAGACTTGGGTGAGTTTGTAGTTGTGCTGGCATAGTGCTGTGGAAACTATTGAGATGTCTTGTTAGAAGCCTAACAATTATTGTTATAGGAGCATGATATAAATTTTTTGAAAAGTAGTTACTAATTTTCATTTTTATTGCAGCCTATTCTTTGTAGCAAGGGGACCGATCAAAAGTAAGTTTTGAGGAATCTTTCATAAGTTGTGGAAACATGGTTTCTATTGGAAGAAATATGTGGTTTTATTCTTCCTCTAATGAGATACAGTAAGTTAATGTCAGGGCACCTGAAGTTTTGTGGGCTGATCCACTTTGTTCAATTCAAGCACACAAAGGCCCATCATATGATTTGAAGTTATATGGAAATGATGAGGAAGCTTTACTATTGAGGTTTATATCATTCTAAACATATGTCTTCTTCCAACTAATTCTATCATACCCTTTTAGATAAGGCAATTGCATCAAGTTTATAGATATGTGTCTGAACTTCAAAACATGTTTCATTCGGACCTTTTCTGGCCCATGGATTTCAATAGTCTTGTACTTGGTAGTAGAGAAAATATGAGCGGAAAATGGTGGGTTATAAGTGAAGTTAATGCTTTTGGCTATATGACTATTTAGTTTTGTTAATTTTCATGTATCCGCTTTTCTTGATTTTAAACTGTAGTTATCAGGGCAAAACTCCAATTAGGATTTTTTCTTATTTTTCTTAGAGGGGTTGAGTTTGATGTTTCTCTAGTTGAATTTAGCAATTTTTTGGGGTTTTCCTATAACCCAACTCTGCCTTACTTTATAGTTGTCAAATAAATTGCAGAAGTAAAGATTAAATCTGTTGATTTTTTTTCAACTTAGATTTCGCATGAATCTTTGCTGAGGCTATTTTTTACTTGTTGGCTTTATTTTATTCAGAATAACGAATAACATAGTTCTCACACTTCATTGGGGCTCCTTAAAACAAGGAAGACATTCTCGTGTGAGTAATATTCTACACAGCCAGAAAATTTTCCTTTGCTTGCGTTAGTGCTCCAGTTAGAGAAAGAAGATACTGACCTTCTGTTCCTTACATGAAAACATATGCAAATTGCAGAGGTAAAGGCAGCTGACTTTTATTCAAGGCTCTAAGCTGTTTTCAGGAAGATCTTGTAGCATTATGAATAGTAATGGAAGATAGGTGGAATGCAAAATTTTGAGAGTAGAGTTTGTATTAGAGTTGCGTGAAATGTTACCACAAGAAATGATTTGATTATATGGAAAAGTATCTCCAGCATTTTCTGTAGGATTCACATGTCGAAGTTTTTGTCAATTGGGAGGACATGCACCCCACGCTTTTGTCCTTTCTCCATTTGTCTTCATATTAGGATTGTACAATCTTGCAAATATTTCCTTTATATTTCTTATATGCTTCTATGTGATCCCTTGAAAATTGACCGACTGCATGTACTGTTTGAAATGATATTTGATTTTGGATAGGAGAATCATGGTCTTCTAAAGCCTTTATCAGTTGCTATAAGTTTTCGTGCTTTCAATATATGATGCACATAAATGTTAAGGTTTAGCAATCAGAATGAAGATTCTTATATTAAGGCATGGCTTTTTGATGGATAACTAGATGTTATGAATGAATAAGTGCTCTACTTTCTGATGCTTTTATTCATAGGCACCCCCTCCTTTATATTCATGGCTTTATTGCGGCTAATTACTATAGCAGTTAGTTTTTTCTTTTTGGGAGGATTTTGCGTTCTTTTAAATATGGTAAGGGAAGGAGGTCTAGTGGAGTCTTAACGGAATCGGGAGGCTGTCTAACGATTATCAAGGATAGGTTGCACTGGGAACATAACAATAAGAGGCTCTCAAGAGGGGCATCAACGGGGCGAGAGAACGTATCTTAGGTGTTGGGGGCAAAGAAAATGACAACAAGGTGGTTGCTTGCGAACTAATGTTAAGGTGATGGCAAATAGGGCAAGGAGTGTCACAACCCAACTCGATAAGACCCGCGGACAAAACATGTCTTATCATGTTGATTTGCGACAGAACAACCCAAAGATTAGAGTTTTGGGTAACTTTTCAGATTTTCTTCTTTCAATTAGCTTTAGAAAACAAACAACAGATCATAGAGCTGCTAATAACTTCTAGTATATAGAAAATAACTTGTCCACAAATTTTTTTTTTCATTTTCACCAAAGTGTATATGCATCAATTACTCTGTAATGCACCACTAGATATTGAACTATTGAACATAGCAATTTAAATGACTAGTTATGACTGTTCAAAAATTAGAAAAAGAGATATCTATACAAGCTCGTACATATTAGATCCCGACTCAGTTACTCAACGGGCTCTTTTTATCATACTCTAAAACAGAATGCAGATAAATTGTGAGCTAACACAACTCAACAAGTCACACTCACCGATCTAAATTTTCAAATAAATCATTAAGTATTCATATGAGTTTTTACAATAGTTCATAACAATTACTATACAGAATAGAATACTGCTTGCAGTTATCAGAAACTTAAATAACATTGCAGGAAAGTAAATAAATAAGTATGTCATATATTAAAAAGCATAAAATAACATATTTTCTCAGACCCTTATACCTTCTATCAGAATAGAATTCAAAATTCTAACCCTTATGATTTTTGTGATGGCAAATTAGAAAACATGCCCTTATTACTCTTAATGTTCATATAATAAAATATGCATATAGCACTAGAATAGAACTTCATGTGCCTTTAACATTAGAATAAAACTTTCTTCACACACACCAGATCTCCTCAGAATCACATATTTAAAGCAGATAAACATATAATTAATTATATTGCATCAAAAGTTATAAATGAACTCATTTCAAAATTTAATAGAATGCCTTAACGATAGGCAACAGAATATACTACTAATTAGAAATTCATTATTTTAAAATTTAACCAAATTATCAATGATTATTCCGAGCATTGTTATGAATCTTTAATTATACAACATTATTTTTAAGAGTCAAGATTATTTTCTAGGTAAATAAAATGTCGCACTTATTAGATTATTCGATTGAAATTTTTTAGAAAAATATCTGTTTAGAATTATTGTCTCTACAACATATGGAAGAATACATGGTAAATGTTTAGCAATTACATAATTATCCTCGTTTTTACAATACAAAAATATAAATTTAATTAAGAAAATTTCAAAATCTTCGTATTTTTAAAACGGAGATGGGTAAAATTTCAACTATCTTGAACCAATCAACTTTAAAAATGGACTGACAGCTATAAAATGGATTGAAGTTGCATAAAATTGACTTTCTCTTTCTAGAATTTCACCTCTCTCCTCTAGTCGGCTGCTCCAAAGGATTGAAATGACTTTGAATAATGAATAATGATGTTTTTAATATTAAATCTAGCATAGCGCCGTAGTTTTTAATCCTGCGCATCATAGCGCTACCCCCCAGCGCCGCATCCCTTAATTAAATTGACTAAAAGACAGAGAGCACAAAGTCGCGGCGTCGCCTACCCCAGTGTCGTGGCGTCACCTAATTAAATTTTCTATATTTCTAAAACATCCACACAGGCCCCCCGGACGTGCTTTAGAACACATGCAGACTTTCACATGTATACCAAATATTCTCAGAAGTATGAGAAGCATTCAAATGGAAAAATTTAGTGGATTACTTGATCGAGTCAGAATAGGTGGGTGGTATTTTGATTTCAGAGGTGTTATAATTTTCCCATCCTAAAAAAATATTGTCTTTGATATTTTAGAACATAGATGAATCAAAATAGATCAGGATACAACTGTTTGACCTAAGATTCCTTCTCCCAAGTAACTTTTCTTTCTAATGTGCTTCCACTATACTTTATGATGAGGACATCCGACCATGAAGAGTTTACCAGGGTGGGGCCGACGATCTATGGCCACGATTGCACCGCTTTACTTTTGAATTATTATTTGTATTAGATTTATTATTATGTTTGCATTGAGTTTATTATTATATATTTTTCATCTGTACTCTCACTTGAGGGAGTAGTCCTATGTAAGCCCTAAGGGAATGTTGGTCTTTTGTTTTCCTTCACCGTATGATTGGCTATTTTAAGCCACCTCCTCATTTTTGAGGGTAATGATGAATATTATTACAAAATTTCTGCACTTGTACTTGGAAGAGTTGAGAGAGTTCTCTTGAGAGCGAAAACCCTAGGTTAGAGCGGCGTAATACCCCCAACCGCAGGAAGCGTCCGAATTCGTGGTCTCCCTTTTCCTCCAATCCCTCCCCTCTCTTCTCCTTAAACCGCCAGCCATCATCTCCCATCCCCCCCTCTCGGCCGAACCCCACAACACCACCTCAACCTAGACCGGCCACCTCCTCTTCCACTTCCAAGCCGCCGGCCCGAAGGCCCTCTTCCCTCCACCTAGCCTCCGGTCCCCATGCTCTAACCCTAATCCTAGCCGCCACCCAAACCCCTAACCCTAACCCTAAGCCGCCGGCCCCAATCATCCCTCCCTTGCCTCTAAAATTCAAATCCCTAAATTGATTACTTTCCATATGTGATGAATCTAAATTAGGAGAGTTTTATTTTTAGATTTTAATTCAATTTGAATTTGAAATTCTTTCCTAAATCAAGAGGAGTTATATTTGGAAAGCCCACCCATTCAAGGCCTTTTAAATTTGAAATTAATTTCAAAGGATATTTGCATTTAGGCCTCTTTCTTAATTGAGATTGGCTTTGATTGGTAAGCTCGTAATTCCCTCCCACATCCCTCGCCTTCTCCTTAGCCGCTGACCCCCTCTCTCTTCCCTCTTCCTTTTTTGATCTTTCAAATTAATTTCCCTCCCAACTATTCCTCCTTCGAATTAATTTTAGATTTTCCAATTTTCTGAAATTAATCTTAGATTTACTAATTGAGGTCTTCCCTACCACACTTCAACAAAATCTGAAATTTTATGTTTTACTTCCTCCATTGTATGGCAGATCCTGAATAAGACCACGGATTTGTCTACGACGATCAAGGGCAAATTGATATCCTCAAATCTCCATTCTTCGACGTCAACTTAGAGATCGATTAAACCGTTGAAGACTACGTCGGAAGGATTATCTTCTCCCTCGCCGCCGCTATTGACGAACAACTCTCTCCCACTCAGTGGCAAATTATTTCCAAATTCTGATAAAGTGGAATATCTCCTCCATGTCTTTGCCTTTCTAAGTTCTCCCTTTAAAATTATGGCATCATAAAGGTTGTGCAACTTATATCCGCTTAGCCAAACATCGAGAGTGTGAGTGAGTGGATCCAAATAGTGCCTAATCTAAATGTTAATGTAATATTTCTTCCGAAAATCTCCCGTGCTATGCTAAGCTTGATTGTAATTGATTATTCATGATTCTAATTATTATCATGTAATTTGGCCTAAGCTTAACTTATATCTTGCTTGTTTTCAATATTTGTTTAAAATCACTAGAAGTTAAATTAATTATTGTTGTTCTAATTTAAAGGTGTGTTATTTTAAACATTGCATTTTTTCTTATGGATGTTGCTTTATATCATTTTGGTATCAGAGCATGGTTGCATTTAAGTGCCTATTAGAAAAATTTTATTTCGTATTTAAGCATCTCAATCGCATCCTGCACGCATTAAAATTTATTTTCCTGTTAGCATATTAATCTATTCCATACTTGCATAGTTCCAAGTCACCCTTAGACGTAGGATGGATTTGGAACAAATTCACAGGACCTTAGATCTGTTGGTAAGTCAAATGAACAGTATCAGCCAACAACTTAAGGAAAATCTATGTGACCTAGCTGAGCTCTATCGCTAAACGACGGAATGATTTGACACGCTAGAACAAATTAGGAATCACCCTACACCTTACACACCTTCTTGGCCTCATTCTATGTATGGGGACGACGCCTTTCTAGATGAGGGACACCCCTGTGTCCCTTATCGAGCTCCTTAGTATGGCTATGACCTTAATCACTATCCTGATACACCTCTGTTGAAAAAACATTATGGTCGATGCCCCAACCTTTGATGGTACTCTCGATCCCCAACTCTTTCTGGACTGGATCAAGGGTGTGGATAATTTCTTTAAATGGTACAACATATCTTAGGCTAGGAAAGTTAGGTTTGGTGAAATGAAACTCACTAGCAGGGCTAGTCAATTTTGGGCCAACTTAGAAAGCCTTAGGGAATCCCGCCATGCATACCTCATCACTTATTAAACTTCTATGAAGCACGAGATCAAACAGAAGTTCTTACCTCCCTCATACTTCGCTAGGCTCCTTGATAGATGGAATATGTTAACCAAAGGTAGTAAACTAGTAAAAGATTATATTGTAGCCTTCGACGATTACCTGATTCGCTGCTAGGTGGAGACCTCTACTACCCTCGCCCAAATTCGTTGCGTGAGGACCTACACAATGAACTGTTTGCCCAGAACGTCACTACCCTAGAAAATGCCTACAACCTAGTGCGACCTTGAGGAAATCAGCCCCCAACACTCTAGTCGATACCAAAACTTTAGACCTTTATATCGACCCTCTAGTGGTTTGACCCCTCACCACTCCACTGGCTGACCAACCCTTGGAAACACTACTCGACCACCTTCTAGTTCTCCCACACCCTATCCTGACTTTAGAAGTAAGCCTCCCACCCCGGATACCCCTAGGTCCCACTAGGGACCAAGTGCTTTCGATGCCAGGGGTTTGGGCATATCTCATCTCAGTGTTCTAGTCCTTACAAAGTTACTATTATTAAGGAGATCATTGAAGAAGAGCCTGAGCCCAAGGCTGGCCAGATTCACCAGGTTGAAGATGATGGTGAATTCTTTGAGGATGACGACATTACTGCCATCCACTGTATGCAGAAAAGTGACACCTCTACCATCTGCGTGGTGAGATGCACACTGTCATAACCTGTTGCCACTGATGACTGGCGTAGAACTTCAATCTTTCACACCTACACCAAAATCAAGGATAAAGACGATAAAGTCATAGTGGATAGTGAAAGTTTCATCAATGCTGTCTCCTCCAGCATGTTGTCTATGCTTAGTTTAAAAAAAAAAATTGTCTATGCTTAGTTTGTCTGCCGTTCCCCACCCAAATCCCTACAAGGTAGCTTGGTGTAACTCCACTATTTTAGAAGTGAAGGAACAAAGCCTCATACCCATCTCCTTCGCTGATTATAAGGAGAACGTGTGGTGCTCTGGTGATGGATGTTGGAAAAATCATCTTAGGGCTTTCCTGACTTTTTGATAATGATGTCCATATCTATGGGCATTCAAACACCTGCATATTTGAGCATACGGGCAAGAAATTCAAGTTACTGTTGATGCAGCCTAGTGTTAAAGATGACCTCAAACTCAATCCAGTCAAGCCCAAGAAAGGTTGAACCTTGTGACAACCAAGGTCTTGGATTCTGAAATAGCACAAGGTGCACCCCTGTACGTCTTGGCTAGCCGTGAGACTTCCACTGAGTCCAACGAGCCCATTCCTCAGGAGGTCCAACCCATACTGAGTGACTTTGTTGATGTCTTCCTTGATGATCTCCCTGATCAATTACCCTCGTTTAGAGTCATTCAACATGCTATAGATCTTGTCCCTGGAACCTCCCTTCCCAATTTGCCCAATTATCGCATGAATCCCAGGAACATGCTGAGCCTAAGAAGCAGGTGGATGAATTACTATAGTGGAACTATATCAAAGAAAGTATGAGCCCTTGTGCTGTACCAACACTTCTTACACCGAAGAAGGATGGTACCTAGAGAATGTGCGTTGATGGTAAGGCCATCAACAAAATCACTGTTAAATATGGGTTTCCTATCCCGAGGTTAGACGTTATGCTTGACATGATGACCGAAGCTACTCTTTTCTCCAAGATCGATCTCAAGAGTGGGTACCACCAGATCCAGATCCGACTCGGTGATGAGTGAAAGATTGCCTTCAAGACCAAGGATGGTCTATATGAGTGGTTGGTCATGCCTTTCGAGTTGAGTAATACCCCAAGTACATTTATGAGAGTTATGACCCAAGTGCTGTGCCCTTTCATGGGTAAGTTTGTCGTTATATACTTCGATGAAATTCTTATCTATAGTCAGTCCGTGAGTCAGCACTTAGACCACCACCTAAGGCAAGTTTATGAAGTCTTAAGGAAGGAACAACTTTTTGTCAATCCTAAGAAATGCACCTTCCTTGTTGACCAAGTAGTTTTTCTAAGATATATTGTGTATGTCCAAGGAGTTTCTGCAGACCCTGAGAAGGTGAAAGCTATTGTAGAATGGCTACTTCCCAAAACATTCGGGATGTTCCTAGCTTCCATGGTTTGACCACCTTCTATAGGATATTTATTAGAAATTTTAGCACCATTGTATCTCCTATCATTGACTACCTCAAGAAAGGTGATTTTCACTAGACCCCGGCTGCCACCAAAGCCTTTGTGGGAATTAAGAAAAGAATGGTGGAAGCCCCAATGATGAGACTTTCTGACTTCTCCAAAGTCTTTGAAGTTACCTATGATGCTTCGAGGGTTGGAATTGGAGGAGTCATGTCCTAGGAAGGTCACCCTGTTGCCTACTTTAGCGAAAAGCTAAATGACATATGGCAACACTATTCCACGTACGACAAAAAGTTCTACGTGGTGATCCAATCTCTTCGATATTGGCAACACTACTTGCTCCCGCAAGAGTTCGTTATCTTTTCAGATCATGAGGCTCTTCGTTATACCGACTCCCAGAAAAAGTTGAATGCATGTCACGGTCGATGTGTAGAATTCTTACAGGAATAAACTTATACCCTTAGGCACAAGACATGAGTTGAAAATAAGAATGTTGATGCTCTCAGTCGTCGTATGATGACAACCATCGAAATGAGAGCAGAAGTCGTAGGGTTTGAGCGAGTAAAAGAGGATTACTTGGAATGCCTCGATTTCAAGAAGACTTACTCCCTTTTGTCCACAGGCAGCATGCGCCTTGTGGATGATTTTATCCTTGAAGACGGATACCTTTTTAAGGGTCAGAAGCTTTATATCCCTAGCATTTCCTTACAGGAATTCCTCGTTTTGGAACTTCATGCCAGAGGCCTCACTTGACACTTGGGTTGTAATAAGACTATTGAAGCCGTAGAGTACCGCTTCTTCTGGCCTAGCCTAAAGAAGGATATGGGTAAAATGATCAGTAGGTGCCATACTTGTCAACTGGCCAATCAACGTAAACAAAACACTGGTCTCTACACTCCTTTACCAGTTCCTAGCTGTTTGTGGCAGGATGTTAGCATGGACTTCATCCTAGGTTTGTACAAGATTTTTCTTAGGAATGATGCCATATGTGTTGTAGTTGTTCGCTTCTCAAAAATGACACATTTCTTTCCCTGTTTTAAAACATCTGATGCCTCTCATATTACCAAATTGTACTTTAATGAAGTCGTCAGATTATATGGTTTACCCAAGACCATTGTATATGATAGAGATGTTAAGTTCACAAGCTATTTTTGGAAAACTTTCTAGATGAAAATGGGCACCAAACTTCAATTTTTCACAGGCTTTCACCCTCAGACCAATGATCAAACAGAAGTGGTTAATAGAAGCCTAATAAATTTATTAAGATCCTTAGTAGGAGAACACATTAATGATTGGGATTCCAAACTTCCCACGACTGAATTTGCCTACAATAATTCCGTAAATCGCACCATTAGTTTAAGTCATGATGAAATTGCATATAGTTACAAGCCTAGAAAACCTTTATATCTCATACCCATGTGTCCTAGGTATAGAATTTCTGAGTTTACATTCTCATTCGTATCGCATTAACATGAATTGCATAAAGAAATTGCACGTTGACTTGAACAAAGCAATATTAATTATGAACTGCATACTTATCTTAAACGAAGATTTAAAACATTTGAGGTTGGTGATTCAGTGATGATGCGGATTCGTCCGGAATGCTTTCCGCAAGGAGCCATTAAGAAATTAAATGCTAAAAGTACAGGACCATTCAAAATAATCAAGAAAATCAATGACAATGCTTACGTGGTGGATATGCATGCAGAATTCAATATTAATTCCTCTTTTAACATTGAAGATTTAGTAGCCTATGAGGGTCCAAAATTTAACTCACCAATTCCACTACAAATTGAGCATTGTGTGACCTGACCCTGTGAGAACCCAAGCTTACCTTCACTCCCAAATGTTTCCAAAATACCTATGTCAGAGAAGGTTGACACGATTCAAGTGATGATATCATTTCCCATAAAAAAAGGGTGGACGAAGAAGGTATTTGATAAGGTGGAGAGGTAAGCCAGAGCCAGAGGATACCTGGCTAGAGCGCGAGGAGCTTCAACAGATTGATCCAGATGCACTGGAGATCTATGAGAGCACCTGGGATGCGTATTCGATGGAGTCGAGCTCTTTTCCACCCCGGGAGAATGATGACGACATCCGACCATGGATAGTTTACCAGAGACGGGGCCGACGATCTATGACCACGATTGCACCGCTTTACTTTTGAATTATTATTTGTATTAGATTTATTATTATGTTTGCATTGAATTATTATGTTTGCATTGAGTTTATGTAAGCCCTAAGGGCATGTTGGTCTTTTGTTATCCTTCATTGTATGATTGGCTAATTAAAGCCACCTACTCATCTTTTGAGGGTAACGATGAATATTATTACAAAATTTTTGCACTTGTGCTTGGAAGAGTTGAGAGAGTTCTCTTGAGAGAGAAAACCCTAAGTAAGGGCGGCGTAATACCCACCAACCGCAGGAAGTGTCCGGGTTCGTGGTCTCGCTCTTCCACCAATCCCTCCCCTCTCTTCTCCTTAAACCGCTGACCATCATCTCTTATCCCCCCCTCTCGGCTGAACCCCACACCACCACCTCAACATAGGCATGCCACCTCTAAGCTGCCAGCCCTAAGGCCCTCTTCCGTCCACCTAGCCGCCGGTCCCCAAACTCTAACCCTATCCTAGCCGCCACCCAAACCCCTAACACTAATCCTAAGCCGCCGGCCCCAATCATCCCTCCCTTGCCTCCAAAATTCAAATCCCTAAATTGATTACTTTCCATATTCGATCAATATAAATTAGGATAGTTTTAATTTTAGATTTCAATTCAATTCGAATTTGAAATTCTTTCCTAAATCAATAGGAGTTATATTTAGAAAGCTCCTCCAATTAAGGCCTTTTAAATTTGAAATTAATTTCAAAGGATATTTGCATTAAAGCCTCTTTCTTAATTGAGATTGGCTTCGATTGGTAAGCCTTTATTCCCTCCCACATCCCCTCCCCTTCTGCTTAGCCGCTGGCCCCCTCTCTCTTCCCTTTTCCTTTTTTGCTCTTTCAAATTAATCTCCCTCCAAACTATTCCTCCTCTGAATTAATTTCAGATTTTTCCATTCTCTGAAATTAATCTCAGATTTACTAATTGATGTCTTCCTTACCACACTTTCACAAAATCTAAAGTTTTATGTTCTACTTCCTTCCTCCATCGTATGGAGGATCCTGAACAAGACCACAGATTTGTCTACGATGATGAAGGGCAAATTGATATCCTCAAATCTCCATTCTTCAACTTCAACTTAGAGTTCGATCAAATCGTTGAAGATTGCATTGAAAGGATTATCTTCTCCCTCGCCGCCGCTATTGATGAACAAATCTCTCCCACTCAGTGGAAAATCGTTTTCAAATCCTGATAAAGGTGAATCTCTCCTCCAAGTCTTTGCCTTTCTAAGTTCTCCCTTTAAAATTATGGCATCATAAAGGTTGTGCAACTTATCTCCTCTTAGCCAAACATCAAGAGTGTGAGTGAGTAGATCCAAGTAGTGCTTAATATAAATGTTAATGTAGTAGGTATTTCCTTTAAAAATCTCCCATGCTATGCTAAGCTTGGTTGGAATTGATTATTCATGATTCTAATTCTTATCGTGTAATTTGACCTAAGCTTAACTCTCATCTAGCTTGTTTTCAAGATTTGTTTAAAATCACTAAAAGTTAAATTAATTATTGTTGTTCTAATTTAGAGGTGTGTCATTTCAAACATTGCATATTTACCTACGCATGTAGTTCTACATCACTTTAACCTTTGTGATTTATTTATTTCTTAACTTTCAAACTTCATATGTAAGAATTGTCTTTGGTTCTTCTTTGTAATTGATTCGAATGTACCTCAACTTCTTCTGCAGATATTCGATTTTTAAAATCAGATACTCATTTCCTCATAAGCGACATGTGGAATACATTGTGAATATCAGACATAAGAGCTGGCAACTGCAACTTGCATGCAAATTTTTCAATCCTTTAAATTATTTCGAACAGTCCAACGTACATTGGACTCAACTTTCCTTCTTTCCCAAACCTGTGGATGCCTTTCATCAGTCTGATTCTCACATATATGAAATCTCCAACCTGGAATTTCATAGCCCAGTGTTTTTAGTATCATAATATTTTTTTTTTGTCATGCACAACTCTTAATTTGTCCCTGACTAGAAGGATCTTTTCATTAGCATCATCAACTAAAACTATCCTAATTACCTGCTTCTGTCTAAGACGATGGGGTTATGCATTTTCTATCATACATAGCTTCATAAAGGACTATACCTATGCTTGAATCGAAAACTGTTATTGTAGGAAAATTCGATTAGATGAAAATAATCTTTTCTAGCTATCACTAAAACCTAGAACACATAACCTTTGAAGGTATTCCAGTACCCGAATAGTCCTCTCCGATTGTCCATCAATATGCTGATGAAAAATAGGTACTAAGAATGCCCAGGTTGTATTGAATACCTCTCACAAACCTAGAGATAAATATGTCATCACTTTTAGAAATAATTACTTTTGGTATTCCATGTAATCAAATAATTTTTCGGACATATACTTATGTCAATCTGCTCACCAAATCAGAATGTCGGATCAGAATAAAATGAGCTGCCTTTGTCAGATGTTCTACCACAATACAAATAGCATCATGCCGCAGTCTCGACCTGAGAAATCACATAGCACAATCCATTGTTACTTCTCATTTTCACTCTGGAATATACAATGATTGTAGAAAATCTCTAAGTCGCTAATATTCTTCTTTCAGTAATTGATAGGACTCACAGTTTGAAATAAAATATGGCATATCCTTCTTTATTTCAGGCCATCAGTACATACTTTTCAGATCAATGTACATTTTATTGCTTCCTGGATGAATAATATAGCTTGAATAATGAACTTTAATCTAAGATCTGTTGAACTAGGAACTCATTTTGTTTTGCAGAAGATAATTCTAGAATCAGATGATCGCAATTTAGATTGCCTACTAAACTTGATTTAATCAATTAGTTTCAGATATTCTGTATCTAACTTCCGGGCTTCCTATATCATTTCTTGTAGAGATGGTTGTATAATCATCTCAGCTACAATATCAGAAACTTGCTCAACAGAAAAAATTCTCTAATTCTAACATTTCCAAATCCCAAATCAGAAAATCGTCAGGATTAAACATCCTGGATATCTCAGAAGATTTCTTTCTCAGAGCGTCTGTTACCACAATGGCCTTAGCAGGCTGATATTGAATAGTCAAATCATAATCTTTATTCAGCTTAAGCTATCTTCTTTGCATCATATTTAGATTCTTCTCAGTGAATATTTACTTCAGACTCTGATGATCATTGAAAATCTTACACCTAATTTCATACATATAGTGTCTCTTGATTTTCAAAGTAAAATAAACAACAACAAACTCTAAATCGTGTGTTGGATAGTGTTGACCCGTAACTGTATAAAAAAAAAATATAAAAAATAAAATCGTACCTGTCCGGCGCCGAATTCAGCACGTCGTCGCCGCTGAAATCCCGTAAATCTAGCGATCGCGTCATTTCTCCACGATCTCGCACGACCCTGTGTCATTAAAATGAAAAGAAAAAGAGGCAGAAACTGCCTCTCCGATCGCTGGCTCTCTCACTCTCACTCCATCTCTCCCGACTCTCGCTCTCTCTGTCTCTCTCTCGATCTCTCAAGCATTCGACGACTTTTCCTTCAGTCGAATCGAAAGCACGAACAGGAGCTCCGTTGGCTGTGATCGTAACTTTCTCCCGTTGCTTCTTCGGCTCCATCGTGTCTGTTCGACCCCGCTCCATTGGCGACGTCCCCTTGCGATCGGGTCGAAGTTACGACATTCCGATCGGAAGCTACAACGGGAGCTCGTTCGATGTGTAGGTAACTTTCTCCCTTCCGGCACACTTCTCCGCCTCCTTCCTGGTTGTCCGACTCCGCTCCTTTGGCGATATTCCTGTGGGATCAGAATTTACGGCATTTTGATCCAGAGCAACGACAGGAGCTCGCCAGTCGTGAGATCACACACGCCGCCGCTTCTTCAGATCCTGTAGAGCTGTTCGACTTCGTGCCTTCAACGACTTTCCCTTCCCACCGGATCGGAACCAGGACATTTTGATCAGAAGCGGCCACGGGAGCTCGCCGCAGTGAAGGTGACTCTCTCCCTCTCACTCGCTCGTTCGGCCAAATCCCATAATTCCGTCAGACCAAGGAATTTAAAAAAAAAATAAAAAAAAAGAAAATTTTTTATTAATATAATTACTTTTAATTAATTCTAATTAATTTAATTATTTTTAAAATTAATTATTATAATTAATTATAATTAATTTGATTAAATAATTATAATTAATCTAATTAATTATAATTATTTTAATTAAATAATTATAATTAATCTAATTAATTATAATTATTTTAATTAGAATTAATTTAATTAATTATGATTTATAGAATTAATTATTGTTAATTATAATTAATTAATTATAATTTATTAAATTAATTAATATTAATTAGTTATAATTAATTATAGATTAATTATAACTAATGCTCTTAATTAATTTTAATAAGTTTTAATTAATTATCTTAATTAATTATAGTTAATTATATGTAATTAATTAAAAAATAATTTATTAATTAATTATAATTAATTAATATTAATTATAATTAAATAAAAAAAAGAGAAGAATTCCCATCTTGCCTCGATCATCGTGTACCCGATCAAGCCGACAATCCTCGTCGGGTTCCAAGGTATAAATTTTCTAACTTAAACCCCGTCCTCGACGTTTGCAGCGGACCGGAGAACCACCTATACGCGCTCTTGTAGCACGGTAGGAGGGAGCCCGGTGCGAAGCATACGACGAGGCGGGTAAGCCCTATACACGCTCTTGTAGCGTGGTGGGGACGGTCCTCGACCTCGACCTCGACACCGACATCGCCAACGACACTGCTACGAGAGGTATGTTGTTCCAAATCCCATTCTCGACGTTTGCAGCAGACCGGGGAACCACCTATACGCGCTCTTGTAGCACGGTAGGAGGGAGCCCGGTGCGAAGCATACGACGAGGTGGGAGAGCCCTATACACGCTCTTGTAGCTGGTGGGAGTCATGTGTCTGGAGTCACTGCTGTTCTGGTACGGATACTGCTGAAGGCCCCATACACGCTCTTGTAGTGTGGTGGGATGAAAATTTGTACGGCCGCGGTGTCTACGGACATCTACCATACACGCTCTAGTAGCGTGGTGGGAAGACCCAGCTCCCCAATTTTCCCCCAAACGGGGGATATGTCGGGGTGCTGCCGAAATTTTCACTGAAGTACACGAGGTTGAAACAATTTGAAGACTTCAGCTGAGCAAAAATATAGAAGAACTGTACTTGAACGAAAATGCATAGAATTTGAACTAAATAAGCAGAGGACCTGTACGAAGAGCAGATGAATTGTGGAATGCACTTGAACAAAAATCTGAATGATTAATCAAGGCTTAAATCCAAATGAACTAAAATCAAACTCAAATCAATACGAATATGCATTTGAACTTGCAAGGACTTCAGAAAATCCTGAACAAAGACTTGAACTTGTACTATGAATTCAAAACTAGAACAAGATGTGGACAACAAGAACTTATGCATTTGAACTTGAACTGTACGACGCCAAGTGAAATCCAGATTTGCAAGCATTTGATTCAAATCCGGATGAATTCAGTAGGATGATAGGAGACCTGAATGAATGGGGAGACTCATACTGAGTTTGAATTCAAGTCTAAATGAAATTTAACTCGAACTCAGGCTATACAACATCAAGTGGGGGACTTGTAAACTTAATGAATTAAGTATGAATGAAATTG
>CM028346.1:10191293-10412293 GCA_016618105.1 Dendrobium huoshanense
ACTCGTTATTCATAAACATTTTCTATAGTCCTAAAGCTAATTCTCCTTTGTTTCACCAAATTAGAGTGCTTCACTAAAGTTGTTGAATACAAGATATTAGAAATCAATGTTGCACTCAACAATTCACAGTCACTAACTTCATTTGCCTTCAGAAAAACCAAAGCACCTTTATAGACCTTAAGAGCATTAACATCAGGGGAGAACTATATCCAACAACATTGAGATTGACCGAGAATATTATGTTATTTCTTGAATATGGTGTTAACTCAAGCAAATAAAATAGTCATACTAACTTGTGTCATCAATCTTAGAACGTTAAAATCTCTAGTCTTGCACAAAAGCACATTTTCACATAAAAGCAACAGCAAAAACTTAGTTCAAGCATTGAAAACATCTCCAAAATAGAATACATGTGATTCGAAAATGTTAAGTCTATAATTCACTGCTTTTTGTACCTATCTCCATTAATCGCTAAAACAGCATCAACAATATTAGAACAAAACCAATCTACAACTAAACTTGCTTCTACTAACTTCTCCTCCTTAAAGTCATCATTGCAAGTTGCTATGTCCTCTTCAAAGCATAACTATCTCTCCTATCTTCTCCTTGTGCAATTATTTTCTATTCAACTTATATGCATAATATATAAATTGATTAAACACTATTTTCATTTCTTGAAATATGTATTCACTATTGTAATGTCATATGCTACCACTATATAAAGTTTAACTTAAATTATTGTGTTTATCTCTTATTTCATATCCAATAGGAATTCATTAAAAGCCATCCTAATAGCATCAATAATTACATTCAAAACATCCCTATTAATTATCTTATAATCCTGAATCCATAGATAACAGCTTTCCATCAACAATAATCTAGCAATATATAAACAACAAATTTCCATCTACATCAATCAGTGGACAACAATATTTCTTTTTTTACTATAGTCAATTCTATATTAAAAAAAATCATATATATATATATATATATATATATATATATATATATATATATATATATATATATATATATATATATATATATATATATATATATATATATATATATATATATATATATATATATATATATATATATATATATATATATATATATATATATATATATATATATATATATATATATATATATATATATATATATATATTCATGATAGTTATTTATCTGCCTATTTATGAATAACTTAACATTTACAAAAATAAAGAAAAAATTCATTCGTCTAATATCTCATTTTTTTTACTCCTCTCTTCTCATTCTAATTTTCAAGCTATAAATTATTTTAATTACTATTTCGTTTTGTGATAATTTCCTTTATTTGCTGACCATCATGATCTTAATCCATTGATGTGTTAGCAAATTTCCTTGAAGTATCGTGAAAGAATGCTTGACAAAGACAATCAAGGAACATTTTGCAAGTTATTGAAGCATCATAGATGAACTGATAAATTACCTGATAAGCCAGTTTAGTCCGAGCCAAATCCAATGGATAAGTACATAACACAGCAGTCCCTCCGGCCGCTGAGCCAGCCAAAAGATCAATGAAAGGTCCAGTGCCCAATGATGAGAAATTATTTAGAATTAAACACCGGTACTGTTCGTAAGTCATGAAGTGTAATGCCGCATAAGGCACTATTCGTAGCACACTCGCTCCATTTCCTCTAGAACAAATTAAAATAAAAACCATCAAACAATAGAAAATTTATGGAAAGAGAAAAACTCAGTCACTTATGACGCACTTGTAGAACCCGAATACACCCTCATGCTGCTTCAGTTTCTTCATAGATCGCAAAATCCCAAGAGATTTGAACTCCTCGGTTCTCGTCTATCAATTCAAATAAGAATTTAAAAAGACATCGAACAATGATCCAACCAACGTTATGCCAAACATGATGAAAAAAAATTGCAAGACAAAACATTCCAACCTGCAAGAGAATCTTAATCCGCTCAAGAGGAGCCACGGCCGTTTTCGAGAACGCTCCAGCGGCGCCTCCGGCAATAAGCTCCTTGACGTAAACCGGCAGCACATCTACCAAGCGGATGTCGACATCCGCCGCCGCCGCCGCCGTCGCCGACGTCGTCGGCGTCAGCGTCGACCCCTGTGAAGGTCCCATATCTAACAAACGAGAAAAAAACGCTGCCGAAAACAAACAACAGCAAAGGAAAGAGAGCCGGCAGAACCTAATCAACCGGCTTGTAATTTCGCAAACTCCTTATCCCATCGGTCTCGGGAGAGACAGAAACGGAAAAGTCCCCTATGGTAAGGTGGGAACACGGGAAGCTTGTGAATACCAAGAAAATCGCAAGGTTTCCTCGCATCCGAAACAGACCCGACGAGGATAAGATTCATCAACAGCGAAAGCACAGGAGATAATCCGGAAGGGGTTTACGATCAAAATCTGGAAACGAAGAGAAACCCTATGGAATAGGAAGCAAAGGAAATCGGTGCAAGATGAGAGAACGTTGTCCAAATCGATATCTCAATGAACCAAATTGTTGAGGAGGAGAGAAGATGAGGGCAAAGCCAGACATAAAGATTCCTTCTTTTTTATTTTTGATCAGCAAAAATTCCAACCATTCTTGCCCTCTGTTTCCCCTGTTTACCCTGTATGCGTGGCTATTTCGATGCTGATTCCTTAGTTTCCTCCTATGTTCTCGCTTCTGTGATTGGGAGAGCTTGGGCTGTGCGGAATCCGGGGCGATGGAAAAAGTCGCGGTATAGATTCATTAATGGAATATCATATGATATTGGTAGGGCCTATTCTGGATTCAACTAATGCAAAAAAAATTTATTTATTTATTTGAAAAAATTATGGACAAATATGTCCAATTCCTTTTAAAAAATGAACAGTTAAAAAAAATTACAAATTGGATAAGTAAGACAAATTAGAAAAAACTTATAAATCCTGAAAAGAAATTAGGCAATAAAGCAAAAACAACAAAAGAGACTAAGAATAAACAACACCCTTGGACTCAGAATTATTATTGAAGCTTCATTAAACTGTATCTAAAAAGATAGCTACGCAAAAAAACAGGCAACATTGTCTTTAACCTTATAATAATCAAGTTCCTTAGGTGTTAAGGAATTAACCTGATGATAAGAACGAAAGCCCAGCTCAAATCGCAACCCGAATTCCTGAAAATTCACAAGAAATCCTGCGTACATGACACTATTTGGCGCCAACAACGTTCAGCTTGAGAGAATATCAGGAGAGGAAGAGGAGAAACCGGAAAGGACAGAGTATGGAAAGAACTAGAAAATAATATTCATGCTAAAAAGCTATTACAGAGATGGTCTTAAATAGACCCAAAGAAAGCTAAAAACGTAAATACAAAGAATGATAATTAAGAGATACATTATGTGCTAATATCCTCCCTCAAATTAAGCATTCGTTGGCCGAATGGTTAATTTGTTCCGTAATTCGATGAACCGAGAGATCGAAAATGGCTTTGTGAGAATGTCAGCTACTTGATCTTTAGAGGAAATGTGCTTGAGCTTGATGTTGCCGGAGTAGATTTGCTGACGAATAAAGTGGTAGTCGATCTCGATATGCTTTGTTCTTGCATGAAACACCGGGTTTTTGGCTATAGCCATGGCCGAGGTGTTGTCGCAATGAATTGTAGTCGGGGATTGCTGTGGGAGATTAAGTTCGTTGGCGAGACGGCGAAGCCAGACCACGTCTGAGGCTGCGGCGGAGAGAGATCGGTACTCGGCTTCGGTGGATGATTTAGCGACGGTCGCCTGCTTTTTGACCGTCCATGATATGAAATTTGGGACGAGAAAATTGCAGAATCCTGTAACAGACTTCCGGTCGGACATATCGGACGCCCAGTCCGCATCAGAATAAGTCTGAAGATCCATTGAGCCAGCTGTGATCGGCAGGCCATATGAGAGCGTGCCTTTGATGTAGCGAAGTATTCGTGTTAGCGCCTTGAAGTCTTTATCAGTTGGAGACTGCATGTGTTGACAAACACGATTTGTAGCAAAAGCGATATCCGGTCTTGTGATCGATAGGTACTGTAGCGATCCGGCGATGCGGCGGTATTGGGACGGGTCCGAATATGGTTGCAGCTTTGGTTCTTTCTGTTTGGAATCTGGTATAACCGGAGTTGGAGCTGTTTTGCAGTCTTTATAACCTGCATCATTAAGGATTTTAGTAGCATAATGTTCTTGAGACACGAAATAGCCTTGTTTGGATCGGGTCACCTGGATGCCGAGAAAGAGCGCGATGTTGCCGAGTTGTTTGAGGGCGAATTGTGTTTGCAGTTGTTGGAGAAGCCGATGAATGGCTGTTTTTGTCGTTACCTGTCACCAAGAAATCATCTACATAAATGAGAATATACATTTGAATATTGTTCTTGTTAAAAATGAGAAGCGAGGGGTCAGAGCGACTGAACCCAAAACCGTGTTGTTGCAGAAATGTTGTTAATTTTTGAAACCATTGCCGCGGTGCTTGTTTTAAACCGTAGAGAGATTTATGAAGCTTGCACACCGCCTGTGGTTGATCTGGATCGGTGAAACCGAGTGGTTGACGTATGTAGATGTCGTCGGGAAGATCTCCGTGCAAGAAGGCGTTGGATATGTCAAGTTGGTAAACGGGCCATTGTCGGTGGAGGGAGAGAGGGAGCAGCAGACGGATGGTGGGCATCTTTGCAACTGGACTAAAAGTTTCATTATAGTTGATGCCGAATTTCTGATCGTAGTCAAGTGCGACAAGTCTAGCTTTGTATCGGTCAACTTGTCCATTTGGGAGAAATTTGATCTTGTAATGCCATTTACAGCCGAGCACTGGCTTGCCTGATGGAGGAAGGACAAGGGTCCAAGTTGATTGGTGTTGAAGAGCATCAAATTCTGCCTTCATTGCTGCCCGCCAGTGTTCCATTTTGAGGGCTTGGAGATAAGTAGTTGGTGTGGTTGGCGGATTGACCTGTGCAAGAAGATTGAACACCGGCTTTGGTTTGAGAATCCCTGATTTTAGTCGTGTTTGCATCAGATGAGCGGGTGCAGCGGTGTGGATATGAGGAGGAGGTGGGTTAGGTGGCTTTGGTATAGGACGTCTAATTTCTGGAGTAGTGCAGTGTGGGCTGTGATTTGCAGGATCGGTAATAGAATTGGATGTAGATGAGACGTGTTGCGTTGGTGTGTGAGTGATGGTAGATGCGGATAGTAGAAGAAGAGGCGAGATGTGAGAGGGAGAAACCTGATGTTCGGTCGAAGTCGTGATGGGGTCGTGTTTGAGCGGAAAAATGTGTTCATGGAAGATGACATGTCTGGAAATGTGAGTGTGGCCGGTGTTGGTGTTATGGCAGAGATAGCCTTTGTGCTGCGGTGAATAGCCTATGAAGACGCAAGGGTATGATCTCGGGTCTAGTTTGTTCGTGGCATAAGGCTTCAGCCACGGATAGCACAGGCATCCAAATTTGCGAAGGTGGGTATACGCCGGCGGGTTACCTGTTAGGAGCTGAAATGGAATTTTGCTGGAGATGGATCTAGACTGTAGTTTGTTAATTAAGTAGTGAGCGGTGGATAGTGCTGAGGACCAAAATTTAGGCGGTAAGCCGGATTCATGTTGAAGAGCTCGGGTGAGGTCCAGAAGATGTCGGTTTTTATGTTCGGCAAGACCATTTTGCTCCGGCGTGTGAGGACTGGTAAGATGATGTATGGTACCGGTTTCTTGGAGATAGGAGAAAAACGCGTGACTAGTGAATTCTCCTCCTCCATCAGAGCGAAGGATTTTGGGTGTTTTATTGTATTGAGTCTTGACAAGATTACAAAAGGTTTTGTAAATTGTTAGAGCTCCGTTCTTGGAGTAAAGAAGATACAGCAATGAGAACCGGGTATAGTCATCGATAAAGATAATGTAGTAGCGGTGACCATCCAACGAGGGATGCGGTGTTGGACCCCAGACGTCAGTACGTGCACGAGCTCGAAAGGTGCAGTAATAACAGTAGTTCTTTTTATTAAAGACTAATTTGTGGCTCTTGGCCTGGTTACAAGAATTGCAAGTAAAAGAACGATGTACATTTTTAATTTCGAGAAACAAACTAGAAAGAATATGAAGCTAGGATGGCCAAGCCGTGAGTGCCAATGATTGGAGACGTTGGAGGTAGTCGCAAGAGCCATGGTCGGTTTGGTCGGGACAGCGCTAATATGGTATAGACTGTTACGAAGATGTCCATGAAGCAGAGGATGGTGGTCCCGAGTGTCCTTGATGACAAAACTATTAGCATCAAATGAAATGGAAACAAAATTATTGGTCGTAAGCTTTGAAACAGATAGTAGATTGTGGGTAAGAGAGGGTACATGCAGAAGATTATTGAGTTTTAACTTACGAGCGGTGTCCGGCAAAGGAAGAAGACCTTGACCGGCATTGCTGATGGGAAGAGAGTTACCATTGGCAATCGAAACCGAATACGAGCCTTGATATGTTGTCGGGTAGTAGAGCTGATTGGCATCCGGTGTTAGGTGGGTGGAAGCGTCGGAGTCAAGAATCCGGTCTTGACTGACCGGGGTAGGCGGATTTGCAAAGAGGGCCCGTGGTTGGCAAGTGTCAGTAGGAGCGTATTTGGGGTTGTTCTGGTGCCAAAAATTTAGAGCTATATGTCTTAATTTACCGTAAATTTGACAGGTAGGCCTTGACGACGGTTGCGGCACGGAATTGGCTTGCGAATAAGCTAGAGCCAGTTGAGCTGGCTGTTGATTCCTGGGTTTGTTGAAGTGTCTAGTGTTGCTGTTACGCGGGTGCTGCAAGTTAGAGGGAGCGGCGTAGAGAGCGATGGGATTGGAGTTGTTGGGTTAATCTTGATTATTTTCTTGTTGAAGATGAATTTCTTCATTGCAAAGAAGTGCATAAAATGTGTCAAGATCGATGGGCAAAAGCGAGTTGCGGATGGTTGATTTGAACGAATTGTACATCAGAGGAAGACCGTTAAGAATGTGAAGCATAACGTCTTCCGATTCAATCTTGGAGCCTGACGCCGAGATGTTGTCTACGATTTACTTGATGCGAGTAAGTGAAAGTTCATTAGGGATGTTAAGCCCTATAGAACTGGCCCAAGCTAACCAAGAGGGGGGTGAATTGGTAATTAAAAATTTTCTTTTTACTAAGAGTGAAAATCACAAACCAAAATCACGCCATAAAAAATAAATGCGGAAATAAAAGTGCGGAAGCAAGAAATCAAGAACACATAAATTTATAGTGATTCGGTCTACTTGACCTACGTCCACTCCTTGGAGGCACCCTCCAAGTATTGCACTACAAAACGTGACTCTCCTTTAGCCCCCACGGCTAGGCGGAGAAGCCCTCACAAGAACCTCCTTTTTGCCACCCCGGCAAGGCAGAGAACCTACCTCCTTTTGCTTCCACCTGAAGCTGGTAGAGAACCACAACCAAAAGCTAACTCCTTACCTCTACCGACCCTTCCACGAACGAGAAACTCTAGACAAAGAACAAGTAGAGAGATCCTTGAAGCAACCCTTGTGAATCCCCTCACAAGCTCCCCCTCACAAGATCCTCTCTCTCTCCCTCTCTCTCTTTCTCTCCTCAATGTCTTCTCAGGTCAAGGCAGCAGCCAAAGGTCTCTCAAAACGTTGAACATGAGATCTTAAATAGAAGAGCTTCAAAGGAGCTCATTAATTGCAAGTTGCCGACTTTATCGTCCAGGCCGATATGGACATCAGCCTGGCCGATTAGTACAAATCAAGGAAGATCGGCCATAGCATCGCCCTGGATGCAAAACAGGATGATTGAAAATTTGCTTGATCGTCCAGGCCGATCTCACGATCGTCCTGGCCGATCCGTTCAAATCAAAGGAAAATCGTTCTGGGAATAGCCCTGGATACAAGCTGGCCGATATTTATCGTCCTGAAGTAACTTAAGGTTTTTGACTGGATCGTCCTGGCCGATCCTGTGATCGTCCAGGACGATATGATGGTATCAATCATCCTTAATTACTCCCTTGATTTCCTGAATAATTAAGGCCTAATTTGTGAATATCGTCCAGGCTGATACAGGATCGTCCTGGCCGATAATTTAAAATTACAGTATATCTTAATTGTCTATGGCGGCAACTTCTTTCTGTTTTGAGAATATCATCCTGGCTGATACACGTATCGTCCAGGCCGATATGTTAATGACGGTTGCCTTAATTAAGAATCCTTATTTAGACTTTCTGTTTTAAGTCTTATCGTCCAAGCCGATATTAAAAATCGTCCTGGCCGATATGAGTAAAAACAGAAATTTTAAGTCTCTCAAGAATGTGTGTGAAGGGTTACTTAGCATTAGTCTCTTTGACCATTACAAGTAGACACAAGAAGTGAAAAAATAAAAGTACAGACTGACTCAACCCTAAACTTACGCAATCCTGAATTGGCTTAGTCTTGTTCGTCCGATCTTCGATTTCTGAAACGTTAGAAGCAACAATCAGTCCAAGAGAAATAGTGTTTGTCAATCATCAAAACATAAATCATGAAAAATAGATTTGCAATAATCTCCCCCTTTTTTATGATGGCAAAACACTACGAAAACAATTAGTACTAAAAGTTCAGGATCAACAAAAAAAAGGAACCTCATAAACTTCTCTCCCTTTTGACATATCAAAAAGGAGGGAACAAAAGACAAATGTCAAATGAATTTTTTTTTAAGGCATGACAATGATATAGTATTTCATGTGATTGATTTAAAAAACTTGTGAGTTAATGAGTTACCAATCTCATAAATCCATAGAATAGTAGAATATCCGTTCATGGTTTACCCTTAGCTCAAACGTTTTCTTAGGGTAGAATCGTCTTTTGAAATCAATGACCTAACTCAAATAATTAATTGGATATGAGAAAAAGAATCCACCAATCACTTGTCTTAAGAAAAAGATCTTTATAAAATAATGAAGTAAGGTAGATTTGTCACAATCGTACGATAATCGAGATCAAGCATTTGAGAACCAAAACTTCTAAGTTCTAAAAGATTTAAAAAGGGAGAATAGCTTGCTTTTGAGTGGGCTCATTTTATGCCTCTTGTCAATTTAGTGGCACTTTGCGCATCTTTTTATAGATTTTTCAATTTTTGGCGTCTTTGCGCTTCTTTTGTTGGCATCATTGGCCAATTTTTTTTTTATTTTTGCAAGCTAGATTCCCTTTTATAATTCTTTAAAAAATCTTAGTTGTGAATATATCTTTTCAGATATTAGAGAATAGGAGCTCTCTCTCTAACATAAGGAAGAATTACCACAAGAAGGATTAATAATCAAAGACAAGAGTAACGAGGGATCTTGATGTGACAAAAAGACTTTAATCATTATAAATACAAGATAGATTTGCTTAAGCAAGCTTAGGAAAAGATCTTAATTTCATAAACAATATTTAATTTGAGATAAACTTTTGATTAGAAAAGAAAACTATGCCACTAAAATAGGTTAGAGAGAGAGACACAATCACAAAATATTCCTACCATCTAAGAGACTAAGTAGATAAAAACACATTGACTACAAATTTTCAAAAAATAAGGACAAGGAATATAATACCATATCAGCGATGATTTTGAAAACTAAGGAAAAAAAAAGACAAAAGAAAAATAAAACACACTAAAAAGTCAAATAAAAAAAAAAGAAAACAAAAAGCAAAAGAAAATAGCTAAAAGTTTCATGCATTTATGTCAATCACACCCAATCTGGTCCTTAAAGAACTGAAAGTGTCGAAGGCCAGTAGTTTTGTAAAGATGTCTGCCAGTTGGTTTTCAGTTGTCATATGGTGTAACTCAATGTCTCCCTTAGTCACATGATCTCTAATAAAGTGATGCCTAATGTCAATGTGTTTAGTTCTTGAATATTGGATAGGATTCTTAGAGATGCATATGGCACTAGTGTTGTCACAAAAGATTGAGATGGTGCTTACATGTAATCCTAGATCCAACACCTGTTATTTCAACCAAAGAACTTGGGCCACACAACTTCCAAGAGCAATGTATTCAGCTTCAGCAGTGGAAAGTGCAATAGAGTTTTGCTTCCTACTAGACCAAGAGACCAAAGATTGTCCAATGAATTGACAAGTTCCAGAAGTGCTTTTTCTATCCACCTTGCATCCTGCAAAATCAGAGTCAGAAAAACTAATAATCTCAAAAAAAGTGTTGTGTCTAGGGTACCAAATCCCTAAGCCTTGTGTCCCCAAAAGGTATCTAAAAATTCTCTTAACAGCAGTCATGTGGGATTCCTTGGGGTCAGCTTGAAATCTAACACAAAGGCAAACACTAAACATGATATCAGGTCGGCTCATAGTCAAGTAAAGTAAAGATCCAATCATGCCTCTATAATTCTTATGATTAACTGACTTACCACTTGGGTCCTTATCCAATGGAGCACTAGAAGTCATGAGAGTGTTAATTGGCTTGACTTTGTCCATCTCATATTTCTTCAAAATGTCTTTTATGTATTTTGTTTGATTTAGAAAGGTTCCATTCTCCAATTGTTTTATGCTAAACCCCAAAAAGTAGGACAAGTCTCCCATCAAACTCATCTCAAACTCTCTACTCATTGTTTTAGAAAAATCATCACATAATTTTTTATTAGAAGATCCAAAGAGTATATCATCAACATAAATCTGAACAATGAGTAAATCATCTCCAACTCTTCTAAGAAAAAGGGTGGAGTCTACGCTCCCCTTGACAAACTCCCTCTCTAGTAAGAATGTGCTAAGCCTCTCATACCAAGCTCTAGGTGCCTGCTTTAAACCATACAAAGCTTTTTTTAATTTAAACACATGATTTGAAAATTGAGAACTCTCAAAACCTAGAGGTTGTTCTACAAAAACATCTTCTTTTATTTCCCCATTTAAAAAGGCACTCTTGACATCCATTTGGAAAAGCTTAAATCATTTATAACAGGCAATGGCTAATAGCACTCTAATGGCTTCCAATCTAGCTACAAGGGCAAAAGTCTCCTCAAAGTCTATCCTTTCTATTTGATTGTACCGCTTAGCTACCAATCTTGTTTTATTCCTTACCACCACTCCTGAATCATTCACCTTGTTCTTAAAGACCCACTTTGTCCCAACTACACTTTGTCCCTTAGGTTTTTCCACAAGTTCCCAAACATCATTCCTAACAAACTGATTTAATTCTTCTTGCATTGCTAAAATCCAAAACTCATCAGAAAGGGCTTGGTTAATGGTGGTGGGTTCAGTCATAGAGATAAAGGCAGAGTGGTTCACCTCCTTTCTAAGTCCATGTATAGTCTTAACTCCACTAAAAGGGTCTCTTAAGATCAAATCATTGGGGTGACTTGCAGAGTATCTCCAATCTCTAGGCAAAGTGTGTGAAGTTTCTCCCCTTTCATCAAATTTTTTACTCCTTGGGTGACTTCTTCTACTCCTTCATTACTTAGGTGCTCACTCACCTTCCCCAAATTTTCTACTCCACTTGTAATCTTTCCAACATCATCATCTTCTACTCCATGTTTCTTAGGATTAGACTCATCAAAAACTACATGGGTTGTCTCTTCCACAATCAAAGTTCTTTTGTTAAACACCCTAAAAGACTTCCCAACACTAGAATATCCCAAAAATACTCCTTCATTAGATTTAGGATCAAATTTTCCCAAGTGAGACTTCCCATTGTTGTGAATGAAAACCTTACAACCAAAGACATGAAGGTGGGAAAGATTGGGTGTCCTACCCTTAAGGATCTCATAGGGTGTCTTCTCTAATTTGGCTCTAACATTCACCCTATTCAACACATAACAAGCTGTGTTAACCGCTTCAGCCCAAAAATATTTTGGAAGTGAATACTCAGCAAGCATGGCTCTAGCGGCTTCCACCAAGGTCCGGTTCTTTCTTTCAGCTATCTCGTTCTGCTGAGGGGTCCTAGGGGTTGAAAAATTTTGGCTAATCCCCTTGTCCTCACAAAAAACTCCAAATCTTTCATTTTCAAACTCTCCCCCATGATCACTATGGATGGTCAAAATCTCACAACTTAGCTTTTTTCTGAATCCAAGTAGAAAATATTTTTAACTCCTCAAAAGACTCATTTTTATGTGAAAGAAATCTAGTCCAAGTGAACCTCGAGTAGTCATCAACAATCACAAAACCATAGACTTTCCCTCCCAGGCTGGCAGTGCTAATGGGTCCAAAAAAATCCATGTGAAGGACTTCTAGAGGTGTAGAGGTGCGAATGTCTTTAATGTGGTGAAAAGTGGAGTGGACTTGCTTTCCTAGTTGACAGGCATCACAAAGGTGGTCTTTTGAAAACTTAAGTTTGGGGACACCTCTAACTAGATCCTTTTGGGTTACTTTCCTAAGGGTTTTCATACTTGCATGACAAAGCCTCCTGTGCCACAACCAAGAATCATCAATTACAATTTTTAAGAAAAAAGAAGCAGCACATTCAATGTTATTTAAATCAAGCATGTAAACGTTGTTGATCCTCTTTCCCTGCAAAATAGTGTTATTACTTAAACTTACAATGCATGAGTTTGCAAATAATTGCATGATGAAGCCTTTGTCACAGAATTGACTGATGCTGAGCAAGTTGTGCTTCAATCCATCTACAAGCAAAACATTTTCAATCATAAGGTTCTTGGAATTACCGATTATACCTGCTCCTACCACCTTCTTGGTGGTGTTGTCTCCAAGAGTGACTTTGCCTCCAGTCCTGAACTCTAGTACAACAAACTAGCTGGCATCACCAGTCATATGTCGAGAGCATCCACTGTCCAGGTACCACATTCTCTCATGAGGCCTTTTGTGAGAGCCCTCCTGTAAAATTACCAAATGTTAGATTTAGGAACCCAAGCAGGTTTGGGTTCCTTCTTATGAAGAGAAGAATGCAATGCATGTGTGGTATGCTGTGGATTATTCACCTTAGGTCTCCACACCCAATGTGTACTATGGTGAATCGTGCAAGTGTGTGCGATGTGTCCTAGCATGCCACATGTAAAACATCTAACTCCAGGAAAGGGATTTCTTAAGTGGTTTGAGTTATAATGTCTCTTCCTAGGTTTTGACAATTCATCAAAAGTAGATGTCATCTTAGTTTTCTTACATGCTTCTAAATCATTTTGAAATTTCAAATTTGTACTTTTTAAAACTTCATTTTCAATCCTCAAATTTTTCTCTATCTCCTTAGACTTCTTAAAATCAGATTCAAGTGATGTGTGTGAGACTTTTAATGCATCATGCTTTTCAACTAACTCACAATGATTTTTATTTAACTCATCAAATTAATCAAGTAAAGTCATATGATTTGATTCAATTGTTTGATGGTCTTTAATCAAAATTTCATGCTCTTTTTGTAGATTTAAAAATTCTAATTTCAAGCTAGCATGTGTTTTCTTTAATTTCCTATATGATGCATGAATTTTTTCTGAAACTTCAAGAAGTTGATCGTAGAAAAGTTCACATACCTCTTCTTGATCAGGATTGTTGTCTGCCATCAAGCACAATTTTGATGTCTCATCTTCTGGTTCTGTCTCTGATGAATCTGATGCCGAATCCGCCCAAAATGCTTTTTGTACTCACATCTTGTCCTTCCTTGGCTTAGGTTTCTCCTCACCCTTTCCTTTGCTTGAGTGATCTTTAAGCGTAGGGCAATCAATTCTCACATGTCCAGGCTTCCTGCATTCAAAACAGACAACATCAGAAGATCCTTTAACATATTTATGTTCCTTACCTTTTCTCCAACTTTGATGGTGCTTTTGTTTCTTCCTTAGAAAGCTTTTGAATTGCCTTGTGATGAAGGCAACTTCATCGCTTTCAGACCCAAAAGATTCAGAATCCGATTTGTGCGCCTTTAGTGCAATTATTTTTTCCTTTTTCTTCTCACATGCATCAAGATTTCTTTGATTCACCCCTTGCTCGTAAGCAATGAGTGAGCCAAGTAAGTTATCAATATAATAGGTGTTCAGATCCTTAGATTCAGTGATTGTAGTGATTTTAGCATCGTAAGATGAAGGCAAACATCTCAAAATTTTGTTAACTTTTTCATAGTTTGAAAATTCTTTTCCTAGTGCATGCAGTGAAGTCACTATCTAAGTAAACCTAGTGTACATGTCAGAAATCGATTCATGAGGTTTCATACGAAAAAGATCGTAGTCATGCAAGAGAATATTTAAACGGGATTGTTTAACCTCATTAGTACCTTCATAGGTGATGCACAATTTATCCCAAATCTCTTTATCAGTTTTGCAAGTTGAGACACGCATGTAATCCTGAGATTTTAAAGCACAGAAAAAATAGTTCAAACATTGTGCATTTAATTGAGCTAAATCTCGTTCATCAAAAGTCCATTCAGTAAAAGCAACTTTAGTTTTAACACCATTAATTTCACGAGAAGGTGGAGAATAACCTTCTTGAATAAGCATCCACATGCGATAATCGAACAGGGGAGGTCGGGTAATAGAATACCCTTCCGTAGTGTTACGATTCCCAAGGTTAGCCATGGATATAATTCAAAAAATTTTTAAACTTAAATTTTTGAATCCCGCTCTGATACCACCTAAAAATTCGTTAGGGATGTTAAGCCCTATAGAACTGGCCCAAGCTAACCAAGAGGGGGGTGAATTGATAATTAAAAAATTTCTTTTTACTAAGAGTGAAAATTACGCCACAAAAAATAAATGTGGAAATAAAAGTGCGGAATCAAGAAATCAAGAACACAGAAATTTATAGTGGTTCGGTCTACTTGACCTACGTCTACTCCTTAGAGGCACCCTCCAAGTATTGCACTACAAAATGTGACTCTCCTTTAGCCCCCACGGCTAGGCGGAGAAGCCCTCACAAGAACCTCCTTTTTGCCACCCCGGCAAGGAAGAAAACCTACCTACTTTTGCTTCCACCTAAAGCTGGAAGAGAACCACAACCAAAAGCTAACTCCTTACCTCTACCGACCCTTCCACGGACGAGAAACTCTAGACGAAGAACAAGCAGAGAGATCCTTGAAGCAACCCTTGTGAATCCCCTCACAAGCTCCCCCTCACAAGATCCTTTCTCTCTCCCTCTCTCTCTTTCTCTCCTCAAGGACTTCTCAGGTCAAGGTAGCAGCCAAAGGTCTCTCAAATATGTGTGTGATGATGTTAATGATGGCTGCATTAATTAAGAATCCTTATTTAGACTTTCTGTTTTAAGCCTTATCGTCCAGGCCGATATAAAAAATCGTCCTGACCGATATAAGTAAAAATAGAAATTCTAAGTCTCTCAAGTATGTGTGTGAAGGGTTACTTAGCATCAGTCTCTTTGACCATTATGAGTAGGCTCAAGAAGTGAAAAAACAAAAATACAGACTGACGCAACCCTAAACCTACGCAATCCTGATTTGGCTTTGTCTTGTTCGTCCGATCTTCGATTCCTGAAACGTTAGAAGCAACAAGCAGTCCAAGAGAAATAGTGTTTGTCAATCATCAAAACATAAATAATGAAAAATAGATTTGCAACAGTAAGGTACTGTTGGACCGAGAGATCCTTCATTTGGGTGCGGTAGAGCTCGTTCTTGAGCTGAATCATGCGAGAACGACTTGTCGGTTGAAGTTGTCTTTCAAGAGCTATCCAGGCATCATGGACAGTGGCGGACGTGATGATGTAGGGTAGAATTTTTTGAGAGACCGTGGAGAAGAGGGCGAAGAGAAGATTACTGTTAACGTTGAGCCATTAGGCAAACTCAGTGGAGGCTTTGTCGGTGGGTGCTTGGACGGTGCCGAGAAGATATCCGGCGAAGCCATTTTCCGTGAACTGCTGTAGAAGCTGGACCCGCCATATCGGGTAGTTCTTCAGTGTGAGATGATGAGGTGCAATATTCTTTATATTGGATATAAGAAACTTAAGATTGGGCGGTATGTTGGTGGAAGAACCAATGATGCAAGTTTGGGTGGAGGAAGAGGAGGAGGTAGGAGGTAAAGAATCCATTGGATCTCAGTCTTCCTTCTTGGCTCTTGATACCATGAGAGAATATCAGGAGAGGAAGAGGAGAAACCGGAAAGGACAGAGTATGGAAAGAACTAGAAAATAATATTCATGCCAAAAAGCTATTACAGAGATGGTCTTAAATAGACCCAAAGAAAGCTAAAACCATAAATACAAAGAATGGTAATTAAGAGATACATTATGTGCTAATACAGCTCACGCGATTCTTGCGTAAATCTTGCTCCACTGCTCCATTTGTGTGGATAAAATGAGTACTGAAGTAGAGCATTGAGACATTTCTTCCCCTCCCATGCGAGAACTCCAGACCGACGACTCTCTTCCATTCGGAAGGTCCCTCTCGATCCATCTCGTATTGTAGCCGAACATAACCTCCAGACCAAACTCCAAGTATACGCTGACCTCTTCCTCCCTGTCGGAACTCACTGATGCAGCAGATCGTAAGCCATCTTATCCCTTCTTCCACTAACCTCCACCCTTGTTAAGCCTCCAAGCTGCCTCCAACCTAGTCCTCCTCTACCAAGGCCGACCATCCCTTATAACAAAACCAGGGCAGAAACCCTTTGCCCGTCTGTAGCCCGACGCCCCCCTGCCAACCTTAACCGCAAACAACCAAGCCTTCTCCATCTCCTCCTTGTTTGATCTCCCTTTTGCCGAAGCCAACTCGGGACCTCGTCCTATTTGTGAACCATGACCAAGGCTAACCATCCCTTATAGCAAAACTAGGGTCGAAACCCTTTGCCCATCTATAGCCCGATATCTCTCCAACCTCCCCTCCGTTCTAGCTACAAATCCCCATTTATCTCTTAGCCTCATTCTCGCAAGCTGAGAGCCCAAATCCTTTGCCGACCCTCATCTAGCCCTAGTCACAAGCAACATGGTAAGTTTAAGTAGGTGTTACTATTTGTAGTATTATTTAATATTAGTAAGTCATTATTATTAGTATTGTAATTAGTTTTATATATATATATATATATATATATATATATATATATATATATATATATATATATATATATATATATATATATATATATATATATATATATATATATATATATATATAAATATATATAATGATTATTATTGTTATAAAAAAAGAAAACAAGAAAAAAAAAAAGAAAAAAAAAAGAGAAAAGAGAAAAAGTTTTATTTAAAAAAGAAAAGAGAGAGAAAAAGGAAATGTATTTTGTCATCGTTGCCAAGTCAACATCGCACAAGTATAATTCCTCTAACTCAGAACCCCATTTTTGGCATTGGCGGTGCACCAGAAAACTAATTCATAGACACTTTCTCTAGCATGGTGGGAAGGGAACCCAGTGTGATGACTTCGATGAGAAGGCTAAAACTTCATTTTTGGCGTTAGTAGTGCACCATAAAATCACCCATGCACACTTTTCTCTAGCGTGGTGGGAAGGGAACCCAGTGTGACGCCTACGACAATGTGGGGACAAATATAAAATTGTGCATTTTAAACATGTGCCTGAAGATTCTTGCATGCCTTTCTCTAGCGTGGTGGGGAATGAAGACTTTTGACCTCGATGGCATCCGACACTACCCGTGCATGCTTTTCTCTAGCTTGACTTTTGAAATTTCCCCTAAATAGAGGAGACGCTGGGAGGCTGCCAAAATTTTGTCTAAAGAAAGACAAGGACTTGAACTCTAGAGCATTATAGGGTGTTGCAAATCTATTTTCATGACTTATGTTTTGATGATTGACAAACACTATTGATTCTCTTGGACTGCCTGTTACATCTAACTTTTCAGGAATCGAAGATCGGGCGAACAAACGAAGCCAGTTCAAGATTGCGTAGGTTTAGGGTTGAGTCAGTCTGTACTTTATTTTTTCTCTTCTTGAGTCTATTTGTAATGTTCAAAGAGACTGATGCTAAATAACCCTACACACACACTTTTGAGTGACTTAGAAATTCTGTTTTTACTCATATCGGCCAGGATGATATTTACATCGTCCTGGACAATCGGGCTCAAAATAGAAAATCTAAACAAGGATTCTTAATTAAGGCAGCCGTCATTAACAGATTGTCCTGGACGATATGTGTATTGGCCAGAACGATAAGCTTAAAACATAAAGAAGTTGCCGCCATAGACAATTAAGATATTCTGTATTTTTTAATAATCGGCCAAGACGATCATTGATCAGCCTGGACGATATTCACAAATTATGCCTTAATTGATCAGGAAAACAAGGGAGTAATTAAGGATGATTGATACGTTCATATCATCCTGGACGATCGCAGGATCGACCAAGACGATGTATTCAAAAACCTTAGTTACTTCTGGACGATAAATATCGGCCAGCTCAAATTCAGGGCGATGCTCTGCACGATTTTCCTTTGATTTGAACTAATCGGCCGGGACGATCGTAAGATCGACCTGGATGATCAAGCCAATTTTAAATCATCCAGTTTGCATTCAGGGCGATGCTTTGGCCAATCTTCTGAGATTTATACTGATCAGCCATGAAGATGTCCATAGCGGCCTGGACGATATTGTCGGCAACTTGCAATTAATGAGCTCATTTGAAGCTCTTCTATTTAAGAGCTCTTGTTCAATGTTTTGAATAATTTTTTGTTGCTGCCTTGACCTGAGAAGGCCTTGAGGAGAGAAAGAGAGAGAGGGAGAGAGAGAGGATCTTGTGAGGGGGAGCTTGTGAGGGGATTCATAAGGGTTGCTTCAAAGATCGCTCTGCTTCTTCTTCGTCTAGAGTTTCTCATCCGTGGAAGGGTCGGTAGAGGTAAGGAGTCAGCGTCTGATTGTGGTTCTCTGCGAGCTTCAGGAGGAAGCAAAATGAGATAGGTTCTCTGCCTTGCCGGAGTGGCAAAAAGGAGGTTCTTTGTAAAGGCTTCTCCGCCTAGCTGTGGGTGCTAAAGGAGAGTCACGATTTTAGTGCGATACTCGGAGGGCGCATCCAGGGAGTGGACGTAGGTCGAGTTGACCGAACCACTATAAATTTCTGTATTCTTATTTCTTGCTTCCACACTTTAAATTCCCGCGCTTATTTTTTTCTTGTGGTGTGATTTTAGTTTATCAGATTTTTACTTCTTTGTGAAAAGAATTTTTAAAATACCAATTCACCCCCCTCTTGGTTAGCTTCGGCCAGTTCTATAGGGATTAACATCCCTAACAAACTTTCAAGTGGTATCGGAGCGGGATTCAAAAATTTTAAGTTTGAAAACTTTTCGATTTTGATCCATGGCTAACCTTGGGAATCGTAACACTACGGAAGGGTATTCTATTACCCGACCTCCCCTGTTCGATAACCTACCTTTTGATTTCTTGAAAACCCGCATGTCAACATTTTTACAATCTACTGATTATCGCATGTGGATGCTTATCAAAGAAGGTTATTCTCCACCTTCTCGTGAAATTAATGGTGTTAAAACTGAAGTTACTTTTACTTAATGGACTTTCGATGAACGAGATTTAGCTCAATTGAATGCAAAATGTTTGAACTATTTTTTCTGTGCTTTAAAATCTTAGGATTACATGTGTGTCTCCACTTGCAAAACTGGTAAAGAAATTTGGGACAAATTGTGTATCACCTATAAAGGCACTAATGAAGTTAAACAATCCCGTTTGAATATTCTCTTGCATGACTATGAACTTTTTTACATGAAACCTCATGAATCAATTTCTGACATGTATACTAGGTTTACTCAGATAGTTACTTCACTGCATGCATTAGGAAAAGAACTTTCAAACTATGAAAAAGTAAACAAGATTTTGAGATGCTTGCCTTTGTTATATGATGCTAAAATTACAGCAATCACTGAATCTAAGGATTTCAACACTTATTCTATTGATAACTTACTTGGCTCACTCATTGCTTACAAACAAGGGGTGAATCAAAGAAATCTTGATGCATGTGAGAAGAAGAAGGAGAAAATAGTTGCACTAAAGGTGAATAAATCAGATTCTGAATCTTCTGGATCTGAAAGCGATGGAGTTGCCTTCATCACAAGGCAATTCTAAAGCTTTCTAAGGAAGAAGCAAAAGCATCATTGAAGAAAAGGTAAGGATCATAAATATTCTAAAGGATCTTCTGATATCGTTTGTTATGAATGCAGGAAATCAGGACACGTGAGAACGGATTTCCTACACTTAAAGATCACTCATGCAAAGGAAAGGGTGAGGAGAAATCTAAGCTAAGGAAGGACAAGATGAGAGTACAAAAATCATTTTGGGCGGATTCTGCATTGGACTCATCAGAGACGGAACCAGAAGATGAGACAATGAAATTGTGCTTAATGGCAGATGACAATCTTGATTAAGAAGAGGTATGTGAACTTTCCTACAATCAACTTCTTGAAGTTTCAGAAAAAATTCATGCATCATATAGGAAATTAAAGAAAACACATGCTAGCTTGAAATTAGAATTTTTGAATCTACAAAAAGAGTATGAAATTTTGATTAAAGACCATCAAATGATTAAGTCAAATCATATGACTTTACTTGATGAATTTGATGAGTTAAGTAAAAATCATTATGAATTAGTTGAAAAGCATGATGCATTAAAAGTTTCACACACATCACTTGAATCTGATTTTAAGAAGTCTAAAGAGATGGAGAAAAATTTGAGAATTGAAAATGAGGTCTTAAAAAGCACAAATTTGAATATTCAAAATAAATTAGAAACATGTAAAAAACTAGGATGACACCTTCTTTTGATCAATTTCCAAAACCTAGGAAGATGTATTATAACTCAAACCACTTAAGAAATCATTTTTCTGAAGTTAGATGTTTTTCATGTGGCATGCTAGGACACATCTCATACACTTGCACAATTCACAATAGTACACATTGGGTGTGGAGACCTAAGGTGCATGATCCACAGCATACCACACATGCATTGCATTCTTCTCTTCATAAGAAGGAACCCAAACCTGCTTGGATTCCTAAATCTAACATTTTTTAATTTTGCAGGAGAACTCTCACAAAAGGCCTCGTAAGAGTATGTGGTACCTGGACAGTGGATGCTCTCGACATATGATTGGTGATGCCAACCAGTTTGTTGTACTAGAGTCTAGGACTGGATGCAAGGTTACTCTTGGAGACAACACCACCAAGAAGGTGGTAGGCGCGGGTATAATTAGTAATTCCAAGAACCTCATGATTTAAAATATTTTGCTTGTAGATGGATTGAAGCATAACTTGCTCAACATCAGTCAACTCTGTGACAAAGGCTTCATCGTGCAATTCTTTGCAAATTCATGCATTGTAAGTTTAAATAACAACACTATTTAGCAGGGAAAGAGGATCAATAACGTCTACATGCTTGATTTAAATAACATTAAATGTGCTGCTTCATTTTGCTTAAAAACTGTGATTGATGATTCATGGTTGTGGCACCGGAGACTTTGTCATGCAAGTATGAAAACCCTTAGGAAAGTGACTCAAAAAGACCTAGTTAGAGGTGTCCCCAAACTCAAGTTTTCAAAAGATCACCTTTGTGATGCCTGTCAACTAGGAAAGTAAGTTCACTCCACCTTTCACCCCATTAAGGACATTAGCATCTCTAGACCTTTAGAAGTCCTTCACATGGATGTGTTTGGACCCATTAGCACTGCAAGACTGGGAGGGAAAGTCTATGGATTTGTGATTGTTGATGACTACTCGAGGTCACTTGGACTAGATTTCTTTCTTATAAAAATGAGTCTTTTGAGGAGTTTAAAACATTTTTTACTTGGATTTAGAAAAAGTCAGGTTGTGAGATTTTGACCATCCATAGTGATCATGGGGGAGAGTTTGAGAATGAAAGATTTGGAGATTTTTGTGAGGACAAGGGGATTAGCCACAATTTTTCAGCTCTTAGGACCCCTCAGCATAATGGGGTAGCTGAAAGGAAGAACCGGACCTTGGTGGAAGCCGCTAGAGCCATGCTTGCTGAGTATTCACTTCCAAAATACTTTTGGGCTGAAGCGGTTAACACAGCTTGTTATATGTTGAATAGAGTGAATGTTAGAGCCAAATTAGAAAAGACACCCTATGAGATCCTTAAGGGTAGGACACCCAATCTTTCCCACCTTCATGTCTTTGGTTGTAAGGTTTTTATTAACAACAATGGAAAGTCTCACTTGAGAAAATTTAATCCTAAATCTGATGAAGGAGTATTCTTGGGATATTCTAGTGTTGGGACGTCTTTTAGGGTGTTTAACAAGAGAACTTTAATGGTGGAAGAGACAACCCATGTAGTATTTGATGAGCCTGATCTTAAGAAACATGGAGTTGAGAATGATGATGAGGTTGGAGATATTACTAGTGGAGTAGAAAATTTGGGGAAGGGGGTAGAACACCAAAGTAATGAAGGAGTAGGAGAAGTCACCCAAGGAGTAGAAAATATTGATTTGGATGAAAGGGTTGGACCTTCTCACACTTTGCCTAGAGATTGGAGATACTCTACAAGTCACCCCAAGGATTTGATCTTAGGAGACCCATCTAGTGGAGTTAAGACTATACATGGACTTAGGAAGGAGGTGAACCACTCTACCTTTATCTCAATGACTGAACCCACCACCATCAACCAATCCCTTACTGATGAGTTTTGGATTTTAGCAATGCAAGAAGAATTGAATCAATTTGTAAGGAATGATATTTGGGAGCTTGTAGAAAGACCTAAGGGACAAAGTGTAGTTGGGACAAACTGGGTCTTTAAGAACAAGGTGAATGATTCAGGAGTAGTGGTTAGGAATAAAGCAAGATTGGTGGCTAAGGGGTATAACAAAATAAAAGGGATAGACTATGAGGAGACTTTTTCCCCTGTAGCTAGATTGGAAGCCATTAGAGTGCTATTAGCCTTTGCCTGTTATAAAGGAATTAAGCTTTTTCAAATGGATGTCAAGAGTGCCTTTTTAAATGGGGAAATAAAAGAAGATGTGTTTGTAGAGCAACTCCCAGGTTTTGAGAGTTCCCAATTTCCAAATCATATTTTTAAATTAAAAAAAAGGCTTTGTATGGGTTAAAGCAGGCACCAAGAGCTTAGTATGAGAGGCTTAGCACATTCTTACTAGAGAGAGAATTTGTCAAGGGGAGCATAGACACCACCCTTTTTCTTAGAAGAGTTGGAGATGATTTACTCATTGTTCAGATTTATGTTGATGATATACTCTTTGGATCGTCTAATAAAAAATTGTGTGATGATTTTTCTAAAATAATGAGTAGAGAGTTTGAGATGAGTTTGATGGGAGAGTTGTTCTACTTTTTGGGGTTTAGCATAAAACAATTGGAGGATGGAACCTTTTTAAATCAAACAAAATACATAAATGACATTTTGAAGAAGTATGAGATGGATAAAGCTAAGCCAATTAACACTCCCATGACTTCGAGTGCTCCATTGGATAAGGACCCAAGTGGTAAGTCTGTTGATCAGAAGAAGTATAGAGGCATGATTGGATCTTTACTTTACTTGACTGCGAGCTGACCTGATATTATGTTTGCCTTTGTGCTAGATTTCAAGCTGACCCTAAGGAGTCCCACCTGACTGCTGTTAAGAGAATTTTTAGATACCTTTTGGGGACCCAAGGTTTAGGGATTTGGTACCCTAGACATAGCACTTCTTTTGAGATTATTGGTTTTTCTGACTCTGATTTTACAGGATGCAAGGTGGATAGAAAAAGCACTTCAGGAACTTGTCAATTCATTGGACAGTCTTTGGTCTCTTGGTCTAGTAGGAAGCAAAACTCTGTTACACTTTCCACTGCTAAAGCTGAGTACATTGCTCTTTGAAGTTGTGTGGCCCAATTTCTTTGGTTGAAATAACAGGTATTAGATTTAGGATTACCTGTAGGCACCATCTCAATCTTTTGTGACAACACTAATGTCATATGCATCTCTAAGAATCTTATCCAACATTCAAGGACTAAGCACATTGACATTAGGTATCACTTCATTAGAGATCATGTGACTAAGGGAGGCATTGAGTTACACTATGTGACAACTGAAAATTAATTGGCTGACATCTTTACAAAACCACTGGCCTTCGACACTTTCAGTTCTTTAAGGACCAGATTGGGTGTGATTGACATAAATGCATGAAACTTGATCTTTTAGTTACTTTCTTTTGCTTTTGTTTTTTATTTTCTCTTAGTTTTTGGTGTGTTTTATTTTTTTTTCTCTTACTTAGTTTTTCAAAATCATCACTAAAATGATAACATATTTCATGCCATTGTTTTTGAAAATTTGTAGTCAAGATGTTTTTCATCTCTTAATCTCTTAGATGGTAAAAATATTCTGTGATTGTGTCTCTTTTTCTAACCTATTTTAGTGGCAAAGTTTTCTTTTCTAATCAAAAATCTATTTCAAATTAAAGATTGTGTATGAAATTAAGAATTTTTCTTAAGCTTGCTTAAGCAAATCTATCTTGTATTTAAAATGTTTAAAGTTTTTTTTGTCACAACGAGACCCCTCGTTACTCTTGTTTTTGATTATTGATTCTTCTTGTGGTAATTCTTCCTTATGTTAGAGAGAGAGCTCATATTCTCTAATATCTGAGAAGATATACTCACAACTAAGGATTTTTTTAAAGAGGTTATAAAAGAGAATGTCGCTTGCAAAAATAAAATTTTTTTTGGCCAATGATGCCAACAAAAGAAACGCAAAGACGTCAAAATTGAAAATCTATAAAAAGATGCACAAAGCGTCACTCAATTGACAAGAGACATAAAATGAGCCCACTCAAAAGCAAGCTATTCTCTCTTTTTAAATCTTTTAGAACTTAGAAATTTTGATTCTCAAAGGCTTGATTTTGATTGTTTCGCGATCTTGACAGATTTACTTTGGTTCTTTATTTTATAAAGATATTTTTTCTTAAACCAAGTGATGGATGGATTCTTTTTCTCATATCCAATTAATTCTTTGAGTTAGGTCATTGATTTCAAAAGACGATTCTACCCTAAGAAAACTTCAGAGCTAAGGATAACCATGACCAGATATTCTACCACTCTTTGGATCGTTGAGATTGTTAACTCATTAACCCACAAGTTTTTAAATCAATCCATTGGAATACTACATCATTTTCATGTCTTGGTTTAAAAAAAAAAATTTGCTATTGGTCTTTTTTTTCCTCCTTTTGATATGTCAAAAGGGGGAGAAGTTTATGATGTTTTTACACTTGTCGATCCCGAAATTTTACTGCTAACTGTCTTCGTAGTATTTTGCCATCATCAAAAAGGGGGAGATTGTTGCAAATATATTTTCATGACTTATGTTTTGATGATTGACAAACACTATTGATTCTCTTGGACTGCCTGTTACTTCTAACTTTTCAGGAATTGAAGATCGGACGAACAAACAAAGCCAGTTCAAGATTGCGTAGGTTTAGGGTTGAGTTAGTCTGTACTTTGTTTTTTCTCTTCTTGAGTATATTTGTAATGTTTAAAGAGACTGATGCTAAGTAACCTTACACACACACACACTTGAGTGACTTAGAATTTCTTTTTTTACTCATATCGGCTAGGACGATATTTACATCGACCTGGACGATCGGGCTTAAAATAGAAAATCTAAACAAGGATTCTTAATTAAGGAAGCTGTCATTAACAAATCATCCTGGACGATACGTGCATCGGCCAGAACGATAAGCTCAAACAGAAAGAAGTTGCCACCATAGACAATTAAGATATTATGTATTTTTTAATAATCGGCCAGGACGCTCATTGATCGGCCTGGACGATATTCACAAATTATGTCTTAATTGATCAAGAAATCAAGAGAGTAATTAAGGATGATTGATACGATCATATCATCCTGGACGATCGCAGGATTGGCTAGGATGATCTATTAAAAAACCTTAGTTACTTCTGGACAATAAATATCGGCCAGCTCAAATTCAGGGCGATGCTCTGGACGATTTTCCTCTGATTTGAACTGATCGGCCGGGACGATCGTAAGATCAGCCTTGATGATCAAGCCAATTTTAAATCGTACAGTTTGCATTCAGGGCGATGCTCTGGCCGATCTTCTAAGATTTGTACTGATTGGCCAGGACGATGTCCATATCGACCTGGATGATTTTATCGGCAACTTGCAATTAATGTGCTCCTTTGAAGCTCTTCTATTTAAGAGCTCTTGTTCAACGTTTTGAACAATCTTTTGCTACTGCCTTGACCTGAGAAGGCCTTGAGGAGAGAAAGAGAGAGAGGGAGAGAGAGAGAGGATCTTGTGAGGGGGAGCTTGTGAGGGGATTCACAAAGGTTGCTTCAAGGATCGCTCTGCTTCTTCTTCGTCTAGAGTTTCTCGTCTATGGAAGGGTCGGTAGAGGTAAGGAGTCAGCATCTGATTGTGGTTCTCTACCAGCTTCAGGAGAAAGCAAAAGGAGATAGGTTCTCTGCCTTGCCGGAGTGGCAAAAAGGAGGTTCTTTGTAAAGGCTTCTCCGTCTAGCTGTGGGTGCTAAAGGAGAGTCACGATTGTAATGAAATACTCAGAGGGAGCGTCCAGGGAGTGGATGTAGGTCGAGTTTACCGAACCACTATAAATTTCTGTGTTCTTATTTCTTGCTTCCGCACTTTAAATTCCCGCGCTTATTTTTTTCTTGTGGTGTGATTTTGGTTTATGAGATTTTTACTTCTTTGTGAAAAGAATTTTTAAAATACCAATTCACCCCCCTCTTGGTTAGCTTGGGCCAGTTCTATAGGGCTTAACATCCCTAATGAACTTTCATAGGGGACTTGAATTTGGACTCCAACTTGAACAAATGAAAGGAACTCTAATTCAATTTGAACATCAATTGAACTTGTAAATTTTAAATTCAAATTTGAACTAAATGAGATAACAATGACTCTGAACTTGGACGAATCACAAGGACTTAAATTAATTTTGAACAACACAAGACTTGAGTTTGCTTGTACTACAAAGAACTATGAATGAACTCAAACTCAAGTTGAACCACAGAAGAATTTGAATGAATCATAAATGATCTAATTTGAAGGGATTATAAGAAATAAGCTTAAGATATCATGTGATGAACCAATACTTAGTTTGACATGTATTCAAATGAATATCAAATGGATTAATAAGGGGCTCATGTATTTCAACTTATCATGTTTATAATTGATTCATACATCTACCCCAACCATGTATGTGGGTGATTTGAAGTAACTGTAATGACTGCAAGGGAATTAATGTAATGACGTGCTTACACTCAACAATACAAAGCCTTCAATAAATGATAAGGAATTACTATTTCAGTTGGGAGACAAATGTAATTCAGTATTCTCATCATGCATGATTCAAATCATCTTCAAATTTTGTTTTTGAGAGAATGCAAAATTTGCATTAAAATGGAGAAAACAAACTATTACAAACTAGGAAGTAAAAAAAAATAGATCCTTGATCAAGAGAAAAAGGATCCTTATTAATAGCATATTTGTTTAAATAAACCATATTATAATTGAAATGAAACTCACTATTTCCTATTTTAAAACCATTGAGATGCAGGGGATACCAAAATTTGAAACAACCCAAGGGTTGATTAGTATCCCAGAGTTCCCATCCGGATAAAGAATAGGATGTAGTAACGATCCCATTAGCAAATATAATAGATTTAAAAAACAAATATTGAACTAAAAAAAAAACTAAGATAGAAAACCAAAAGAAAAATACATAAAATCCAAGACAAACTTAAAACACCTAAGAGTAGCATTCGTAGATGTTTTAGATGTCTCTTTAATCTTCCACTGATGTATTCTGAAGTAATAGGGAAAGAAAAAACTTTGAACAGCTATTCAAACCTCTAGTATTTCTTCAATATACTGATTGCTTTGAATAAACCAGCTATCATATTATTGAGATGTTTTAGAAGAACCTTTGAAGTCGTTCTTCAATCTGAATTCAGAATTCCCTCTTCTATTTTGTTCTTTCACCGGTCCTAGTTCTTAAAGGTCTTTGAATAACTTGTGTCTTGAACCGGAAGAGCCATGTTCCAAAGTAGAGGAACTTTTATTCTTCATAATTGCAGATTTTTTTAATCTTAAACTGATAGATGAAGAAGGAGAAATAGTTCCTGAATAACTATCTCTTGAACCAATTTTATTAATATCTATTTTCAAAATTCTATCTGTCTTTGAAGGAGTCATATCCAAAATCTGTTCCTTCTCCATTTCAGCCTCCAAAGTTTGTGGAATTTCGAAATTGAGAGCTTTGTTTGTTGGAGAGAAAGCCGGTTCAACAACCTTTGAATTGGTCAAATTATTAACTGATTTAATAGAAGCAATTATAGATAACGAATAATCAGCTTTTATCACATTTTCTGCACATTCAAATTTTGAATTTTAAATGTCCACATTTTTAGCAAATTCGGTTACAATTTGAGTTGGCTCTACTAACAAACCATCCACCAAATTATCCACATCATCTATAGCTTTAAACAAATTTGCTACAGTGTCTGGATTCCGAGAATCAAGCTGGGATGAATTCAAATTTGAATTCTAGATATTCGTCACTTCTCCTTCTTCCATGAATTCAGCAGCTTCCTGATTTTGGCTTTTGAATCCTGCAATTTTCATTGGATCGGACACCACTTCAAGCTTGTTCCCATCTGCCAATGGCTGAATAATATTTCCTTGTTCAGCAAGAACAAAATCTTCATTTGTACAAACCGATCTAGATTTTTTTTTCTGAAAAAACCTTTGTTTTAAAACTGTTTCTCACAGGATTTTTCTTTTTTTTTGAACTTAACTTGCATCCAAGGACCATAAAGATTATCATTATGGTTTGAGGTGAAAGGGATTTCTTCAACATTAGGATAAACTGAATCCAAATGCCCTATTCTTCCACATTTGAAACAAAGAGATGATAGATTTTCATATTCAAACTTTTGAGAAAATCTACCATTCAATCCTTCTACCCAAATACCAGCAGAGAGTTTGGAGTTCAAATTAACTCTAATGCATGCTCTAGCAAATTCTCTCCTTCCCCACCTAAACATGTTACCATCCAAAAGTAACAGGGTCCCAATTCTATAGATATTGGACTCATCCCAACAGTGAAGGGGTAAGTGAGGAAGACGAACCCAAATCGGAGATGAAACACCTTCCAATGATTAGGTGAAAAGTTAGGAGACCACTTGTCTAACCCAACTGCAAAACCCCCTACAAACCATGGACCACCATTAAGAACTTCTTCCATGGCTTCATGAGATTGAAAGGAACAAAGTAGCCAATCTAGGCCGAGAAAAGTTAAATGAAATTTTCCAAATTTCTCCCATTGTCTTTATAATTCAATGGCACATTTTGAGAAAGGAACATCTTTCCCAAGAATTTTAACGACCAAAGATTTATTCAAAACTTGAATATTAGATCTTTCTTTATCCAAATCCAGTTTAACAACATTTGAATTTTCCATCTCTTCTTAATTTTTAATCCAATTAATCTTAATGTGTGGTTTTTTTATCCACACATTAGAATTCTCAATATTAGAAGAAGTAATTGGATTACTGATATTGACATTATCCTTGTCAATAACCTTGTCATTCTTCAAGATATCAACAAAACTCCTCCTTGAAGATGAAGCTTCCTTGTCATTTGCTCCTGAAATAAAACAAGATAAAGGGGATTTTGGTAACTTGTTAGAAAACGACATTACCTCTTTCCCTTTACTCAAATCCGGCAGAAGCTTGTTTTTGGCCAACAAGCCTCCCTCTTAGATAACAAGAGGAGATTCTAAAACTCGAAAATTGAGAGGGGAGATGTGTTTGAATGAGAGTCTACCTTTTGAATCCAACATAATTGGATTCGCGGTAGATACAATAGAGTTGGTGTTCCGGTCATCCATATATGACCGGCCACCTTCTACTTTCTCCTCTCCTTAGCACCCAAATCTTCAAAGTCTTTTCCAAATCCTTCCTTGAATTGTGGAGCTTCTCTCTCTTCCTTGACCGATGATACCTCATGTGCTGCGGTGTTGGGCCTTCGCACGTTCACTAAATCATCTTCATTTAACAACAAATGATTGAGGACTTCGACTGAATTCTCGTTCACGATCTCCCATTCGCTGCTTCTCCGACTTCTTCTCCCCACGAGCTGCTCCCGTCGCTGCTTCCCTCTGACCTTCCCACATCTGGTCGAACCCCATCTCCCCAGCGCCGATCTCCCGTATCCCTCTCTACCTTTCGCGACCCTCCAAAATACTTCCTCTTGTCCGATCGGAACAACCGAGAACTCGATTGCTGTGAAGGTAAATTTCTCCCTGCCGTGCTCTTCTTCGGCCAAATCCTGTAGATGTGCCGAAACAGAGAGAATATGAGGGAGAGAGCTTTTATTTCTTTTTATTATTAAGCATTATTAATTATAATTAGGATTCACTAATTATAATTAATCATGTTTTATATTTATAATTACTAATTATTTGTAATTAATTAACTATTTTTAATTAAATATTAATTATAAATAAATATTGATTAGTTATAATTATTAATTATAATTAGTTAATAATAATTATAATTACAATCAATTAATCATAAATAATTAATTAGTAGTAATTAATTATTAATTATAATAAATTAATTAACCATGAGTAATTATTTATAGTTAATTATTTTTTTATTATAATTAATTTTTATTAATTAATTATAATCAGTTAATTAATTACATAAAATTAATTACTATTAATTATAATTAATCATTATTAATTATAATTAATCATTATTAATTATAATTAATCATTATTAATTATAATTAATTATTATTAATTATAATTAATTATGATTATTTGCTATTGATTCGATCCTCATGCCAACACCGACGACCTCGCACAGGTATAAAGCTCCTAAACCCTAAAACTTTGAGAAAACATGTTCCGACTCTTGCAATGCGACGAACAACCACCTATGCACGCTTTTCTTTAGCCTGGTAGGAGGGAATTCGTTACGATGCTTGCGACGGGACGGGTAATCAAAACTCCATTTTTGGCGTTAGCGGCGAATTGGAAAACCAACTCATGCACGCTTTTCTCTAGCATGGTGAGAAGGGAACTTGGTGCGATGCCTACGGCGAGGCGGGGTCAAATATAAAATTGTTTATTTTGAACCGGTGCCTGAAAACCCATACATGCCTTTCTCTGGCATGATGGGGGAACAAAATTATTACAGCCACAGTGTCCTCGTTCGAGGGTACCTACCGTGCACGCTTTTCTCTAGCATGACGGGAGGCCCAATTTTCTGTAGTTTTCCCCTAAAAGGGGGAGACGCCGGGAGACTGCTGAAATTTCGGGTAAAATGTCGTACTTGGGACAATATGGAGCTTTACTTGGACATTGATTGGAGCATCAAATGGACTTAATTCAAACTTAAACAATCAATAATAACTTTAACTTGAATGCAAACGAAACAAGAGAATGGCTCGAATTCAAGTGAACTACAGGGACTTATGAACTCAAACCGGATTAAACAGAAGTGAACTATTTGATTGAACTCAAGAGACTACAAAGAACTTGACTTGAACAATTTGAGCAAGGACATAGAACTTGTACTCGAACAAGAGCAGAGGACTTATGAACAAGGATAGAACTTGATTGAACTTGAAAGAACAATGCAGAAGATCATAAGGAGCTTGAAAATGATCTTAATTTGAATCTTAATAAATGGTAAACTCAAGCTAAATTCAAAAAACTTGAAGCTTTATTCGAATTAGATGGCAAAGACTTGCAAATTCAAGTGTTACTTAAACAATCACAAGATTTTGAATCATATGCAAGAGAATTTGAATCCGAATTTGGACCAAATACAAAGGGCTTTTATCTTATTTTGAATGACTTGAAAATACAACAAAATTAGTTGTCATGAGAAATTGGGCCTTAAATCCAATTGTTTGCAATCATGCAAATAATAGAAGGTGACTCAAAGGAATTCAAATAAATGCTAGAAGACTTGAAGCATATGGAATATGTCACTGGTTCAATGAATGAGCAATTCAATGAATAAATCTTGAGCATCCAATTAGATATACACGAATTAGTACATCATACTACAACAAATATGAATTGTAGGAGATGTGATAACCTATCTCTAAATCATCATGCAAGATCTAAATGAAGATGTCAAAAGTTGTGATCATTCAAATGCATCCAAAAGAACATTTTATGATTCATATAGAGATGATGAGGGTTGACGTGTATATCAATCATACGAGCAAATATGATTGTCCCCTTGCAAATAAAAGAAATTCATACATATGATAGTGGGCTTGTAAGCAACCATCAACAAAGGGCAAGGACATATGATCTACCCACAAAAAAAGATCAGTTAGAGAATGCAACAATGTACTTGCAATCAGAATACAAGACCTCAATGAAATATGCACTAATTGTAATAAGACTCATGCAGTAATGTGTCTGTAAGTAAAGCAAGAGGGAGATAAAAGAAGTGGATCCTTTGCTATCAATACAGACTAAGGAATAGATGAGCACATCACAGTCTATTTTCAAATGAGAAGGATAGAAATGCTATAAGAAGCACACTTACATGTCACAATAAAAGCAACGAAAGGATATGAACATACAAGCTCGTACGAGTTGTCATAAGAAGATCCGTTGTATACCCAACCGGTTACCCAAAAGAAAAATACAAAATGATTAGAACAAGTGCAAATCTTTATGAACATGCCATGGAAGATTTGTTGTATGCCCGGCGTATACACCACAAATAGGAGGCCAAAGGACTACAACAAATGCCAGTCTCCACCGATTATTGTAGGAAATTCACCGTACATATATCACGTCATTTACAAGCAAATGGAAATTTTCAAAGACATGTTTGACAGTCAACGTCAAGACATAAACAAATGCATCCAAACATTCAAGCAATGAAGATTGAAATTACAATGAATACAACGATATCCCCACCAATCAATACTTGTGGACTTGCAGATAAATGTAGCAACCAACATGCAAGTGGATAAAACAACCTACCAATTAATGTGCATGAAGAGGTTGGTGGAAAATGCAAACTTCTATGAATCACTGTAGGAGACTTGGTGCATACACAAAGTTTCATCTACGAGCAAATATAAAAAGAGAGCTGCAACATATATGAGCTCTTATGGGCTACTGTAGAAGACTTATATACATTCAATGTACCACTTACAAGCAAAATATGAATATTATAAAATACCCCTACACATATACTATAGCTTGTATACACATAGGTACACTAAAAGGGATAAGAGAAAACATTGAAATCTGTATGGGCCCCGGCGAGCGTGTTATTGGTACACATGTGACGTCTAGGGATGCTGCGTTGGTTATTAAATTTAAACTCAATCCTCCTTAACAGGTAAAAAGGAGTCGACAAGGTTCAACAAATAACTACAAAATGCCCCCAAACACATGTATGGGCCCCAGTGAGCGTGTTATTGGTACACACGTGACATCTAGGGATACTGCGCGGGTTATTAAATTTAAACTCTATCCTCCTTAATAAGTAAAAAAAATGAGTCGACAGGGTATAATTATAAAATGCCCCCAAACACCCGCATGGGTGAAAGTTCGTTAGGGATGTTAAGCCCTATAGAATTGGCCCAAGCTAACCAAGAGGGGGGGGGGGGTGAATTGGTATTTTAAAAATTTCTTTTCACAAAGAATAAGAATCACATAAACTAAAATCACACCACAAAAATAAATGTGGAAATAAAAGTGCGGAAGCAAGAAAATAAGAACATAGAAATATGTAGTGGTTCGATCAACTCGACCTACGTCCACTCCCCGAAAGCACCCTCCGAGTATTGCACTATAAACGTGACTCTCCTTTAGTCCCCACAGCTAGGCAGAGAAGCCTTTACAAAGCACCTCCTTTTTGCCACCCGGCAAGGCAGAGAACCTACCTCCTTTTGCTTCCAACTAAAGCTGGCAGAGAACCACAACCAAAAGCTAACTCTTTATCTCTACCGACCCTTCCAAAGATGAGAAACTCTAGAAGAAGAACAAGCAGAGCAATCCTTGAAGACCCTTGTGAATCCCCTCACAAGATCCTCTCTCTCTCCCTCTCTCTCTTTCTCTCCTCAAGGCCTTCTCAGGTCAAGGAAGCAGCCAAAGGTCTTCCAAAATGTTGAACAAGAGTTCTTAAATAGAAGAGCTTCAAAGGAGCTCATTAATTGTAAGTTGCCGACAATATCGTCCAGGCCGATATGGACATCGTCCTGGCCAATCAGTACAACTCTTAGAAGATCGGACAGAGCATCGCCCTGAATGCAAACTAGACAATTTAAAATTGGCTTGATCGTCCAGGCCGATCTTACGGTTGTCCCGGCCGATTAGTTCAAATTAGAGGAAAATCGTCCAGAGCATCGCCCTGAATACGAGCTGGCCGATATTTATCATCTTGAAGTAACTTAAGGTTTTTGAATGGATCGTCCTGGACGATCCTGCGATCGTCCATGACGATATGATCGTATCAATCATCCTTAATTACTCCCTTGATTTTCTGATCAATTAAGGCATAATTTGGGAATTTTGTCCAGGCCGATCAATGATCGTCCTGGCCGATAATTTAAAAATATAGTATACCTTAATTATCTATGGAGGCAACTTCTTTCTGTTTTGAGCTTATCATCCTGGCCGATACACGTATCATCTAGGCCGATATGTTAATGACAGCTGCCTTAATTAAGAATCCTTATTTAGACTTTTTATTTTAAACCTGATCGTCCAGGACGATGTAAATATCGTCTTGGGCGATATGAGTAAAAACAAAAATTCTAAGTCTCTCAAGTGTGTGTGTGTGTAGGGTTACTTAGCATCAGTCTCTTTGACCATTACAAGTTGACTCAAGAAGTGAAAAATCAAAAGTACAGACTGACTCAACCCTAAACTTACGCAATCCTGAACTAACTTCGTCTATTCGTTCGATCTTCGATTCCTGAAAAGTTAGAAGAATTAAGTAGTCCAAGAGAATCAATAGTATTTGTCAATCATCAAAACACAGGTCATGAAAATAGGTTTGCAACAATCTCCCCCTTTTTGATGATGGCAAAATACTATGAAAACAATTAGCAGTAAAGGTTCAGGATCGACAAAAAGAACATCTTAAACTTCTCCCCTTTTTGACATATCAAAAAGGAGGGAACACAAAAGAACAATAGATCAAATCACAATATTTTTTTTAACAAGGCATGAAAATGATATAGTATTTATTCTATGTGATTGATTTAAAAACTTGTGAGTTAATGAGTTAATAATCTCATCAATCCATAAAATAGTAGAATATCCGATCATGGTTACCCTTAGCTCAGACATTTTCTTAGGGTAGAATCGTCATTTGAAATCAATGACCTAACTCAAAGAATTAATTGAATATGAAAAAAAAAATCCATCCATCACTTGGCTTAAGAAAAAACTATCTTTATAAAATAATGAACCAAAGTAAATTTGTCACAATCGTAAAACAATAAAAATCAAGCCTTTGAGAACCAAAACTTCTAAGTTCTAAAAGATTTGAAAAGAGAGAATAGCTTGCTTTTGAGTGGGCTCATTTTATGCCTCTTGTCAATTTGAGTGGCGCTTTGCGCATCTTTTTTTTTTATTTTCGATACACTTTTGTGTATATTTTTCAATTTTGGCATCTTTGCGCTTCTTTTGTTGGCATCGTTGGCCAATTTTTTTTTTTTTTGCAAGCTATATTTTAACTTTTATAACCTCTTAAAAAATCTTAGTTGTGAATATATCTTCTCAGATATTAGAGAATAGGAGCTCTCTCTAACATAAGGAAGAATTACCACAAGCAGAATTAATAATCAAAGACAAGAGTAACGAGGAATCTTGATGTGATAAAAAGACTTTAAACATTATAAATACAAGATAGATTTGCTTAAGCAAGCTTAAGAAAATATCTCAATTTCATAAACAATCTTTAATTTAAGATAGATTTTTGATTAGAAAAGAAAACTATTCCACTAAAAATAGGTTAGAGAAAGAGACACAATCACAAAATTTTTTTACCATCTAGGAGATTAGGAGATGAAAACCACATTGACTACAAATTTTCAAAAGCAAGGACAAGAAATATAATATCATTTCAGCGATGATTTTGAAGACTAAGAAAAAGAAACAAAAGAAAAATAAAACACACTAAAAACTAATAAAAAAACAAAAGCAAAAGCAAGTAACTAAAAGATCAAGTTTCATGCATTTATGTCAATCACACCCAATCTGGTCCTTAAAGAACTGAAAGTGTCGAAGGCCAATGGTTTAGTAAAGATGTCAGCCAATTGATTCTCAGTTGTGACATGGTTTAACTCAATGTCTCCCTTAATCACATGATCTCTAATGAAGTGATGCCTAATGTCAATGTGCTTAGTCCTTGAATGTTGGATAGGATTCTTAGAGATGCATATGGCACTAGTGTTGTCATAAAAGATTGCGATGGTGCCTACAGGTAATCCTAAATCCAATACCTGTTATTTAAACCAAAGGACTTGGGCCTCACAACTTTCAAGAGCGATGTACTCAGCTTCAGTAGTGGAAAGAGCAACAGAGTTTTGCTTCCTACTAGACCAAGAAACCAAAGAATGTCCAATGAATTAACATGTTCCTGAAGTGCTCTTCCTATCCACCTTGCATCCTGCAAAATATGAGTCAGAAAATCCAATAATCTCAAAAGAAGTGCTGTGCCTAGGGTACCAAATCCCTAAGCCTTGTGTCCCCAAAAGGTATCTAAAAATTCTCTTAACAGCAGTCAAGTGGGACTCCTTAGGGTCAGCTTGAAATCTAGCACAAAGGCAAAAATTAAACATGATATCAGGTCGGCTCACAGTCAAGTAAAGTAAAGATCCAATCATGCCTCTATACTTCTTCTGATCAACAGACTTACCACATGGGTCCTTATCTAATGGAGCACTAGAAGTCATGGGAGTGTTAATTGGCTTAGCTTTGTTCATCTCATATTTCTTCAAAATGTCCTTTATGTATTTTGTTTGATTTAGAAAAATTCCATCCTCCAATTGTTTTATGCTAAACCCCAAAATATAGGACAACTCTCCCATCAAACTCATATCAAACTCTCTTCTCATTGTTTTAGAAAAATCATCACACAATTTCTTATTAGAAGATCCAAAGAGTATATCATCCACATAAATTTGAACAATGAATAAATCATCTCCAACTCTCCTAAGAAAAAAGGTGGTGTCTACGTTCCTCTTGACAAACTCTCTCTCTAGTAAGAAGGTGCTAAGCCTCTAATACCAAGCTCTTGGTGCATGCTTTAAACCATACAAAGCCTTTTTTAATTTTAAAACATGATTTGGAAATTGGGAGCTCTCAAAACCTGGAGGTTGTTCTACAAAAACATCTTCTTTTATTTTCCCATTTAAAAAGGCACTCTTGACATCCATTTGAAAAAGCTTAAATCTTTTATAACAGGCAAAGGCTAATAGCACTCTAATGGCTTCCAATCTAGCTATAGGGGCAAAAGTCTCCTCAAAGTCTATCCCTTCTATTTGATTGTACCCCTTAGCCACCAATCTTACTTTATTCCTCACCACCACTCCTGAATCATTCACCTTGTTCTTAAAGACCCACTTTGTCCCAACTACACTTTGTCCCTTAGGAATTTCTACAAGCTCCCAAACATTATTCCTAACAAATTGATTCAATTCTTCTTGCATTGCTAAAATCCAAAATTCATCAGTAAGGGATTGGTTAATGGTGGTTGGTTCAGTCATAGAGATAAAGGCAGAGTTGTTCACCTCCTTCCTAAGTTCATGTCTAGTCTTAACTCCACTAGAAGGGTCTCCTAAGATCAAATCCTTGGGGTGACTTGTAGAGTATCTCCAATCTCTAGGCAAAGTGTGTGAAGGTTCACCCCTTTCATCAAAGTTTTCTACTCCTTGGGTGACTTCTCCTACTCCTTCATTATTTTGGTGCTCTCTCCCCTTCCCCAAATTTTCTACTCCACTTGTAATCTCTCCAACATCATCATCTTCTACTCCATGTTTCTTAGGATCAGACTCATCAAAAACTACATGGGTTGTCTCTTCCACCATCAAAGTTCTCTTGCTAAACACCCTAAAAGACTTCCCAGCACTAGAATATCCCAAGAATACTCCTTCATCAGATTTAGGATCTAATTTTCCCAAGTTAGACTTCCCATTATTGTGAATGAAAATCTTACAACCAAAGACATGAAGGTGGGAAAGATTGGGTGTCCTACCCTCAAGGATCTCATAGGGTGTCTTATCTAATTTGGCTCTAACATTCACCCTATTCAACACATAACAAGCTGTGTTAACCGCTTCAGCCCAAAAGTATTTTTGAAGTGAATACTCAGCAAGCATGGATCTAGCGGCTTCCACCAAGGTCCGGTTCTTCCTTTCAGCTACCCCGTTCTACTGAGGGGTCCTAGGAGCTAAAAAATTGTGGCTAATCCCCTTGTCCTCACAAAAATCTCAAAATCTTTCATTCTCAAACTCTCCTCCATGATCACTATGGATGGTCAAAATCTCACAACCTAGCTTTTTCTGAATCCAAGAAGAAAAAGTTTTAAACTCCTCAAAAGACTCATTTTTATGTGAAAGAAATTTAGTCCAAGTGAACCTCGAGTAGTCATCAACAATCACAAAACCATAGACTTTCCCTCCCAGGCTGGCAATGCTAATGGGTCTAAACAAATCCATGTGAAGGACTTCTAAAGGTCTAGAGGTGCTAATGTCCTTAATGGGGTGAAAAGTGGAGTGGACTTGCTTTCCTAGTTGACAGGCATCACAAAGGTTGTCTTTTAAAAACTTAAGTTTGGGGACACCTCTAACTAGGTCCTTTTGGGTCACTTTCCTAAGGGTTTTCATACTTTCATGACAAAGCCTCCTGTGCCACAACCAAGAATCATCAATCACAGTTTTTAAGCAAAAAGAAGCAGCACATTCAATGTTATTTAAATCAAGCATGTAGACGTTATTGATCCTCTTTCCCTGCAAAATAGTGTTGTTACTTAAACTTATAATGCATGAATTTGCAAAGAATTGCACGATGAAGCCTTTGTCACAGAATTGACTAATACTGAGCAAGTTGTGCTTCAATCCATCTACAAGCAAAACATTTTCAATTATAAGGTTCTTGGAGTTACCAATTATACCTGCGCCTACCACCTTATTGGTGGTGTTGTCTCCAAGAGTAACCTTGTCTCCAGTCCTGGACTCTAGTACAACAAACTGGTTGGCATCACCAGTCATATGTCAAGAGCATCCACTGTCCAGGTACCACATACTCTCACAAGGCCTTTTGTGAGAGCCCTCCTGCAAAATTATCAAATGTTAGATTTAGGAACCCAAGCAGGTTTGGGTCCCTTCTTATGAAGAGAAGAATGCAATGCATGTGTGGTATGCTGTGGATCATGCACCTTAGGTCTTCACACCCAATATGTACTATGGTGAATCGTGCAAGTGTGTGAGATGTGTTCTAGCATGCCACATGAAAAACATCTAACTCCAGGAAAGGAATTTCTTTAGTGGTTTGAGTTATAATGCCTCTTCTTAGGTGTTGGCAATTGATCACAAGTAGGTGTCATCCTAGTTTTCTTACATGCTTCTAATTCATTTTGAATCTTCAAAGTTGTGCTTTTTAAGACTTCATTTTCAATCCTCAAATTTTTCTCTTTCTTCTTGAACTTCTTAAAATCAGATTCAAGTGATGTGTGTGAGACTTTTAATGCATCACGCTTTTCAACTAATTCATAATAATTTTTATTTAACTCATCAAATTTATCAAATAAAGTCATATGATTTGAATCAATCGTTTGATGGTCTTTAATCAAAATTTCATGCTCTTTTTGTAGATTTAAAAATTCTAATTTCAAACTAGTATGAGTTTTATTTAATTTCCTATATGATGCAAGAATTTTTTCTGACATTTCAAGAAGTTGATCGTAGGAAAGTTCACATACCTCTTCTTGATCAGGATTGTTGTCTGCCATCAAGCACAATTTTGATGCTCATCTTCTGCTTATGTCTCTGATGAATCTGATGCTGAATCCACCCAAAATGCTCTTTGTACTCTCATCTTGTCCTTCCTTAGCTTAGGTTTCTCATCACCCTTTCCTTTGCTTGAGTGGTCTTTAAGTGTAGGGTAGTCAATTTTCACGTGTCCTGGTTTCTTGTAATTATAGCAAACAACATCAGAAGATTCTTTAACATGTTTATGATCCTTACCTTTTCTCCAATTTTGATGATGCTTTTGTTTCTTCCTTAGAAAGCTTTTGAATTACCTTGTGATGAAGGCAACTTAATCGCTTTCAGACCCAGAAGATTCAAAATCCAATTTGTGCGCCTTTAATGCAACTATTTTCTCCTTCTTCTTCTCACCTGCATCAAGATTTCTTTGATTCACCCCTTGCTCGTAAGAAATGAGTGAGCCAAGTAAGTTATCAATAGAATAAGTGTTCAAATCCTTAGATACAGTGATTGCAGTGATTTTAGCATCATACGACGAAGGCAAATATCTCAAAATCTTGTTAACTTTTTCATAGTTTGAAAGTTCTTTTCCTAGTGCATGCAGTGAAGTAACTATCTGAGTAAACCTTGTGTACATGTCAGAAATCGATTCATGAGGTTTCATACAAAAAAGTTTGTAGTCATGCAAGAGAATGTTCAAACGAGATTATTTAACCTCATTATACCTTCATAGGTGATGCACAATTTATCCCAAATCTATTTATCAGTTTTGCAAGTGGAGACACGCATGTAATCATCAGATTTTAAATCACAGAAAAAGCAGTTCAAACATTTTGCATTCAATTGAGCTAAATCGCGTTCATCGAAAGTTCATTCATTAAAAGCAACTTCAGTTTTAATACCATTAATTTCATGAGAAGGTGGAGAATAACCTTCTTTGATAAGCATCCACATGCAATAATCAGTAGATTGTAAAAACATTGACATGCAGGTTTTCCAAAAATCAAAAGGTAGGTTATCGAACAGGGGAGGTCGGGTAATAGAATACCCTTCCGTAGTGTTACGATTCCCAAGGTTAGCCATGGATCAAATTCAAAACGCTTTCAAACTTTAAATTTCGAATCCCGCTCTGATACCACTTGATAGTGCTCAGATGACACTAAAAAGTGCTCTGATACCACTTGAAAGTTTGTTAGGGATGTTAAGCCCTATAGAACTGGCCCAAGCTATTCAAGAGGGAGGGTGAATTGGTATTTTAAAAATTTCTTTTCACAAAGAATAAGAATCACATAAACCTAAATCACACCACAAAAATAAATACGGAAATAAAAGTGCGGAAGCAAGAAAATAAGAACACTGAAATTTATAGTGGTTCGGTCAACTCGACCTACGTCCACTCTCTGGAGGCGCCATCCGAGTATTGCACTACAAACGTGACTCTCCTTTAGCCCCCACAGCTAGGCGGAGAAGCCTTTACAAAGCACCTCCTTTTTTCCACCCGACAAGGCAGAGAACATATCTCCTTTTGCTTCCTCCTGAAGCTGCCAGAGAACCACAATCAAAAGCTAACTTCTTACCTCTACCGACCCTTCCACGGACGAGAAACTCTAGATGAAAAACAAGCAGAGCGATCCTTGAAGCAACCCTTGTGAATCCCCTCACAAGCTCCCCCTCACAAGATCCTCTCTCTCTCCCTCTCTCTCTTTCTCTCCTCAAGGCCTTCTCAGGTCAAGGCAGCAGCCAAAAGTCTTCCAAAACATTGAACAAGAGTTCTTAAATATAAGAGCATCAAAGGAGCTCATTAATTGCAAGTTGCCGACAATATCGTCCAGGCTGATATGGACATCGTCCTGACCGATCAGTACAAATCTTAGAAGATCGGCTAGAGCATCGCCCTGAATGCAAACTAGATGATTTAAAATTGGCTTGATCGTCCCGACCGATTAGTTCAAATTAGAGGTAAATCGTCCAGAGCATCGCCCTGAATACAAGCTGGCCGATATTTATCGTCCTGAAGTAACTTAAGGTTTTTGAATGGATCATCCTGGCCGATCTTACGATCGTCCAGGACGATATGATCGTATCAATCATCCCTAATTACTCCCTTGATTTCCTGATCAATTAAGACATAATTTGAGAATTTCGTCCAGGTCGATAATTTAAAAATACAGTATACCTTAACTGTCTATGTGGACAAATATGAAAATTACTTGAGCTCACATAGAGCCGAATGCCTAGTCGAAAATATTACTAGAATCCATTCTCAAACAATTTTCTGCCAGTAAGGACGTACTACGTGTCCTCTAACCGGCAGTTTCGCCGCCAAATGGCACCGCAGGATAAACGGTTATGACCTGGGGCCCTCTGAACCGAGTGGTTTTGCCGCTAAATGGCACAACAAAATTTCGGTTATGGCCAGAGCCAATACGTTCCTTACGGAACCAAATCCTTGAGATATAAATAAATAGGATATGATCGATAGGGCACAAAGCCCTCTGTTAGCTAAGGAGGATTCAAATTTATCCCCTTAGAAAAATACCCATCCCAAGTTTACAAGGTTCCCTTGGAAGAAGCAACCCATGGCTGCCGACAAAGATCCTTCTGTTAGGTTGGGTTGACTACCTCCTCTGACTAAGTAGACCAGGGACCATGATGGCCCAGGACGATGGAACCATGGGATCTTGATCGGGTCTATCATCCATTCCCCTGCTATCTGCTTTAAGTGCAAGTGGTGAAGTTTTTATTTTAAATATCGAACTTTCCAACCTCCAAATTTTTCAAACTTCCTAAGTATTTCAACCCCAAATTCTCAAATATCCAATCTTTCCAATTCAAATGCATTGCTACTACTATATGCCAGATAACACGTATATCCTACGTATCTGATTGACGACTATCCTTAATCGAAAGTTCTCTCTCGTGATCGGGAGGGGTAATTAACTATAGGGGCTTGCAACTATAAGAAACCAAACTCATATTATTAAGTCCTCACAAAATGAGGGTGAAATCTCTGGGTAGTGTCTTATCTACAAACCTATCTGCTTTCTAAAATTTACCTCAAAACTTATCAGTTAAAACTCCCCACAGATTTCTAGCGACTCCACTGGGATTGGTTTCTCTTTCCATCTTTGGTTAGTCGTCTCAGTATTATAGTAGCATCCATATTGATACGTACTTAAAATTTTAAGTATCCTAAAAATGATCGTTCAAAAAAAATTTCATATAACTTATTTAGCAGTATTTTAGATTTATATTAATCGCTTCGCTAATGTTATCTGCTTTTATTTTATGTTATGTGTAAGTCTCTGAATTTTGAAAGTGCAGAGTGATGTATCAGATTGTGATTACTAACCATTGCCTTTTATTTATGCAGATGGATCTATAGAACACCCCGATGACCGTCTTGCTGAGACGAGGAGACAGGATTCAGATGGCTAATCCTGTTATTGAGATCGGAAATACTGGAGCTATCATCCAATTTGGTAGCATTGATTTTCTTGCAGTTGTTGCGAGAATAGCCAGAGCTCCTACTGGTCACGTGCAACTACCAGCACAAAGAACTAATATTAAAAATACTTGTGATAGGATTTTTGTATTCGAGAGGCTATCACAGCCTGAGACCTTAACCACCAGAAGAATTTTGAATGGTGGAAGAGTCTCTATGGTGACAACCAACACCACTACTCCATCAACTGGGTTATCTGCACCAGGAAAGTACGATGCTGAAGCCTCCTCATCTAGAGGAAGGCTTACAAGAAGACAAAGGATAAAGATGATTGCTTAACTTTGAGCTCAACAGCAATAACTCCTTGTTCACCCTTCAAATTTATCTGCCCAAGAGCCTGAAGCCAACGTACCTACCCGAAATAAGTTTTCCGATTTAAAATGGGTAAAGAGGAATAGCCCCACTAGTGAGCTGAGGAAGTCCTTCTAGGAGCAAAGACATGAGGTCCCAGCCCCTCCAAAGAGAAATATACTTGAGACTCTGTCATCTCGAGTATACCGAGTCCTAAAGACCATAAAGGAGAAAGGACTGAAGAAGAAGAATATCCAACGGCCTTTGGTAATCGAGGCCAGAAGAACTCCGCCAAGGGAGCGTCTGTCCTTTGCAACAGAAAGAAGAGAAAAACAGTATATACCACGAGGTGAACATCAAGGCACGACACTTGAATCATAGATTCAGGGATCCACCGCTTAAAGGTCCCGGTGGAATGGAAAGAAAATATGGAGGTCAAAGCCTCTAAGAAATGAAAAAGAAAGTAAAATTTATATGGGCGTGACATCTGGTGAGGCTTTCCAGAGATCCGCCCCAGTCTACAAAAAATGTCAGAAATGGGTCCTAAAAAGGACCCATAATGACATTCCTCCAGATGGTAGGCACCTTGGAGAATCCTCCAGGGGATCATGTTGCTTGTTATCCCCTCCAAAAGAAGAAATAAACTTTGACCGCAGCCCGCTGGTTGAAGAAGTCTCCTTGCCTAACCAAGAACCTGAGATCCAGTGGCATCATCGCTCGGAGATCCGGGTACTAGAAGAAAATATAGTATAAGAAGAACAAAATATGGAAGGAGAGGAATACCTTGAAGGGGAAGAAAATATCGAAGAAAATATTGATGAATTTATGTGAGAGAACTTAGAAGAAGAATTGGAAGACATAATTAACACCTTAGACATTGAGGTGATCTATATGTTGAGACACACCAATCCTAATGATGAAGCCTCCTACAATGACGATGAAGGCAATGACCGTTGGCAACCTCCACTCAGGCAAGTAGACCGACGTCGTCATAGAGAGTGATCCACCACCAGCAAAGGTGGTCATTCCCAAGAGGAAGTGGAGGAAGTGGAAGAAGTAGAGGAAAATCCCCTTGATGATGAAAATGCCACACTCGCCAACATGAGAAGATAGATGAGGCGACAAATGAGAGCCAAAGATAGAAAAATATCTCAGTTTAATGAGAAGATGACTGAGATAATGGCTCAGATGGGGGCAATGATGCAGATGATGCAGCGAAATGCTGCAGTTGGCACCATGCCTAATCCTCCTACTGATCCTCCAAACTTTCAAATGCCTCAAGTCTCAGGGGTACGAAGTATTCCTGAAGATGGTCATGCTGCAGTTGCAAGCACTTCTGAGCTTGTGACTGCTGCACAGTTAGAAAGAATTATTAACAAGAACCATTGATCAAGCAGAAATATTGGTGGGCAAGGATCGTCCGTATCCTGCTGAATATGACTAAGTTCCATATTCGAAAGGATATTCTATGTCAAAGTTCAATACTTTCAAAGGTAATAATAACCACAGGCAGCACCTGGCACAGTTTAAAGCCACCTGTGGGAATATAGGAGGAAATGATGCCCTACTCTTCTAATAATACATTAGCAGTTTGACAGTAACTACTTTCGAATAGTATGCTGAACTGCCGAATAATTCTATGAAGACCTTCACAGAATTGAAAAATATATTTGTAATGAGATTCACTAGTGCAACAAAGAAGATAACAATTGCTGATCTTGCTCTAGATAAATGAAAAAGGGCAGAATTAGTTATAAAATACATCACTCACTGGCGCAACCTGAGCATGAAATGTGAGCAGTAGCTTGAAGAAGAGCATGATGTACAATTTTTAATGAGCAACATTGATGACAAGATGCAACCCTTCCTGTGCATGGCTACAATCAAGACATTTCAAGATTTGCTTGACAGAGTGGCCAAGTTTGAAAAACTGAATTTGTCTTGATAAAAAAATCACTCTGATAAGCCCAAAAAGGCTAAGGCCCCGGGTGCTAGAAGGGGTGAGGCCGACTCTATGTTCTTCTCTAAAGCTGATAGAGAAAGGTAGGTGATTTATAATGTAGACAAGGGAAATCAACCAATATAGTATGAAGAAAAGCCCAAGCAGGCCTATAACCCTCACCCCCAACCGAAGCTGATTCTCACGGGCAACGATAAGCCACAAACTTATCATGGTGGAGGAGAAAGCCTGAGGAAAATAACAAGAACTGGTGATTGAACATTCCAATCCCTTAAAGATAAAATGAATAAAGAATATTCATTTAAGAGGGAGAGTGTCTCCAAATTATTTCGACAGGTGTTGCGAGTTTAGAACTGCCTGAATGCAAGAGACCCAAATAATTGAAGTACACTGATGACCCAAATTACTGCCCATACCATCGTGTACTAAGCCATCCTATTGAAGATTGCTACATCTTCAAGGATTGGTTTGAAAGAAAAATATCAAAAGGAGAAACTCACATTGTCTGACAATGTGTTGTCTCACCCTAGAAAGAAATCAACTCGGGTGAAAACGTCCTCTTCCATACCCCCGGTGGAAGAAAAAAGAAAAGAAAAGAAGCAAATTCAGGAATATCAATGGGAGACTATGGTCTCCAAGAAGATTGTGAAGATGTTAAAGTAGCTTGAAGGAGTTCCAGATATAAAGTGGAAGTCTCCTATTGAGCCGACGATAGATTTGAAGGCACTGCTGGTGGTACGACCTTCTACTTCAAAATAATTTTTCAATCAAGCTGGCATTTCGAACCTTGAAAAGGTGAATCCCTCGAAGAAGAAGACTAAGCAGAAGAAGCCCAAAGAGAAAAAGACTACAACCCAAAGGGTTATCGACAGTTTGGATGAGTACTACCAGACTATGAGGCGACCTATCAAGCTCATTGACTTTATGGCAGAGCTTAAGATAGATGAAGCCAAAGAAGATGACGAGAATTTTCTTTCAATAGAAGTAAGTCGGGTCATCTCGATGGCGTTGAGTATCTTGATAAGAGAAGAATGCACCAAAGGAGTACCCTCTAAATCCTATATGATGGTGTTACCAATGGATTACAGTTCAGAGGAGGACTTATATTTTTTCAAAGGAAGATGAATCAGACCCTAGAATAGCATCTCGGATGGGACATATAAACCTGGGTGGTGATTCTGAATCAACAGACGAGTATCTAAACACAATAATGGCTGATTCTGAAGAAAATGCTTCATTAAATGACTCTGAACCAGAGGAAATTGCTCAAGTGCAGTTAAGAAGCGATAAGATAATACCACCTCGATCGAAGAAAGGAGTCTTCAATAAAGATAAGGAGAAAGAGATAGTTATCAATGATAAAATTATCCCTGATGATCCTAAGAAAAAAAACACTTCAGCCAATAGAATAGATTATAATATTTTATACCATATGGGAAAAATCCCAGCACAACATAGCATATACGATGCCTTAGTAATGTCTAAAGACCTTCGGGAGACTCTGATTCAGGCTCTCATAAATCTTGAAAGATACGAGATGTATTTTGTTGAACATGATTTGACTGAAGTTCTACAAGCTCGTAATGAGTCGTTCATTATTTTCTTGGAAGAAGAAATGATGCTTGGAACTACAGACCACAACCATCCTCTATATGTTACTGTAGAGAGCGATAAATTGATAATCAGTCAAATCCTGTTCGATCCTGGATCCTCCGTAATCTAATAAGCTTGAAAGCACTAAGATCCCTCTGTCTTGATGTGGAACACCTCTGGCCAGATAAACTGATGGTGCATGGTTTCAACGAAAAAGGATAGAAAACTCTCATATCATTTATGTTGCCTCTTGTATTTAGAAAGCTCCATACATAAGCTAAATTCCATGTGATTGATGCAGATACTTTATTCAAGGCGCTACTAGGTCGTCCCTAGTTGCATAAATATGGCATTGTCCCATCAACATTACACCAATGTATAAAATATCTCAAAGATGGAGAAGAATTTAGGATCTCTGGTGACATTCAACCATTTACAATTCATGAAGCAACGGTTTATGAAGATGTACGGTACTTCATGCCAAAGAAGCAAAGGTCTACGAGTTCTCTTGAGGCTAGAGCACCAAACTCAAAAGCTGTAAAACGACCTGAAAGAGAAGGTGAGAAGAAGCAGGCAGGGAGAAAGAAGGCAATGACAACTCTTTCCAAAGCACCGACCATTCCCAAAGAAGAGAAACATGTTCCTCATCTTGGGAGTGACACGGATGAAGACGATATTACTCCTATCAAATCTCGAAGAGTATGCCAGTCCATGGATGAATGGAATAGGCAGGTCAAATATTCAAATGATGATTATGACTACGACTCTATCTATATGAATACGGTGCAGAATGTGTTCTCTAGAAGAATTGTCAGTCAATCAATTTCAAATAGCGTACTTGTAGTCACACGTGTTCCCTTACAACACTTCAAAGAAATTATTTTGTACGAGGTGCATAAAGTTGAAGAACTCGCCACCCTCTATCTGTTTCCCCTTAAAAATGTGACTGTGCCAAAGAATGTGCTATATTCCACAGGAGTTCGTGAAGAAGAGAATAATGATTGGTGTTGTATGCTTATCGATTCGGAAGAGTTACTTCCTACGAGGCTACCTAGGTTCCATACAAAAAATATTCAGAGAATGCTACAGAAGTAAATCAATATTCCTACCACAAAATGACAGCTTCGTACAAGCTTGGGCCTCTGGTATGGAAGGAATCCGCGTCCATTATGGTAGAAGGATACAGATGCATATAAAGGTATCAGATTCATCAAGCAAAAATTCCTCCGAAAAGAGATTTGCCGGGCAATCACATGCATGGAAATTGAATCCGAGGATGATGGTGTTGAAGAGACATATGTAGCAGATGATTATAATGAGCAACCCATAGAATCCGAGCCTGCATCAGAAGAGCTTGAAGATGGTGAACAAGCAGCCACTATGGATGAGCTAAAAGAAGTCAACTTGGGAACTGAGGAAGACCCTCGCCCAATCTTCATTAGTTCTATCCTACCCAAAAAGCAAATAGAAGAAATAAAAGAACTTATCTATGAATTCAGGGACTACTTTGCCTGGACATATGCTGAGATGCCTGGCTTATCCCCTGACATAGCAGTTCATAGATTCGCAATCAAACCAGATGTAGCACCCGTCATGCAAGCTCCTACAAGAATGATATTGGAGATTGAAGAACAGGTGATCGCAGAAACGAAGAAACTAATATAGGCATACTTCATCCAAAAAGAAAAAAAGTATGCCGATTGGATTGCCAATATTGTCCCTATAAAGAAGAAGAATGGACATATTCGTGTCTGCATTGACTTTAGGGACCTCAACAAAGCATGCCCAAAAGATGATTTTCCACTCCTTGTATCAGAACTACTAGTGGATAACACATCTAACTAAGGCATGTTCTCATTTAAGGATGAATCATCTGGATATAATCAAATTAAGATGGCTCCTCAAGAGGAAAAGCATACGTCATTTAGAACTCCCATCAGTATATTCTGCTACACGGTCATGCCCTTTGGCCTAAAGAATGCTGGTGCCACCTACCAGCGGGCAATGACTCATATATTTGATGATTTAATATATCAAAAGATCGAGTGCTATATAGATGACCTTGTTGTTAAAAGTCTTAGCTAAAATGATCACTTAAAAGATCTCAAAATTGTATTTGAGAGAATCAAAAAGTTTGATCTGAAGATGAATCCTCTCAAATGTGCCTTTGGGGTCTCCTCCGGCAAATTCTTGGGGTATGTTGTTCTTCATCGAGGTATAGAGATCGACCCCAATAAAATTAAGGCGATCACATAGATTCCACCCCCAAAGAACCTTCGATAGCTTCGCTCGCTATAAGGACAACTGATTTTCATTCGGAGATTCATATCAAATCTATTGGGTAGGTGCCAGCCATTTTCAAAGCTAATGAAGAAAGACGTTTGTTGCAAATGGGACGTAGAATGCCATTAAGCATTTGACAGCATCAAAAGATATCTGCTATATCTACCCATTCTCGCAGCGCCAATTCCGCGACCTACCCGGCATGAATCCAAATTGATTTTAAGAAACATTTGTATCACGCCGCAACCTATGTTCCATAACTCGCTCCCATAGTTTTAAAGTATGACACATTAACTTAATTCCTCTATAATTCGCACAAACTTGTGCATCACCTTTATTCTTAAAAATAGGAATTAACACACTCATTCTCCACTCATCTGGCAATAAACTGAAAAAAAATCAACTATTCTCCAAGTACAAGCTTATTCTAGAACATCACCAGTATAAGCTTGGTTGCTCAAAAAGGCAAACACGAATATGCCCTCATTATAAATAAAAATAAAACTACTACTTCAATGGTTGACTTGTAAGCATCGAATAATAAAATAGGAGATATTAATTGTCTTTCATACTTTCAATATTCAATTTGTAGATTAATAAATATTACAAGTGCTCAGAATAGGTTATTTCACTCTCAAAATATTTGATGCTTGACTCTATGCTTTTAGTGCCTAACCTATATTGCTACTATAAATTTGAAAATTCACTCAAGACAATTTGTGTAACTTATTTATCATCTAATCTATTCACTTTTAAGACCTGAGCTCAAGGAGGAAGATTGGTAGTGCGAAAGTGTGTTTAAGACTCAATGCATTTTCCATGCACCAAGTCTTTAGGCCTAATCAAAATGTGCCTCAAATTGTGGAATTTTAAATAAAGGTTCTTATTCTAGTCAAGCTTACAAACCTTCTCAACCTTTTGCTTTAGTCCATAGTAATGTGTGGGGACTATTTTGAGTAAAAAATGTATCTAGAGCTAGATGGTTTATTTATTTTTTGGATAACTATATCCATCTCACTTGGATTTTTTTTATTCAAAATATTGAAGAGGGATAAATTCTTAAATATTTTAGCTTCATGAACCATACTCAATTTTAGTCCACGATTCAAGTCTTACAAGCTGACAATTCTAAAATATACTTTGAATTAATATTGTAAAATTATCTCCTACATTAAAGGATTATCCACCACAGCTCTTGTGTTTACTCCTCTCAACAAAATGGGATTGAAAGAAATATACACCTATCTTATAAATGGCTAAATCACTACTATTCTGCACAAATATTCACAAATATCTTTGGGGAGAAGCTATCTTAACAAGTATTAATCTCATTATCAAGATTCCCTCAAGTCTACTTAAATTTTAAATGTATGTTCAAACACTTCTTTTTTCATTTCTCAAGACTGAAATCATTTATTCCTTTCTTCAAAATTTTTTATGTTTAATCTTTGTTCATATTTATTTTCACATCGAGGTAATTTAGATAATAAATCTATCAAGGTTATTTTTATTGGAAGTTTCCCAAATAAATAAAAGGTACATATGGTATTTCCCTATCACTAGAAAAATTTAGAAGTCCATGGATGTGAATTTTTGTGAACACTACTTTTGTTATTTGTAATCCTAAATTTAGGGGGAGGAAAATCAATAATAAGAATTTCAAGTTTGAACTTATTGGCCATCCCTTATTTTCTCTTATCAAATTAATGGACAATGAATATTTTTCATTATGTCTCATTCAACCAATTGAAGCCTCACTAGAACAACAAAGTCTCTTATCATTACATCCAACTAACTAGAGCACCACAGGATCTGCAAACTACCTCATCACTTGTTTAGGACTCCACACTTATGCAAAATAAGCTTCATTGCATATCAGGAAAGAAAAATAAAATCAAGAAGGGGAGCAATTAACATATCTCTAGCACTTAAAAGAACCTCAATTCAATTTAAGACTAATTTAAATATTGTCTACCATGACAGAACTAGTCACATTTAGAGAGCCAACTTTTAATCTAAAAAAGGAATTGAAAATAAATTAACTCGACTAAATTGTGTTATAACAAACTCTCAAATTACAAATATTCTCATCAAGGCATTATCTAAAATTAGTTCTGATTGTTTAAGCAAGAAGCTTGGTGCGATAAACATAATTCAGTTTGGGGGGAGTGTTAAAATAATCCTAAATTTGTTACCAAAACTTTTCCATTTACAACAACCCATCAATCCATGGGCAACAATTTTCCATTAACAATAGTCTAGTAATTCATAAACAATGGCTTTCCATTTATAGCAATCTATTAATTTATTGACAACAACACTTCATTTATATTATGTAGTTAATTCTACATTCTATAATTAAAAATTGATTAAGTTTATTTATTTTCTTTGATGGTTGTTCCTCCATTAATTTATGTACAACTTCTCATATTTTTTTTAATAGAATTGGAGAAGAAAATTAGGTATGAAATCTTCTATTTTTATTCTCTCTTCTCTTCTCATTTCAAATTAGAGTTTTCCCATACTTGTCAATGGGAAATAATCCAAATTCCATGTGCTATAGTGCATAGTATGACATAATGCATTCTATTTTAAACATAACAAAAAACATTAAAAAATTATTGATAAAACACATTCAAATATGAAAGTTTACTGGATTGAAAAATAAAATATAATGGTAATAAAAATAATTATTTCCATGTCAAATCTTTTTGCAACAACAACAACATCAAGCCTTTATCCCACCACTATGTGAGGTCGGCCACATGAATCCTTTTTTTCTATTGTATACTATTATGAGTCAAATTCCCATTTAAATCTAATAAAAAGGTTATTTCTAATATTTGCTAACCATGTCTTTTTTGGTCTACCTTTACATTTCTTAACATAAGCCAAATCTAATACATCTACAATCCTAACAGGGTCTTCGGAAGGCCGCTATTTTTATGACCAAACCATCTAAGGGAAATTTCTCTAGTCATATCTGTCACTAGATCTACTCCAACTTTTTTACGGATGTGCTCTTTTTGAATCCTATCTCTAAGAGTAATTCCACTCATCCACCTAAGCATCCTCATCTTAGCTACACTTAACTTAATATTATACATCTATTTTAATCGCCAACATTCTGTCCCATAAAGCATGCCAGGTCTCACCACCATCATATAAAATTTTCCCTTAAGTTTTAGACTTTGAGTGGTACTTTTCTATCACATAACAAACCCCTAGCATTCCTCCACTTCAACCATTCAACTTGAATTCTACTAATAATATCCCCATCTATTTCACCCTCACTCTGAACAATAATGCTAATATATCTAAAACAAGTACATTTATTAATGACTTGATCGCTCAAAGTCACAAACCCCCACTAGATCTATTACTACTAAAATTACACTCAATGTATTCGATTTTAGATCTACTCAAATGAAAACCTTTAGACTATAAGGTTGACCTCCATAATTTGAGTTTACCTTCAACTCTCTCTCTTGTCTTATTAACTAGAAGAATATAATCATCAAAAAGCATATATGAGGGTACATCCTCTTGCGAATGTCTGGTAAGAACATCCATGTCGGATCTTTTTTCAGTTTGACCTAAATTCGATATTCTTTTAGGTACCTAAGTGATGAAATTAAAGAGTCTTAATATGCCATAAACACTGTAATGTGGGGTCTTATAAAGATTATGACTTAACACACCACTTGAAGAGATAAAACTAAAGAGATTTTATATGTCATAAACTACTTAATAGAAATGATTTTTCACACTACCTAACTGTACTAAATACCTAGAAAAAGAACCTATTACACAACTTAATAAAAATAAAGAGAATCATAACAAGCAATCCACAAATCTTGTGTCAAGAGCGTGCTAACCAAGAGTTGAAACCTTATAAGCTTCTTGTATCAAAGGAAAAGTGATGAGAACATTGAAGCCTTTGTGTGAGGAGAGAGTAGTAAGAAGGTTGAAGCTATCGTGTGAGGTAAGAGTAGTGAGAACTTCAAAAATAAGAGCCCTTCTCCTTTATAGAAGCCTTGGAAACCTTTATGGATTGAAGGTGACAGATCGACTTTCTTTGTTCATCAATGGTGAGATCAATGAGAGTGAGCCCTTGTGTGCATGTCAAAATGAAGCCAAGAGCTTTGCATATTGCCTTGATGCCCTAATAACTGCAAATTAAAATATGAGAAAGCTAATAAATAAATTATAAATAAATTAATACTAATTTTGAACTCTAAATCATATAAATTAATTAAAGGCACCAAATGGTGGCTATACACTATTGCCCATGCATAATGCAAAAAGCACGCATCATTTCATTCTCCACAGCTCACCAATGGAATAACACGGGGCTATGCTACACATTTTGTGCCATAACATGTGCTATTCTGCACTATTGAGTTGTATGAGTTTTCCTGATAGGATTTCTATGAAAAATTGAGTAGTTACCTCATAGTATTAAAATGACCAAGTTCAATACATAATAAATTTTATTGCATAATAAAGTCAAACCCCCATGGATTGGTTGTCATAGATGTGAGGTCCACTCCATCAACTTTTATTATTATCTATCTTACTTGACTGAATCCATCCTTTTTTGATGTATGCCCCTAATCTTTCAATTTGATCTAAGTCTTGAAGGAATTTTGCTAGGGTTTTTAGAATTGGTATCCAATTTAGAGTTTTTAATTTTTTTAGAAAAGTAAGCATAAACTCACACACACATCATATATGCAAACTTTGAACTTAAAACCCAATGGGTATCCTAAGCTCCCAACCGACATATCAAAATGAGTTAAATACATTTTATACATTCAAATTTAATAAATTGTGATGGCCTATTAATCAGGGGTGTCAAAAAGAGTTTTCCTATTGGGTTTGGGTTGAACCAAGAACTAACTCGCTTTCACTGACTTGACCCAATTATACAAATAGGTTAAAAATCTAAACCCAGAGTCAACCCGACCTTAACTTTGGTTGACCCAACCCAACCCGCTAACCCACCTAGCTGAAAGTAGGTGAGGGCAAGACCACAATCACGAGGGCGAGTCTAGAGTAGGTGATGCTATGACTCACATACGAGCAAGCACAAGGGTGAATGCGAGTAGGGGCAAGCGCTAGTGCGGGCATGAGGGCGAGCACAAGCAGGGGAAAATGCCGACGTGATCATAGTTGTGTAGGTCCGAGGATGAATATGAGCGTGGAGGCAACCGTGCAGATGCTAGTGCACCCCCAGTTAATTTTGGATTGATTTTTAATTTTTGAATTGACCTAAACCCAAACCAAATTTCGAATTCAATCAGTTTGAATGACCCAAACCCAAAATTTTAAAATTTGTAACAATTCATGTTAATTATTAACTCCCCTACTCTTAATAAACAACCATTTTTAAACTGATAGTGATTAATTTATGATTTCAAGGAACTTACTATTCATTTCATCATATCGTATAAATTTACCAAGAGGTTATTTAATGTTAAGTATTTTAAATGCAGAGAATTTAAAAATATTAGTATTTAATTTAAAATTTAAAAATTAAAGTAAACTTTAGAAGTATTTAAAATTTACTCCCTTTATAATTCATATGTATTTAACAAACATTAAATTTAACATAATGTTAAATACACTATATATTCTCTGTCATTAGCATAGTTCACAATAAGCCCCCAACCAAAACAGCCAACCAACAAGCCACTAGTTGCCACCACCATCACTTGCTACCTTGGTCATGACTATTAGTTGTCACCCTAATTGAGCTTAAGGGTACATTTATTTTATTTCAAGTCAAACAAAATAAATAATTACCTATATTAATTTCTACATTTCAAAACAATTTAAATATTTCAAATAAGAATATTCTTTTTAATATGCATTCGCTTTTCAACAAAGCAAAAAACCCCTCCTAATGAATTTAGTTTGGCCTAGCAAAATATTGTCTCCACAAACATTTTTATCAAATTTTTTCAATACACATGGATCATATGTAAATTCATATAATATTAATATATTTGTGCAAAAATAACAAAAATAAATATTACATAAAAAAGAAACAACAACAACAACAATAGCCTTGTCTTCAGTAAATTTTTTTTTTGCTCTTTTCCAAGACCGCATTAAAAATATACAAATTTCATACCATTGAGAACAATTTGAACAGTTTGAATCGAACAAAATATGATATGTATATCATATTATGAAAAAAGAGTAATAATTATATAGTAGAGAAGCCTTACATTTATCTATGAAATATAAGAAAATCATTAGTCAAAATAGGAGATGCACAGCTTGTTTGATCACAAATATAGAAACTTCTACAGGATCTACAAAAGAAATAAAATTGCAAAGAAAATGTGAGTATAATAAGTAGTAATCTTAATTTACAAGAAATATAAGTTTTCCTTTTTCAATACAATTAATTGTGTGAGATGAATACCATGCCGTTCTATATGCTTTAAATTTGTGCTAATTAAGAATGATAAGAAAAAAAGAAATGGAAGAAACATACTCCATCCATTTAGCATGCTTAGCCTTAAATTTGATTATTAACATGTTTATTGACATTCTTTGTGTTTTTCATTAAAATATGCAACTGCATGTCCCCCTTAGCTAAAAACAGCCTGATGCCTATATCAGAAGCCCCACACTCTACTTCAAAGACTCGATTGAATCAGGTAATAATAATACTGGGGCGACATAACTAGGAACTTGGGTCGCTTGAAGTTATATTGAGCCTGCTTAGTTCAAATAACTGGAGTAGTTTTTAGGAGCTCAATCAAGGGTACCAAAATGTTAGATGAATCAGCGATAGAACGAGGCTAGCCCGTAGAATCTCGTGCATAAACTAGGGATTGGGGCATCAACTAGTCCACAATGGCCTCATTTTTTTATTGGGTCAATTTCCATACCTATAACGTAATGAATGGCAACAAATATTTTTACTCATTGATCTTCGTGCCTATTGAAAGAAGAGTCAAGGAGAGAGTGTGAGAGAGTATTTGAAGAAGGATTCTTGCTACTGGAGCATGAAGGATTCACTTGGAGTTTAATGATAAGAGTCTTTGCTTTTGAATTATGATTACTTCACTCTTTTCTTTCTTCCTTCTAGATTTCTTGTGAGAAGATCTGTCAAGGAGATCCGATTCTTTGCCGACACTTAGAGAGTGTGAAAGGATGAAAGGTTCTCTGCCGACACTTGGAAAGTGTGAAAGGATGAAGGGTTTTCTGCCCACACTAGGAGAGTGTGAAAGGATGAAGGATTCTCTGCCCACACTTGGAGAGTGTGAACAGTCAAAGGGTTCTCTGCCCACATTAGGGGAGTGTGAAAGGATGAAGGGTTCTCTGGTGACCATAGGAGAGTGTGAAAGGATGAAGGTTCTCTGCCAACACTGGGATAGCGTAAAAGGACGACAGTTCTCTACCGCATCGGGTAGTGGTGAAAAGAGTTTTGTAAAGGCTTCTCCTCCTTACTGTGGGTTTAAAAGGAGAGTCATTAGTGGTATTAGTGCAATACTCGAAGGGTACCTCCATGGAGTGGATGTAGGTCCTGTTTTGACCGAACCACTATAAACCTCGTGTCTTTATTTTTTTACTGCCTTTTATTTTTGTGTTTTTTCTATTAAAATTGTGATTGAAAAACTTTTCCATAAAACTCACTAAAGTTAGTTTTCATTTCCAAATTTTTAGAGGGTATTTTTTTTTAATTACCAATTCACCCACATCTTAGTTAGCCGATGGGACATAAGCTTAGGTTTAACAACCTAATTAATAGTGAACGAGTTTCAATAAGTGGTATCAGAGCTTTGTTTCAAAATCATAAGTTTAGACTACTTTTTGATTAACGTAGATGGCTACAATTGAAAACCAAAACACATCTGAGGGTTACTCTATAACTAGACCTCCACTGTTTGACAATATACCGTTTGATTTTTGAAAAAGTCGCATGTCTACTTTTTTACAGTCACTTGATTTTCGTTTGTGGATCTTAGTCCAGGAAGGATATATAAAACCAACTAGATTAGTTGATGGAGTTAGAGTTGAAACACCTTTTTCAGACTGGACAGTAGAAGAATGTGACTTAGCACAACTAAACGCCAAATGCTTGAATAGTTTCTTTTTTGCTTTAAAATTAGAAGACTACATGCGGGTTTCCACTTGCAAAAGTGGAAAAGACATATGGGATAGAATTTGTATAACATATGAGGGGACTAATGAGGTTAAGAAATCTAGACTTAACATCTTATTGCATGATTATGAACTATTTTTCATGAAACCAAATGAATCTATTTCTGATATGTACACAAGATTCACACAAATAGTCACCTCTTTACATGCATTGGGTAGGGAGTTAACAAATGCTGAAATGGTTAATAAGATTCTTCATTGCTTACCTACTGTATATGATGCTAAAATTACTGCAATTACAGATTCTAAGGATTTAAATATTTACTCTATTGACAATCTTCTTGGTTCACTTATTGCTTACGAACAAGGAATTAGCCAAAGAAAGGTTGATGCTGGTGAACCACGAAGGGAGAAAAATATAACACTGAATGTGAAAGAGTCTGAGAGTGAACACTCACAACCTGAGAATGAAGACAACATCGCATTGATGACTAGACAATTCAGAAGCTTTCTAAAGAGGAAGCAGAAGAGACGCCAGCAGTGGAATAGAGGTAAATTCAATAGAAATGTCAAGATTTCAAATGAAATTATTTACTATGAGTGTAGGAAACCTAGATATATAAAGAAGGATTGCCCAAAACTCAAAGCTAATCATAGCAAGGAGAAGGTAGAGGAGAAACCATTTGTGAAGAAGGGCAAGAAGAAGTTCCAACGAGCTTTTTGGGCGAACTCAGCTTCGAACTCTTAAGAAACATAAAAGGAAGAGGAAGTCACTAATCTATGCTTAATGGCCGACAATCTTGATCAATCAGATCAAGAAGAGGTATGTGACTTAACTTATGACGAACTTTTTGAAGTTTCTGGACACATGCATGAATCATATATGAAAATGAAGAAAATGCATGCTAGCCTTAGTTTAGAATTAGAAGAGATTAAAAAGGAACATGAAATCCTTAGGTAAGATCATGCTTTGATTGATAACAACCACATCAAATTACTTGATGAGTTTGATGACTTAAATAAAAATCACGAGAGATTAAAATCATCCTATGCAGAACTTGAAAAATATTTTAAGAACTTTAAGGATGAATCAGAGAGCAAATTATATAAAATCAATTATTTAAATTGAATTTTAGAAGATATGAATTCATTTTACAAATTAACGATAAAAGCTCTCGAGGATAATAAGATACCTCCTAAACTTCAAGATTTTACTAATCCTATTATGTATTCTAAATTTATGTAATCCCTGAATAGATAGATGAATGTTAGAAGACTTAGGAAACCATTTCCAAAAGTAAAATATAATAATTGTGGATTGTTTGGACATATAGCTCACACCTTGACTTTGAAGATGAAAACTAATTTGGTGTGGATACCTAAGATGCATAAACTTAGACATATCATACATGCATTTGATTATAAGTTGCTAAAAGGTGAACCCAAACTTGTTTGGATTCCCAGGTCTAACGTTTGATAATTTTGTAGGGTCTCTCTCACACAAGACCTCATGAGAGCATATGGTACCTGGACAACAGATGTTCAAAGCATATGACTGGAGATACTGCTCAATTCATAATGCTGGAAGCCAGGAGTGGAGGCAAGGTTACACTTAGAGATAACATCACAAGGAAGGTGATTGGATTAGGTATGATTGGAAATTTTAAGAATTTTTTCATAGACAATGTGTTATTGGTAGAAGGCTTAAAGCATAATTTGTTAAGTATAAGCCAGCTATGTGATAAGGGTTATTGTGTAAAAATTTTTCCTGTTAGCTGCATATTAAGCCTAAATGATAAAGTTGTTTTTAATGGTAAAAGAGTAAACAATGTTTACATGCTAGATTTTAAATGCATTAATTCTCCTACTGCATTTTGTTTGAAAACTGTATCTGATGAGTCATGGCTTTGGCATAGGAGACTTTGTCATTCTAGCATGAAAAACCTTAGGAGGATTACCCAAAAGAACTTAGTGAGAGGTATACCTAAACTAGACTTTACTAAGGACCACCTTTGTGATGCATGTCAACTAGGAAAGAAAGTGAAGTTCTCTTTTCAGTCCAATAAGTATCTTAGAACTAGTAAACTATTGGAGATTTTGCATATGAATCTTTTGGACCAGTTGGAACTGTGAGTCTAGGAGGGAATATATACGGATTTGTGATTGTGGATGATTACTCAAGATTCACATGTGTTAGATTTCTATTTCATAAGAGTGAATCATTTAAGGAATTTAGAAATTTTTTAACTTGGATTCAAAGAAAACTTGGGTGTGAAATCATGACTATACAAAATGATCATGGAGGAGAATTTGAAAATGAAAAATTTGAGGATTTTTGTAAGGAAAAAGAAATTGATCACAACTTTTTTGCACCTAGAACCCCTCAGCAGAATGGGGTAGTCGAAAGAAAAAATAGAACATTAATAGAAACTGCCCGAGCAATGTTGGCAGAATACTCACTTCTTAAATATTTTTGGGCTGAGGTGTTTAGTACTGCATGTTATGTTCTGAATAGGGTAAATATAAGATCTAAATTAAATAAAACACCCTATGAGTTGCTAAAAGGAAGAACACGTAATTTGTCTCATTTGCATGTTTTTGGTTGCAAGGTAATCATTCATAACAATGGAAAATCTGCCTTAGAAAAATTTGATCTAAAATCATATGAAGGAATTTTTGTTGGATACTCAAGTGTTGGAAAATCTTATAGGGTATTCAATAAAAGAAGTTTGGTAATTGAGGAGACCACACATATGGTTTTTGATGAATCTGAAAATTTGGAAGAGCCAAATATTATAGAAGATGAGATTGTAGATAACTCCCAAAAGTTTGATAAAATAAATTTGAAAGAAAATGTGGAAGAAATTTTGGAAATAGAAAACCCTTTGCCTAGAGATTTGAGATTTTCTAAAAACTACCCAAGGGAATTGATTATAGGTGAACCTAGTGAGGGTGTAAGGACTAGGCGTGGATTAAACAAGGAAGTCAATCAATCAGCCTTCATTTCAACCATAGAACCCATAAATATTGATCAAGCACTATCGGATGAATTTTGGATTTTGTCCATGCAAGAAGAGTTGAATCAATTTATAAGAAATAAAGTTTGAGAATTAACTATAAGGCCAAAGGATCAAAGTGTAGTTGAACTAAGTGGGTATTCAAAAATAAAATGAATGACTCAGGAGTGGTCATTAGAAATAAGGCTAGATTAGTAGCTAAGGGGTATAATCATATTGAAGGAATTGATTTTAAAGAAACTTTTGACCTTGTAGCTAGACTTGAAGTAATTAGGGTTTTGCTAGCCTTTGCTTGTTTTAGACGATTTAAATTGTATCAAATGGATGTCAAAAGTGCCTTTTTAAATTGGATAATTGAAGAGGATGTTTTTGCAGAACAACCTCCAGGTTTTAAAAATTCTAAATACCCAAATCATGTGTTCAAGTTGAAAAAGGCATTATATGAATTAAAACAGGCACTTAGGGCTTCATATGAGAGGTTGAGCACCTTCCTGCTTGAAAGATCATTTGAAAAAGGAAGTGAGGATACAACTCTCTTTTTGAAGAGATGTGGAAAGGATATACTCATTATTTAAATTTATATGGATGATATCATTTTTAAATCTTCAAATAAAAATCTTTGTGATAATTTTTCTAAAATAATGAGTAGTGAATTTGAGATGAGTCTAATGGGAGAATTGAGTTACTTTCTAGGATTTAGCATTAAGCAAATTGAGAAATGTACATTTCTAGTCATTCAAAGTATGTTAAGGACATCCTCAAAAAGTATAAAATGGATAATGCTAAACCTATTAGTACACCAATGAGTTCCTCAATTCAATTGGATAAGGACCCTAAGGGAAAATCTATTGATCAAAAAAAATTTAGAGGGATAATTGGATCTTTACTTTACTTGACCGCTAGCTGACCCGATATCATGTTTAGTGTTTGCTTGTGTGCTAGATTTCAATCAGATCCAAAAGAATCACATTTGGCAGCAGTGAAAAGGATTTTAAGATATCTGTTAGGAACTCAGAACTTAGGAATTTGGTATCCTAAGTTTAGCTCATCATTTGAAATTATTGGTTATTCAGATTCTAACTTTGCAGGTTGTAGGGTGGATAAAAAAAGCACTTTTAAAACATGTCAGTTCATTGGAAATTCATTAGTTTCATGGTCCAGTAGAAAACAAAATTTTGTAGCCCTATCTACTGTAGAAGCTGAATATATTGCATGATGAAGTTGTGTGGCATAGGTACTTGAAAGTTTGTTGGGGATGTTTGAAAATTCACTAGGGATGTTAAGCCCTATAGAACTGGCCCAAGCTAACCAAGAGGGGCGGTGAATTGGTATTTTAAAAAAGTTTTTTTCACAAAGAATGAAAATCACAAACCAAAATCACGCCACAAACAAAGTGCGAAAATTAAATAAATGCGGAAGCGATAATAAGAAAAGAACACACCGAGTTTATAGTGGTTCAGTCAACTCGACCTACGTCTACTCCTTGGAGGCACCCTCCAAATATTGCACTACAAAATGTGACTCTCTTTTAGCCCACACGACTAGGCGGAGAAGTCCTCACAAGAACCCCCTTTTTGCCACCCTGGCAAGGCAGAGAACCTTCCTCCTTTTGCTTCCTCCCGAAGCTGGCAGAGAACCACAACCAAAAGCTAACTCCTTACCTCTACCGACCCTTCCACGGATGAGAAACTCTAGACGATGAACAAGAAGAGCGATCCTTGAACCAACCCTTGTGAATCCCCTCACAAGCTCCCCCTCACAAGATCCTCTCTCTCTCTTTCTCTCCTCAAGGTCTTCTCAGGTCAAGGCAGCAGCCAAAGGTTTTTAAAAATGTTGAAAAAGAGCTCTTAAATAGAAGAGCTTCAAAGGAGCTCATTAATTGCAAGTTGCCGACAATATCGTCCAGGTCGATATGGACATCGGCCTGGCCAATCAGTACAAATAAAAGAAGATTGGCCAGAGCATAGCCCTGGATGCAAAACAGGACGATTGAAAATGGCTTGATCATCCAGGCCGATCTCACGATCGTCTGGGCCGATCAGTTTAAATCAGAGAAAAATCGTCCTGAGAATAGCCCTGGATACAAGCTGGCCAATTTTTATCGTCCTGAAGTAACTTAAGGTTTTTGACTGGATCGTCCTGGCCGATCCTTAGATCATCCAGGACGATATGATCATATCAATCATCCTTAATTACTCCCTTGATTTCCTGATCAATTAAGACATAATTTTTGAATATCGTCCAGGCCGATACAGGATCGTCCTGGCCGATAATTTAAAAATACAGTATACCTTAATTGTCTATGGCGCAACTTCTTTCTATTTTGAGAATATCGTCCTGGCCGATACACGTATCATCCAGGCTGATATGTTAATAACGTCTGACTTAATTAAGAATCCTTATTTAGACTTTCTGTTTTAAGCCTGATCGTCCAGGCCGATAGAAAAAATCGTCCTGGCCGATATAAGTAAAAATAGAAATTCTAAGTCTCTCAAGTGTGTGTGTGAAGGGTTACTTAGCATCAGTATCTTTGACCATTACAAGTAGACTCAAGAAGTGAAAAACAAAAGTACAGACTGACTCAACCCTAAACCTACGCAATCTTGAATTGGCTTTGTCTTGTTTGTCCGATCTTCGATTCCTGAAACGTTAGAAGCAACAAGCAGTCCAAGAGAAATAGTGTTTGTCAATCATCAAAACATAAGCCATGAAAATAGATTTGCAACAATCTCCCCCTTTTTGATGATGGCAAAACACTACGAAAACAAATTAGTAGTAAAAGTTCAGGATCGATAAAAAAGGAACCTCATAAACTTCTCCCCCTTTTGACATATCAAAAAGGAGGGAACAAAAGACAAATGGCAAATGAAATTTTTTTTTTAATCAAGGCATGACAATGATATAGTATTCCATGTGATTGATTTAAAAAACTTGTGAGTTAATGAGTTACCAATCTCATTAATCCATACAATAGTAGAATATCCGTTCATGGTTTACCTTTAGCTCAAACATTTTCTTAGGGTAGAATCGTCTTTTGAAATCAATGACCTAACTCAAATAATTAATTGGATATGAGAAAAAGAATCCACCCATCACTTTTCTTAAGAAAAAGTTCTTTATAAAATAATGAATTAAGGTAGATTTGTCACAATTGTATGATAATCGAGATCAAGCCTTTGAGAACCAAAACTTCTAAGTTCTAAAAGATTTAAAAAGGGAGAATAGCTTGCTTTTGAGTGGGCTCATTTTATGCCGCTTGTCACTTTGATTGGCTCTTTGAGCATCTTTTGATAGATTTTTTAATTTTTGGCGTCTTTGCGCTTCTTTTGTTGGCATCATTGGCCAATTTTTTTTTATTTTTGTAAGCTAGATTCTCTTTTATAATCCTTTAAAAAATCTTAGTTGTGAATATATCTTCTCAGATATTAGAGAATAGGAGCTCTCTCTCTAACATAAGGAAAAATTACCACAAGCAGGATTAATAATCAAAGACATGAGTAACGAGTGATCTTGATGTGACAAAATAACTTTAATCATTATAAATACAAGATAAATTTACTTAAGTAAGCTTTAAGAAAAGATCTTAATTTCATAAACAATCTTTTAATTTGAGATAGACTTTTGATTAGAAAAGAAAACTATGCCACTAAAATAGGTTAGAGAAAGAGACACAATCACAAAATATTCCTACCATCTAAGAGATTAAGTAGATGAAAACACATTAACTAAAAATTTTCAAAAAACAAGGACAAGGAATATAATACCATATCAGCGATGATTTTGAAAACTAAGTAAAAAGAGACAAAAGAAAAAGTCAAAACAACATAAAACAAAAAAAGAGAACAAAAAGTAAAAGAAAATAGCTAAAAAGTTTCATGCATTTATGTCAATCACACCCAATCTGGTCCTAAAAGAACTGAAAGTGTCGAAAGCCAGTGGTTTAGTAAAGATGTCTGCCAGTTGGTTTTCAGTTGTCACATGGTGTAACTCAATGTCTACCTTAGTCACATGATCTCTAATAAAGTGATGTCTAATGTCAATGTGTTTAGTCCTTGAATGTTGGATAGGATTCTTAGAGATGCATATGGCACTAGTGTTGTCACAAAAGATTGAGATGGTGCTTACATGCAATCCTAAATCTAATACCTGTTGTTTCAACCAAAGGACTTGTGCCACACAACTTCCAAGAGCAATGTATTCAGCTTCAGCAGTGGAAAGTGCAACAGAGTTTTGCTTCCTACAAGACCAAGAGACCAAAGATTGTCCAATGAATTGATAAGTTCAAGAAGTGCTTTTTCTATCCACCTTGCATCCTGGAAAATCAGAGTCAGAAAAACCAATAATCTCAAAAGAAGTGTTGTGTCTAGGGTACCAAATCCCTAAGCCTTGTGTCCCCAAAAGGTATCTAAAAATTCTCTTAACAGTAGTCATGTGAGATTCCTTAGGGTCAGCTTGAAATCTAGCACAAAGGCAAATACTAAACATGATATCAGGTCGGCTCGCAGTCAAGTAAAGTAAAGATCCAATCATGCCTCTATACTTCTTTTGATCAACAGACTTACCACTTGGGTCCTTATCCAATGGAGCACTAGAAGTCATGGGAGTGTTAATTAGCTTGGCTTTGTCCATCTCATATTTCTTAAAAATGTCGTTTATGTATTTTGTTTGATTTAGAAAAGTTCCATCCTCCATTTGTTTTATGCTAAACCCCAAAAAGTAGGACAATTCTCCATCAAACTCATCTCAAACTCTCTACTCATTATTTTAGAAAAATCATCACACAATTTTTTATTAGAAGATCCAAAGAGTATATCATCAATATAAATCTGAACAATGAGTAAATCATCTGCAACTCTTCTAAGAAAATGGGTGGTGTCTACGATCCCTTTGACAAACTCCCTCTCTAGTAAGAATGTGCTAAGCCTCTCATACCAAGCTCTAGGTGCCTGCTTTAAATCATACAAAGACTTATTTAATTTGAACACTTGATTTGGAAATTGAGAACTCTCAAAACCTAGAGGTTGTTCTACAAAAACATCTTCTTTTATTTCCCCATTTAAAAGGCACTCTTGACATCCATTTGAAAAAGCTTAAATTCTTTATAGCAGGTAAAGGCTAATAACACTCTAATGGCTTCTAATCTAGCTACAGGGGAAAAAGTCTCCTCAAAGTCTATCCCTTCTATTTGATTGTACCCCTTAGCCACCAATCTTTCTTTATTCCTTACCACCACTCCTGAATCATTCACCTTATTCTTAAAGACCCACTTTGCCCCAACTACACTTTGCCCCTTAGGTCTTTCCACAAGTTCCCAAACATCATTCCTAACAAATTGATTCAATTCTTCTTGCATTGCTAAAATCCAAAACTCATCAGAAAGGGCTTGGTTAATGGTGGTGGGTTCAATCATAGAGATAAAGGCAGAGTGGTTCACCTCCTTCCTAAGTCCATGTCTAGTCTTAACTCCACTAGAAGGGTCTCCAAAGATCAAGTCCTTGGGGTGACTTGTAGAGTATCTCCAATCTCTAGGCAAAGTTTGTGAAGTTTCTCCCCTTTCATAAAAATTTTCTACTCCTTGGGTGACTTCTTCTACTCCTTCATTACTTAGGTGCTCACTTTCCTTCCCCAAATTTTCTACTCCACTTGTAATCTCTCCAACATCATTATCTTCTATTCCATGTTTCTTAGGATCACACTCATCAAAAACTACATGGGTTGTCTCTTCCACCATCAGAGTTCTTTTGTTAAACACCCTAAAAGACTTCCCAACACTAGAATATCCCAAAAATACTCCTTCATCAGATTTAGGATCAAATTTTTCCAAGTGAGACTTTCCATTATTGTGAATGAAAACCTTACAACCAAAGACATGAAGATGGGAAAGATTTGGTGTCCTACCCTTAAGGATCTCATAGGGTGTCTTCTCTAATTTGGCTCTAACATTCACCCTATTCAACAGATAACAGGCTGTGTTAACCGCTTCAGCCCAAAAGTATTTTGGAAGTGAATACTCAGCAAGCATGACTCTAGCGGCTTCCACCAAGGTCCGGTTCTTTCTTCCAGCTATCCCGTTCTACTGAGGGGTCCTAGGGGCTGAAAAATTGTGGCTAATCCCCTTGTCCTCACAAAAAACTCCAAATCTTTCATTTTCAAACTCTCCCCCATGATCACTATGGATGGTCAAAATCTCACAGCCTAGCTTTTTCTGAATCCAAGTAGAAAATGTTTTAAACTCCTCAAAAGACTTATTTTTATGTGAAAGAAATCTAGTCCAAGTGAACCTCGAGTAGTCATCAACAATCACAAAACAAAAGACTTTCCCTCCCAGGCTGGCAGTGCTAATAGGTCCAAACAAATCCATGTGAAGGACTTCTAGAGGTCTAGAGGTGCAAATGTCCTTAATGGGGTGAAAAGTGGAGTGGACTTGCTTTCCTAGTTGACAGGCATCACAAAGGTGGTCTTTTGAAAACTTAAGTTTGGGGACACCTCAAACTAGGTCCTTTTGAGTTTACTTTCCTAAAGTTTTTCATACTTGCATGACAAAGCCTCCTGTGGGACAACCCAGAATCATCAATCATAGTTTTTAAGCAAAAAGAAGCAGCACATTCAATGTTATTTAAATCAAGCATGTAAACGTTGTTGATCATCTTTCCCTGCAAAATAGTGTTATTACTTAAACTTACAATGCATGAGTTTGCAAAGAATTGCACGATGAAGCCTTTGTCACAGAATTGACTGATGCTGGGCAAGTTGTGCTTCAATCCATCTACAAGCAAAATATTTTCAATCATAAGGTTCTTGGAATTACCGATTATACCTGCTCCTACCACCTTCTTGGTGGTGTTGTCTCGAAGAGTGACCTTGCCTACAGTCCTGGACTCTAGTACAACAAACTGGCTGACATCACCAGTCATATGTCGAGAGCATCCATTGTCCAGGTACCACAAACTCTCACGAGGTCTTTTGTGAGAGCCCTCCTGCAAAATTACCAAATGTTAGATTTAGGAACCAAGTAGGTTTGGGTTCCTTCTTATGAAGAGAAGAATGCAATGCATGTATGGTATGCTGTGGATCATGCACCTTAGGTCTCCACACCCAATGTGTACTATGGTGAATCGTGCAAGTGTGTGAGATGTGTCCTAACATGCCATATGCAAAACATCTAACTCCAGGAAAGGGATTTCTTAAGTGGTTTGAGTTATAATGCCTCTTCCTAGGTTTTGGCAATTGATCAAAAGTAGATGTCATCTTAGTTTTTTTACATGCTTCTAAATTATTTTGAAACTTCAAATTTGTACTTTTTAAAACTTCATTTTCAATCCTCAAATTTTTCTCTATCTCCTTAGACTTCTTAAAATCAGATTCAAGTGATGTGTGTGAGACTTTTAATGCATCAAGCTGTTCAACTAACTCACAATGATTTTTATTTAACTCATCAAATTCATCAAGTAAAGTCATATGATTTGAATCAATTATTTGATGGTCTTTAATCAAAATTTCATGCTCTTTTTGTAGATTTAAAAAATTCTAATTTCAAGCTAGTATGTGTTTTCTTTAATTTCCTATATAATGCATGAATTTTTTCTGAAACTTCAAGAAGTTGATCGTAGGAAAGTTCACATACGTCTTCTTGATCAGGTTTGGTTTTTGCCATCAAGCACAATTTTGATGTCTCATCTTCTGGTTTTGTCTCTGATGAATCCGATGCCGAATCCGCCCAAAATGCTTTTTGTACTCTCATCTTATCCTTCCTTGGCTTAGGTTTTTCCTCACCCTTTCTTTTGCTTGAGTGATCTTTAAGCGTAGGGCAATCAGTTCTCATATGTCCAGGCTTCCTGCATTCAAAACAAATAACATCTGAGGATCCTTTAACATGTTTATGTTTCTTACCTTTTCTCTAACTTTGATGATGCTTTTGTTTCTTCCTTAGAAAGCTTTTGAATTGCCTTGTGATGAAGGCAACTTCATCGCTTTCAGACCCGGAAGATTCAAAATCCGATTTATGCGCCTTCAGTGCAATTGTTTTCTCCTTTTTCTTCCCACCTGCATCAAGATTTTTTTGATTCACCCCTTGCTAGTAAGCAATAAGTGAGCCAAGTAAGTTATCAATAGAATAAGTGTTCAGATCCTTAGATTCAGTGATTGCAGTGATTTTAGCATCATAAGATGAAGGCAAGCATCTCAAAATCTTGTTAACTTTTTCATAGTTTGAAAGTTCTTTTCCTAGTGCATGCAGTGAAGTAACTATCTGAGTAAATCTTATATACATGTCAGAAATCGATTCATGAGGTTTCATACGAAAAAGTTCATAGTCATGCAAGAGAATGTTCAAACGAGGATTGTTTAACTTTATTAGTACCTTTATAGGTGATGCACAATTTATTCCAAATCTCTTTGCCAGTTTTGCAAGTGGAGACACGCATGTAATCCTCAGATTTTAAAGCACAGAAAAAGCAGTTCAAATATTTTGCATTTAATTGAGCTAAATCTCGTTCATCAAAAGTCCATTCAATAAAAGAAATTTCAGTTTTAACACCATTAATTTCACAAGAAGGTGGAGAATAACCTTCTTGAATAAGCATCCACATGCGATAATCAGTAGATTGTAAAAAAATTGACATGCAAGTTTTCCAAAAATCAAAAGGTAGGTTATCGAACAGGGGAGGTCAGGTAATACAATACCCTTCTGTAATGTTACGATTCCCAAGGTTAGCCATGGATCTAATTCAAAAAGTTTTCAAACTTAAATTTTTGAATCCCACTCTGATACCACTTAAAAGTTCACTAGGGATGTTAAGCCCTATAGAACTGGCCCAAGCTAATCAAGAGGGGGGAGGGGGGGGGGGGGGGGGTGAATTGGTATTTTAAAAAATTTCTTTTCACAAAGAATGAAAATCACAAACCAAAATCATGCCACAAACAAAGTGCGGAAATTAAATAAATGCGGAAGTGATAATAAGAAAAGAACACACTGAGTTTATAGTGGTTCGGTCAACTCGACCTACGTCCACTCCTTGGAGGCACCCTCCAAGTGTTGCACTACAAAACATGACTCTCCTTTAGCCCCCACGGCTAGGCGGAGAAGCCCTCACAAGAACCCCTTTTTGCCACCCCGGCAAGGCAGAGAACCTACCTCCTTTTCCTTCCTCTTGAAGCTGGAAGAGAATCACAACCAAAAGCTAACTCTTTATCTCTACTGACCCTTCCACGGACGAGAAACTCTAGATGAAGAACAAGCAGAGCGATCCTTGATGTAACCCTTGTGAATCCCCTCACAAGCTCCCCCTCACAAGATCCTCTCTCTCTCCCTCTCTCTCTCTTTCTCTCCTTAAGGTCTTCTCAGGTCAAGGCATCAGCCAAAGGTTTTTAAAAATGTTGAACAAGAGCTCTTAAATAGAAGAGCTTCAAAGGAGCTAATTAATTGCAAGTTGCCGACAATATTGTCCAGGCCGATATGGACATCGGCCTGGCCGATCAGTACAAATCAAAGAAGATCGGCTAGAGCATAGCCCTAGATGCAAGACAGGACGATTGAAAATGGCTTGATCGTCCAGGCCGATCTCACGTTCATTCGGGTCGATCAGTTTAAATCAGAGAAAAATCGTCCTAAGAATAGCCCTGGATACAAGCTGACCGATTTTTATCGTCCTGAAGTAACTTAAGGTTTTTGACTGAATCGTCCTGGCCGATCCTTAGATCATCTAGGATGATATGATCGTATCAATCATCCTTAATTACTCCCTTGATTTTCTGATCAATTAAGGCATAATTTGTGAATATCATCCAGGCCGATACAGGATCGTCCTGGCCGATAATTTAAAAAAATAGTATACCTTAATTGTCTATGGCGGCAACTTCTTTCTGTTTTGAGAATATCGTCTTGGCCGATACACGTATCGTCCAGGCCGATATGTTAATGACGGCTGCCTTAATTAAGAATCCTTATTTAGACTTTCTGTTTTAAGCCTGATCGTCCAGGCCGATAGAAAAAATCGTCTTGGCCGATATGAGTAAAAATAGAAATTCTAAGTCTCTCAAGTGTGTGTGTGAAGGGTTACTTAGCATCAGTCTCTTTGACCATTACAAGTAGACTCAAGAAGTGAAAAACAAAAGTACAAACTGACTCAACCCTTAATCTACGCAATCCTGAATTGGCTTTGTCTTGTTTGTCCGATCTTCGATTCCTGAAACGTTAGAAGCAACACGCAGTCCAAGAGAATTAGTGTTTGTCAATCATCAAAACATAAGCCATGAAAATAGATTTGCAACAATGTTAAGCCCTATAGAACTAGCCCAAGCTAATAAAGAGGGGGGGGGGGGGGGGCGGGGTGTATTGGTATTTTAAAAAATTCTTTTTCACAAAGAAGTAAAATCACATAAACCAAAATCACACCACGAGAAAAATAAGTGCAGAAATTAAAGTGCGGAAGCAAGAAATAAACACTGTTTCTCTTGGAAGTTCGATGGGGATGTTAAGCCCTATGAACTTAGTCCCAAGTTAACCAAGAGGGGGGGGGGGGGGTGAATTGGTATTTAAAAAAAATTCTTTTCACAAAGAAAGGAAATTGCATAAACCAAATCACACAATAAAAATAAATGCGGAATTTAAAAGTGCGGAAGTAAGAAAAAGGAACACAGAAATTTATAGTGGTTCGGTCGACTCGACCTACGTCCACTCCTTGGAGGCACCCTCCAAGTATTGCACTACAAAACGTGACTCTCCTTTAGCCCCCACAGCTAGGCGGAGAAACCCTCACAAGAACCTCCTTTTTGCCAACCCGACAAGGCAGAGAACCTATCTCCTTTTGCTTTCTCCTGAAGCTGGCAGAGAACCAAAACCAAAAGCAAACTCCTTACCTCTACCGACCCTTCCACAGATGAGAAACTCTAGACGAAGATGACGCAGAGCGATCCTTGAAGCAACCCTTGTGAATCCCCTCACAAGCTCCCCCTCACAAGATCCTCTCTCTCTCTCTTCTCTCTCTTTCTCTCCTCAAGGTCTTCTCAGGTCAAGGCAGCAGTCAAAGGTTTTTTTTAAAACGTTGAATAAGAGCTCTTAAATAGAAGAGCTTCAAAAGAGCTCATTAATTGCAAGTTGTCGACAATATTGTCCAGGCCGATATGGACATCGGCCTGGACGATCAGTACAAATCAATGAAGATCGGCCAGAGCATCGCCCTGGATGGAAAATAGGACGGTTGAAAATTGGCTTGATCGTCCGTGCCGATATCACGATCGTCCGGGCCGATCAGTTCAAATCAGAGACAAATCGTCCTAACAATAGCCCTGGATACGGGCTGGCCGATATTGATCGTCCTAAAGTATCTTAAGGTTTTTGACTCGATCGTCCTGGCCGATCCTGTGATCGTCTAGGATGATATGATCGTATCAATCATCCTTAATTACTCCCTTGATTTCCTGAACAATTATGGCATAATTTGTGAATATCATCCAGGCCGATCCTAGGATCGTCCTAGCCGATAATTTAAAAATACAGTATACCATAATTGACTATGGCGACTACTTCTTTCTGTTTTGAGCTTATCGTCCTGGCCGACACATGTATCGTCCAGGACGATCTGTTAATGTTGGCTGCCTTAATTAAGAATCCTTAATTAGACTTTCTGTTTTAAGCTGATCGTCCAGACCGATCCAAAAATCGTCCGGGCCGATATGATTCAAAATAGAAATTCTAAGTCTCTTAAGTGTGTGTGTGTGTGAAGGGTTACATAGCATCAGTCTCTTTGACTTTTACAAGTAGACTCAAACGTAAAAAAAACAAACATACAGACTGACTCAACCCTAAACCTACGCAATCCTGAACTTGGCTCCTTGATCGTCCGATCTTCAATTCCTGAAAAGTTAGAAGCAACAAGTAGTCCAAGAGAAATAGTGTTTGTCAATCATCAAAATATAATCCATGAAAAATAGATTTGCAACAATCTCCCCCTTTTTGATGATGGCAAACACAAGTAGGAAAAATTAAACAAAAATAGGTTCATTAAAAAATCAAAGTTACAACAACGTTTTCCTACCACATCCTATCCAACTCCCCCTTTTATCATCACAAAAAGAGGGTCCAGAAACAATAGAAAAAACATCACAAAAGACTAACAAGCAAACCACAAAAAGATAAGAAACAACAACACAAAGCACAAACTAAAAGAACGAGGGATCCTGATCATCAGATGGAGGTGGTGGAGGTGGCTGCTGAAAGTAACTGGAAAGCGTGGTAAACTGAGCATTGAACCAGGCGATGTCCTGGTCATGCTGCTACTGCTGGTGAGTAAGAAAACTGTCAAATCGGGCTAAATCCTCAGCGCGGTGATGCTCGTAACGGGCAATGTCCTCAGAGTGTTATTGCTCCTGGGCAGCAACATAGGCGTCAAACTGGGTCTCCCAACGATCAAATCTCTCAATCAACTGATCAACCAGTGAGTGCTGGTGGAGAGGAGCAGGGTCAGGAAAGGGAGCTGGAGTGGGAGCCTCCTCCTCTCTAGCCCCCCGAGGTTCTTCAGGGTGGAGACGAGTACTGTGAAGGGTGCTGAAGGAATTGTTTAAGTAGAAGGGAGTTGGGAGGTCAAGTGGATTGGGATATTGAATTTGGTATTTAGTTTCAAGAACATAGGCTATGATGTGTCATAAGGCTAGATTTGATTTCCTTTTGTGGCCTGGATCGCGAATTGTGGTTAGGTGATCAATGTATCGAAAAATTAGGTCCGCAGTGTTGATTTCCCTATAAGCCATGATGTAGAAGGTAGTGAGGGAAAGTAGAGGGGTGATGTGGACTCGGTCGCCGGCTTTTGGAATGATGGAGGTGCGAAGGACATGTTGGATTATCCTAGCATCTCTGACTAGAGAGCTAGTCTCTCCAACATGGTAAGGTACATTGGTCTGGCGAAGAAAGTGATTTTCCGTGGACCAGTCAAAATCAGGGTCAGAGGCGATTATGTGCGGCATATCTCCGGTGGTGGATAGCTATAAAAGATCAACACAATCCTGATATGTAATTTCGACAGGGCGTCGATTCACATAGGAGGTCAGAGCTGTGAAGGTAGGGTTGATGCGAAGGTTTGCAAAAAATTCTAGAAGAAACTCTGAATTGAAAGGGAAAACAAGAGACAGAATGAAGCAAAGGGAGGTGTGAGCGAAAAGATCCATTACCGGGTAAGAGATGTGGACAGGATTGATGATTCTAGAGACAGTGATTCCACACTCTTTGTAACGATGATAGGCGGCTTCATCTTCTGCTTCTCGGAAACGAGGGTCAATCCTTGCCCTCGAGGAACTTCCAGAAGTCTGTCGGGTACGTTTCCCACTAGCCATTGAGAGCACTAAGCAAAGAACACAAGAGGAAAAGGGTGGAAGTGAAAAACCATGGCTGGAACAGCCTCAATTTAAAGAAACGGCCATATCGTCCTGGCCGATCGCATAATCGTCCAGGCCGATATGGTTCAATAATTACGAACAGGCCGATTGGTCAAAAAGGCGGTCCAATCGTCCGGGTTGATCAGATATCAGCCAGGCCGATTAGACACAGGCTATCGGCCCGAGGAGTCAGTCCGGATGACCGTTGAAAAAGCGGATCGTCCGGGCCGATTAGGTGTATCGTCCAGGACAATGCACAATAATTGATCGTACCGGTCAAAGTTAAAATGTTTTAAATGCTTGCCACATGTATCATCCAGGACGAACAGTGGATTGGCCCGGCCGATGGTCCAATAATGGATCGTCCGGGGCTGAATTTAAAGATCAAAACGTGCTGACACGTGGATCGTCCAGGACGATCCAGTGTATCGGCCAGGACGATGCACATAAAATGCATCGGCCAAACAACTATACTATCGGCCAGGACTATCACCAAGAGTTTGATCAAATCGTCCAGGACGATAAAGTATCATCCAGGATGATGAATTGTAGTAAGCACAGAAAAAGGTCAGTAGATGGATTTGAACAGAATTTGTCATATCGGTCAGTACGATAGAAATATCGGCCAGGCCGATGTGACTTGAAATTGAAATCAATAAAAGAATGGTGATGATCAAGACCCTCAACAATAAAACAAAAGAAAAAAAAAACAGTCAAATACACAGAAAAAATAAAAACAACATAATGAAAACCAAACATTGAACCTTTTTGGATTTTAATTTTTCTATATATATATATATTTTGTTTTATGGAGGCATCATATGATAATTTTTTCAAAAATTGAACTTTTAGAGTTTCAAGAGATCAAGAGGTTTAACAAATCCCAATCAGTAGAAGGTAGAAAAATTGATTCCGTTAACCCTAGATCGGACATCCTTCAGGGTACAAAATTCTCTTGGAAAAACAGAGGCCTAACTCGGAATAACAAAATAGGATAAGAAGATCTATTCAAGACTTGTTTACAACTAAAATATCTCATAAATAATAAATCAAAATAATTTTTCTCAATCATGAAAATTGAAATCAAGTCTTTGAAAGTATCACATAATCAATGAGTTTTCTAAGTTTTATGAGTTTTACCAAAGAGATGATAGCTTGCATTTAGTGGGCTCATTTTATGCCTCTTGTCACTTTTATTGACTCTTTGAGCATCTTTTGATTTTTGATACACTTTTATGTACATAGCTTTCTTTTCAATTTGGCTTCATTGGCCTCTTTCCTTTTTAACTCTTGCAACCTAAAAACTCTTTAACATACTCTTAAAGAAAAAGACTTAGTTGTGAGTATATCCTCCAAATATTAGAGAATAGGAGCTCTCTCTCTAACATAGGGAAGAACAATCCACAACACAAAGTCAAAATCACGTGATAAATGCAAATGACAAGATTTCAAAAGCTTGAATGATATCTAAGAATTTTGGCTATTATGCATAAGATAATTTAATGTAGCAAGATAAGAAAGAGATCTTAGATGAAAAGCCATTGGTTAAACTGAGTTTAGACTTTTGTTTTAGAGAATAAAATCATGCCACTAAACAAAGTTAGAAGAAGGGAAAACATCAACAGTTTACTCCCTTAAACCAATTTAGAAAAGCTAAACCCTATCTTCAAAACTCCAAAATTTAAAAGCTTGAAAAGTTTCATCATATGGAAGACCAAAAATAAAGAACAATGAAAAGAAAAAAAAAAAACAAAAACACATAAAATAAAATAATAAAGCAAACTAAAAAACAACACAAGGTAGAGTACAAAAAACTAGCATAAACAAATAAAATAAAATAAAAGACACAAAAGCTAAAGATTTCAAGCAAGTGATAAAGCAGCGGATTTAAGCAATTTGAGCTGCGAGCCTCCTTATGTCTAGTTATCTTATGCTCCCATGAGGTCTTTGGTGAGAGCACACCTGCAAAACTCAACAACAGTCAGATTTAGGAACCCAAACAGGTTTGGGCTCCTTCTTAGGAAACGTAGAGTGCAATGCAGATGTGGTATGCTTTGAATCATGCATCTTAGGTCTCCACACCCAATGTGTATTATGGTGAACTGTGCAAGTGTGTGAGATATGTCCTAGCATGCCATAAGAAAAACATTGAATTCCAGGAAAAGGTTTTCTTAAATGGTTTGGGTAAAAATGCCTCTTCCTAGGTTTTGGCTTTTGATTAGTAGTTGGTGTCATCCTAGCTTTCTTACATGTTTCCAAATCATTTTGAATTCTCAAGTTAGTTCTTTTTAATGCATCATTCTCAATCCTCAAATTTTTCTCAATCTCTTTAGATTTCTTAAGATCATCCTTAAGTGAGGTGTGTGAAGCTTTTAATGCATTACTTTCATCAACTAATTCTAAATGCTTCTTATTTAATTCATCAAATTCATCAAGGAGAGCCATGTGATTTGAATCAATCGTTGCATGATCTTTGAGAAAAACTTCATGCTCTTTTTGTAGATTTGAATGTTCTAATTTTAGGCTAGCATGAGTTTTCTTAAGTTTTTTGTATGATGTATGGATTTTTTCACAAATTTCAAATAATTCATCATAGGTTGGTTTACATACCTCTTCTTCATCACTTTGATTTTCTCCCATGAAACATAAGTTTGTAGTCTCTTCCTCTGGTTCAGTCTCAGAGGAATCAGTACCAGATTCTGCCCAGAAACCTCTTTGAATTTTCTTCTTCTCCTTCCTTGACTTAGCTTTCTCCTCACCTTTTTCCTTTTCTTTGCTTGAATGATCTTGAAGTGTAGGACAATCGGCTCTCACATGTCCAGGTTTCCTGCATTCAAAACAAACAACATCAGAAGATCCTTTAATATGTTTATGATCTTTACCTTTTCTCCAACTTTGATGATGCTTTTGTTTCTTTCTTAGAAAGCTTTTGAATTGCCTTGTGATAAAGGCAACTTCATCACTTTCAGACCCGAAAGATTCAGAATCCGATTTGTGCGCCTTCAATGCAATTGTTTTCTCCTTTTTCTTCTCACCTGCATCAAGATTTCTTTGATTCACCCCTTGCTCGTAAGCAATGAGTGAGCCAAGCAAGTTATCAATAGAATAGGTGTTCAAATCTTTAGATTCAGTGATGACAGTAATTTTTGCATCATAAGACGAAGGCAAGCATCTCAAAATCTTGTTAACTTTTTCATAGTTCGAAAGTTCTTTTCCTAGTGCATGCAATGAAGTAGCAATCTGAGTAAACCTAGTATACATGTCAGAAATCGATTCATAAGGTTTCATGCGAAAAAGTTCGTAGTCATGCAAGAGAATGTTTAAACGGGATTGTTTAACTTCATTAGTGCCTTCATAAGTGATGCACAAGTTATCCCAAATTTCTTTACCAGTTTTGCAAGTTGAAACACGCATGTAATCCTCAGATTTCAAAGCACAGAAAAAACAATTCAAATATTTCGCATTTAATTGAGCAAAATCTCATTCATCAAAAGTCCATTCGGAAAAAGCAACTTCAGTTTTAAAACCATTAATTTCACGAGAAGGTGGAGAATAACCTTCTTGAATAAGCATCCACATGCGATAATCAGTAGATTGTAAAAAAGTTGACATGCGAGTTTTCCAAAAATCAAAAGGTAGGTTATCGAACAGAGGAGGTCGGGTAATAGAATACCCTTCCGTAGTGTTGCAATTCCCAAAGTTAGACATGAATCAAATTCAAAAACTTTTTAAACTTTAATTTTCGAATCAAGCTCTGATACCACTTGAAAGTTCAATGGTGATGTTAAGCCCTATGAACTTAGTCCCAAGCTAACCAAGAGGGGGAGGGGTGAATTGGTATTTAAAAAAAAATTCTTTTCACAAAGAAAGGAAATTACATAAACCAAATCACACCACAAAAATAAATGCGGAATTTAAAAGTGCGAAAGTAAGAAAAAAGGAACACAGAAATTTATAGTGGTTCGGTCGACTCGACCTACGTCCACTCCTTGGAGGCACCCTCCAAGTATTGCACTACAAAACGTGACTCTCCTTTAGCCCCCACAGCTAGGTGGAGAAACCCTCACAAGAACCTCCTTTTTGCCAACCCGGCAAGGAAGAGAACCTATCTCCTTTTACTTCCTCCTGAAGCTGGAAGAGAACCAAAACCAAAAGCAAACTCCTTACCTCTACTGACCCTTCCACGGACGAGAAACTCTAGACGAAGACGACGCAGAGCAATCCTTGAAGCAACCCTTGTGAATCCCCTCACAAGCTCCCCCTCACAAGATCCTCTCTCTCTCTCTCTTCTCTCTCTTTCTCTCCTCAAGGTCTTCTCAGGTCAAGGCAGCAGCCAAAGGTTTTTTTAAAACGTTGAACAAGAGCTCTTAAATAGAAGAGCTTCAAAAGAGTTCATTAATTGCAAGTTGCCGATAATATCGTCTAGGCCGATATGGACATCGGCCTGGCCGATCAGTACAAATCAATGAAGATCGGCCAGAGCATCGCACTGGATGGAAAACAGGACGATTGAAAATTGGCTTGATCGTCTGGGTCGATATCACGATCGTCCAGGCCGATCAGTTCAAATCAGAGACAAATCGTCCTGACAATAGCCCTGGATACGGGCTGGCCGATATTGATCATCCTGAAGTAACTTAAGGTTTTTGACTGGATCGTCCTGGCCGATCCTGTTATCGTCTAGGAAGATATGATCATATCAATCATCCTTAATTACTCCCTTGATTTCCTGAATAATTATGACATAATTTGTGAATATCAACCAGGCCGATCCTAGGATCGTCCTGGCCGATAATTTAAAAATACAGTATACCATAATTGACTATGGCGGCTACTTCTTTCTATTTTGATCTTATCGTCCTGGCCGACACATGTATCATCCAGGACGATCTGTTAATGTTGGCTGCCTTAATTAAGAATCCTTAATTAGACTTTCTGTTTTAAGCTGATCGTCCAGGCCGATCCAAAAATCGTCCGGACCGATATGAGTAAAAACAGAAATTCTAAGTCTCTCAAGTGTGTGTGTGAAAGGTTACATAGCATCAGTCTCTTTGACTTTTACTAGTAGACTCAAACGTACAAAAAATAAACATACAGACTGACTCAACCCTAAACCTACGCAATCCTGAACTTGGCTCCTTGATCGTCCGATCTTCGATTCCTGAAAAGTTAGAAGCTACAAGTAGTCCAAGAGAAACAGTATTTGTCAATCATCAAAACATAATCCATGAAAAATAGATTTGCAACAATTGGTATCCGAGCCTGATTCGAAAATTAAAGTTTGAAAACTTTTTGAATTTGATCCATGTCTAACTTTGGGAATCACAACACTACGGAAGGGTATTCTATTACCCGACCTCCTCTGTTCAATAACCTACCTTTTGATTTTTGGAAAACTCGCATGTCAACTTTTTTACAATCTACTGATTATCACATATGGATGCTTATTCAAGAAGGTTATTCTCCACCTTCTATTGAAATTAATGGTTTTAAAACTGAAGTTGCTTTTACCGAATGAACTTTTGATGAACGAGATTTAGCTCAATTAAATGCGAAATGTTTGAATTGTTTCTTCTGTGCTTTGAAATCTGAGGATTACATGCGTGTTTCAACTTGTAAAACTGGTAAATAAATTTGGGATAAATTGTGCATCACTTATGAAGGCACTAATGAAGTTAAACAATCCCGTTTAAACATTCTCTTGCATGACTACGAACTTTTTTGTATGAAACCTCATGAATCGATTTCTGACATATACACTAGGTTTACTCAGATTGCTACTTCATTGCATGCACTAGGAAAAGAACTTTCGAACTATAAAAAAGTTAACAAGATTTTTAGATGCTTTCCTTCGTCTTATGATGAAAAAAGTATTGCCATCACTGAATCTAAAGATTTGAACACCTATTCTATTGATAACTTGCTTGGCTCACTCATTGCTTACAAGCAAGGGGTGAATCAAAGAAATCTTGATGCGGGTGAGAAGAAAAAGGAGAAAACAATTGCATTGAAGGCACACAAATCGGATTCTCAATCTTTTGGGTCTGAAAGAGATGAAGTTGCCTTCATCACAAGGCAATTTAAAAGCTTTCTAAGGAAGAAACAAAAGCATCATCAAAGTTGGAGAAAAGGTAAGGATCACAAACATGTAAAAGGATCTTCTGATGTTGTTTGTTTTGAATGCAGAAAGCCTGAACATGTGAGAACTGATTGCCCTAAGCTTAAAGATCAATCAAGCAAAGAAAAAGGTGATGAGAAAGCTAAGTCTAGAAAGGACAAGAAGAAAAACCAAAGGAGCTTTTGGGCAGAATCTGGTACTGATTCCTCTGAGACTGAACTAGAGGAAGAAACTACAAACTTGTGTTTCATGGGAAAAGATCAAAGTGATCAATAAGAGGTATGTGAACTTTCCTACGATCAACTTCTTGAAGTTTCAGAAAAAATTCATGCATCATATAGGAAATTAAAGAAAACTCATGCTAGCTTGAAATTAGAATTCTTAAATCTACAAAAAGAGCATGAAATTTTGATTAAAGATCATCAAACAATTGATTCAAATCACATGACTTTACTTGATGAATTTGATGAGTTAAATAAAAATCATAGTGAGTTAGTTGAAGAGCATGAGGCATTGAAAATATCACACATATCTCTTGAATCTGATTTTAAGAAGGCAAAGGAGACAGAGAAAAATTTGAGGATTGAAAATGAAGTTTTAAAAAGCACAAACTTGAAGGTTCAAAATGATTTAGAAGCATGTAAGAAAACTAGGATGACTTCTACTTTTAATCAATTGCCAAAACCTAGAGAGAGGCATTATAACTCAAATCACTTAAGAGATCCCTTTCCTGGAGTTAGATGTTTTTCTTGTGGCATGCTAGGACACATCTCACACACTTGCACAATTCACCATAGTACGCATTGGGTGTGGAGACCTAAGGTGCATGATCCACAGCATACCACACATGCATTGCATTCTTCTCTTCATAAGAAGGAACCCAAACCTGCTTGGATTCCTAAAACTAACATTTGATAATTTTGTAGGAAGTCTCTCACAAAAGACCTCGTGAGAGTATGTGGTACCTGGACAGTGGATGCTCTCGACATATGATTTGTGATGCTAGCCAGTTTGTTGTACTAGAGTCCAGGACTGGAGGCAAGGTTACTCTTGGAGACAACACCACCAGGAAGGTGGTAGGAGCAGGTATAATTGGTAATTCCAAGAACCTTATGATTGAAAATGTTTTGCTTGTAGATGGATTGAAGCACAACTTGCTCAGCATCAGTCAATTCTGTGACAAAGGCTTCATCGTGCAATTCTTCACGGATTCATGCATTGTAAGTTTAAGTAACAACACTATTTTGCAGGGAAAGAGGGTCAACAACGTCTACATGCTTGATTTAAATAACATTGAATGTGCTGCTTCTTTTTGCTTAAAAACTGTTATTGATGATTCTTGGTTGTGGCACAGGAGGCTTTGTCATGCAAGTATGAAAACCCTTAGGAAAGTGACCCAAAAGGACCTAGTTAGAGGTGTCCCCAAACTTAAGTTTACAAAAGACCACCTTTGTGATGCCTGTCAACTAGGAAAGCAAATCCACTCCTCTTTTCACCCCATAAAGGACATTATCACCTCTAGACCTTTAGAAGTCCTTCACATGGATTTGTTTGGACCCATTAGCATAGCTAGTTTGGGAGGGAAAGTTTATGGTTTTGTGATTGTTGATGACTACTCGAGGTTCACTTGGACTAGATTTCTTTCTCATAAAAATGAGTCTTTTGAGGAGTTTAAAACTTTTTCTACTTGGATTCAGAAGAATCTAGGTTGTGAGATTTTGACCATCCATAGTGATCATGGGGGAGAGTTTGAAAATGAAAGATTTGGAGATTTTTGTGAGGAGAAGGGGATTAGCCACAATTTTTCAGCCCCTAGGACCCCCAGCAGAATGGGGTAGCTGAAAGGAAGAACCGGACCTTGGTGGAAGCCGCTAGAGCCATGCTTGCTGAGTATTCACTTCCAAAATACTTTTGGGCTGAAGCGGTTAACACAGCTTGTTATGTGTTGAATAGGGTGAATGTTAGAGTCAAATTAGAAAAGACACCCTATGAGATCCTTAAGGGTAGGACACCCAATCTTTCCCACCTTCATGTCTTTGGTTGTAAGGTTTTCATTCACAACAATGGGAAGTCTCACTTGGGAAAATTTGATCCTAAATCTGATGAAGGAGTATTCTTGGGATATTCTAGTGTTGGGAAGTCTTTTAGGGTGTTTAACAAGAGAACTTTGATGGTGGAAGAGACAACCCATTTAGTTTTTGATGAGTCTGATCCTAAGAAACATGGAGTAGAAGATGATAATGTTGGAGAGATTACAAGTGGAGTAGAAAATTTGGGGAAGGGGAGTGAGCACCTAAGTAATGGAGGAGTAGAAGGAGTCACCCAAGGAATAGAAAATTTTGATGAAAGGGGAGAAACTGCACACACTTTGCCTAGAGATTGGAGATACTCTACCAGTCATCCCAAGGATTTGATCTTAGGAGACCCTTCTAGTGGAGTTAAGACTAAACATGGACTTAGGAAGGAGGTGAACCACTCTGTCTTTATCTCTATGACTGAACCCACCACCATTAACCAAGCCCTTTTTGATGAGTTTTGGATTTTAGCAATGCAAGAAGAGTTGAATCAATTTGTTAGGAATGATGTTTGGGAACTTGTGGAAAGACCTAAGGGACAAAGTGTAGTTGGGACAAAGTGGGTATTTAAGAACAAAGTGAATGATTCAGAAGTGGTGGTGAGAAATAAAGCAAGATTGGTGGCTAAGGGGTACAATCAAATAGAAGGGATAGACTTTGAAGAGACTTTTGCCCCTGTAGCTAGATTGAAAGCCATTAGAGTGCTATTAGCCTTTTCCTGTTATAAAGGATTTAAGCTTTTTCAAATGGATGTCAAGAGTGCCTTTTTAAATGGGGAGATAAAAGAAGATGTGTTTGTAGAACAACCTCCAGGTTTTGAGAGTTCTTAATTTCCAAATCATGTGTTTAAATTAAAAAAGGCTTTGTATGGTTTAAAGCAGGCACCTAGAGCTTGGTATGAGAGGCTTAGCACATTCTTACTAGAGAGGGAGTTTGTCAAGGGGAGCGTAGACACCACCCTTTTTCTTAGAAAAGTTTGAGATGACTTACTCATTGTTCAGATTTATGTTGATGATATACTCTTTGGATCTTCTAATAAAAATTTGTGTGATGATTTTTCTAGAACAATGAGTAGAGAGTTTGAGATGAGTTTAATGAAAGAATTGTCTTACTTTTTGGGGTTTAGCATAAAACAATCGGAAGATGGAACTTTTTTAAATCAAACAAAATACATAAAGGACATTTTGAAGAAATATGAGATGGACAAAGCCAAGCCAATTAACACCCCCATGACTTCTAGTGCTCCTTTGGATAAGGACCCAAGTGGTAAGTATGTTGATCAGAAGAAGTATAGAGGCATGATTGGATCCTTACTTTACTTGACTGCAAGCCGACCTGACATCATGTTTAGTGTTTGCCTTTGTGCTAGGTTTCAAGCTGACCCTAAGGAATCCCACATGACTGCTGTTAAGAGAATTTTTAGATACCTTTTGGGGACACAAGGATTAGGTATTTGGTACCCTAGACATAGCACTTCTTTTGAGATTATTGATTTTTCTGACTCTAATTTTACAGGATGCAAGGTGGATAGAAAGAGCACCTCTGGAACTTGTCAATTCATTGGACAATCTTTGGTCTCTTGGTCTAGTAGGAAGCAAAATTCCGTTGCACTTTCCACTGCTGAAGCTGAATATATTGCTCTTGGAAGTTGTGTGGCCCAAGTTCTTTGGTTGAAACAATAGGTATTGGATCTAGGATTACATGTAAGCACCATCTCAATCTTTTGTGACAACACTAGTGCCATATGCATCTCTAAAAATCCTATCCAACATTCAAGAACTAAACACATTGACATTAGACATCACTTTATTAGAGATCATGTGACTAAGGGAGACATTGAGTTACACCACACTACAAAAAAAAAACAAGTTTTAAGGACATACATATTAAGGCATTTTTAATTAAATGCCTTAATAAATATTTATTAAGACACACTCTTTTCCCGCTAATTAGTAGAAATTTGGCGCGAGGGTTAAGATGTCGGCAAAAGATTTTTTTTTCCTAATTAAAAAGAGTTTGCAAACAGGCGGATAGTTATTAAAAGTATTAAGCATCCCGCGCGCCCCCGCGCGCGGTTATTTCATCCCCCGCGCGCACTTCTTATATTTCATCCCGATTTTATTTCTTCTTCTTATTTCATTTGCCTCCTCCATTTAATCCATCATCTTTGTTCGTTCGCCGCCTCCACCGGCCATCACGATTCTTGTTCGCCGCCTCCATCACGATTTGTTCGCCTCTTTGATCGCTGCCTCAAAATCCACAAGGCGACTGCGCATCAGGTAAAATGCTTTTAATCGGCCTTAATCGTTTGAATGTCGAATGCCCACTATCTAGGGTTCCATACAATTTCATTCTTTCTTCTTTTGATTTGTAGGATTTTTTGAGGTTCTCCTAATTTTTGAAAGACCTACCGAACGCGGACTTTGAGACATCGGTAAAAACCCAAATTTTCCGCTAATCATCCAGACGTTGGTATGATTTTAGTTCCCTTCATTTTTCTTGTTTGATTCATTGCATTACATTTTTTTCCTGATGCTTTGCCATGCTCAATATTAATATTGAGCCAACAATTACCTTACAATCAAATTTTGTTCTGTAACAACTAATGTTTTTTTCCCCGTAGGGCTTTGCTCAGAATCTTCATCACGGATGAAGATTTATGCTCTAGATTCACACTTATGATAAATTATTTATCTAAATAGACTTTTGAATTTCATATTTTCTTAAAAGGTGTTATCATACATATATCTATGGTATGTCTATGTAGTCTAATTTTTTAAAGAAAGTTATTTTTATGATTTTGTTAGTCAAGAAACAAAAAAATAATTATATGTTGTATTGTTAGAAGTAGAGAAAATTTTGATAGATACTTCATTAGCAGTTATGTCTTATTATGTCCAATTGGTTTATCAAATTTGGTATGAATGATTTGCTAAATCCTAAAAATAGTTATAAATTAGAATTTTATATGATGTTTAGGTTCGAAACATACCCTCATGCTCAAATTTAGTTTCATATTCAAATTTTATCTTTTGCTCAACTTTATGTTTTTATTTATAAATATGTCCTAGTATAAACTCTGATATAGAATCATATTGTAATTATAACTTTTTTTTCGCATGTAATATATCATTTAAAGAATATTTATGAACTTTTGTTTTTTCAAAACTTAAAGATTTTTCATACTAGATACTTGTATTAATATGGGATTGATATGCCTTATATGAGATTCAACTTTTTTTATTTCTTAGGAATGTTAAGCTCTACTAAAGTAGTTCTAAAATTAGAATTATGCTATTTCTTAAAATTTTAAGCTATGTATAAACTCTTATTTATCGTGTTTAGTGAATTTAATTTTAATTCATGCTTGATTTTTTTGCTTAAGATCTTTAGGAAACTTGTATTGATTTCATAATAATATATAGTCAAATAATATTTGACTAAAAGATCTTTAAACTTTATAAAATATTTAACCATGCTAGAGTCGCATTGTGTGAAGTTCTTAAATTGATTATGCAATTGATTTCTTTAATCAATGAATGTCATATTTTTCCTTAAGTTTTTGCATATTAGCTATAGCTACTTTTATTATAACAACAACACTTAGCCAAAACTATTAAGCAAAATTCAACCCTTTGGGAATCAAATGTCATGTTTTTCAAAAGTTATACGTCAAATTTGAAAATATCTCATGATATCTCCCATCTAAAGTGGAATATAAATACATGTAATAGTCATGTTGAAATTATCTAAGATCATTGGTATATTGATTTTGCTTAAACTGCATCATTTTGTTGTGTCGTTATTTATTCCTGATATTATATTATCCTGCATCTAAAAGACTATATATTATCCAATTACAGAATTACTATATAAACATGTAGTAATTGGATGTTTCAGAGCTAGTGATATTTAAAACGGTAGTAAACTAAAATTGTGCTGCTAAATCTTGAGAATTGAATGCATAAAAAAAGTGGCATGAAGTGGTGAAGTGGTATAATGTTGAAAGAAAGAAGCATAAGAGAAATAGGGGAGAAGAAAAGGAGGAATACTCCATGCATTCCTGAAGATGTAATCAAGCCCAATTTATAGAGGATTACAAAGAAGAAAAACAAGCAAGGAATTAACGTATCAAAGAAAGAAAGGAAATCTATATATTGAAGTAGTTTTATTTTTTAAATTTAAAAACCTACTTAATATATGATAGAATCCCAATAAATAATAATCAGACAGTTCTATACTGACAGCTTTCCAATATTGAGGCCCCTAGCTCATCAATTTGTGTGCTTCTTTGAGAGAAATATTGGACTTCAACTATCACAAAACAAATACAGGAAAGAAATCACTAGCTAAAATAATTCAAAAATCAACCATTTCAACCATTCAATTTTTTTTCATAGCTTTAGATGCAACGATGTATTCATCTTCAGTTGTAGACAAGACTACAACTGATTGCAAATTTGCCTTCCAACTAAATGTGTTTCCAAATTTATTAAATACATAACTGTAAGGGATCTTCTAGTATCACATCCTATAAAATCTAAATGTACAGATGCAGTGGTAAATTCATTCTTAGAACTAAAAATTTTCAAATCTTAATACCAAGGTTATGGTTCCATTTAAGTATTATAGCATCTGTTTTGTAGCTTCCCTATAATGTCTTCTTGTATCTACCATGAATCTACTTATAATGCTAAGTGAATAAGCTAAATGTAGGCTATAACAGACCATAACATACATGACACTATCTACAACATTTTGATGGGGAATCTTTTTCATAGATAATTTTTCGGCATCATAACCTGGTTCTTGATCCTTGCTCAATTTAAATTTCAGTTGTTTCAAATCATAGAATCTTTTTAGGTTTTGTTTCAGTTTTTTCTTAATCATTGCCTTCAAGAATTTCATGGTTCTTTGACTTCACCTCAATTTGCAATTTATTATTTACATCATCATTCTTGGTTTGAGCCATTAGAGCTAAATTTGTCATTTGTTTGTACATTAAAAATCTTCTGAATGGGAATTCCTCAGGTTCTTGATCGAACCAGCAAGCCACCACAAAACAAAAAACAAAAACCAAAATAGAGCAAGTGAGGGAGAGACGGAGAGGAGAATGAATTAGATTGTTTGAATACAAGGGTGGGTGGTCTTTATAGTGGGTATTTATGTAAATATAAATTTATAAATATAACCTCCAATACAAAACAGTTAAAAATAGCTTCAAAAAAGAAAAAAAAAAGAATTATAGAACATAACCCAACAGCCAAAAGTCCCGATCAAAGTACACCAAATAGTTCTGCTTGCTCAGCCCTACAAATTTTGATGTCGAGCATTCACCAAGTACTTCGTAGCTAATTGTTAATTATTTGATTACCTTAACTTATTTATTTATTTTGCAGATAAAGAGAGATTAAAATACTTCAAAACCTTGTGGTGGTCCCAATATTGTGAAGCTTCTTGACATTGTCAGATATCAGGATTCTAAAATTCCTAGCCTGATATTTGAATATGTGAACAGTACAGATTTGAAAATCTTGTATCTGACACTAACTGATTATGACGTACGTTATAGTTTTCTGAAATATATAGATGAGGACCGAAGATGTTGAGACTATAAGAATAATATGTTTGAAATTGATCAGGATCGAGCTAGGCCATTGGATGTCTTTGGATTAATCATAAATCAATTGATTTTAGTGAAGCATCAACTGGAGGGAAAAAAAGATTCCACCCTTATACTAAAGTGAACGTCATAATCTACTATTATATTTTTTGAGGTGTTTAGCATCCTTTTTCTGAATCCTTCTGCAATCATCGTTGAACTTGGCTGCTGCAGCCTTACAAGTTGCTTCTTGGAACATGCAGTAAGTAGTAAGGTGGGGAGTAAACACATTATACCATCTTTGAAACTTGCTACACTTTCTAAATCGACTTCTATACAGAACCACAATGCTTATATTGTTACGGGGAAGGATTATACAAAGTATTAACTTTTAATTATGAATTATAATTGGGTTTTTTGTTATTCATTATAATTTGATCAATGAGGATTGCAAGTTTTTGAACTTGTCATTTATTGATATGACATTGACTTATTAATGATTGTTGGAATGTTAATATTACATGTCTCTTTTATGTTTTATAGTGATTTTCTTAGAAATGCAGTCAATAAGTTAACGTTTCTATGATTTTGAATATATGTATGTCTTAAAGGTGCTACTTTTAAAACAACTATAAGTCAATGGCTAATTGAAGATCTTGATAATGATCTTCAAATTGTCACCTAATATAACAGTTGATTAATGAGGACATGTAATTAGCCATTGACTTATAGTTGTTTTTAAATGGTTCAGTTATCATATCAGATTTTCTTTTTTTGTGAAGATTATTTTTTACTCCTTGCAAATCAAAGATTTTACTTTAAACCATTTGAATATGCATCCACTAGCTCTCATGATTTTTATTGTCTGATGGGGCTTAAAGCCTACAACTTCAATGAATAAATAAATTTTGCATTCTAGAATTTACTCATATGCAATATTACTATCAATGTTATCATTATAAGATTTTATTTATTTTTTGAAGAGTTTTTTTACTCCTTGCTTATTCACTTGTTTATTTATAATACAAATCAAAGAATTTACTCATGATTTCTAATATTCATTTATCTTTTGCTATATGAAGGTTCTAATATGGAAATGAATAGAAGTTGGATGTATTGTTCAAGGAGTAGTATGGTTTTTAAAGAAGGAGTTAAAAACTTTCTAAATTTTGCATTCAATTATGGAAGTTCAAGTGGAATGATACTATGCCCATGTAGAGATTGTGGAAATGGCATTTGTAGGACAAGAGATGATGTTGAAGCTCATTTGCTTTGGAGAGGATTTAAACCAGGATATTACAATTGGACTGCTCATGGAGAAACTTCATTTAGAAATGACATTGGATCACATTCTCTCAATGTTGATGATGTTAGTGATGATATGGAAAGGCTATTAAATGATGCATTTGGGTTTGAAAGTAATACTGCAGATGAACAAGAAGAAATTAATAAACCAAATGCGAATGCTACAAAGTTTTATAAGTTGATAAGTGACTCACAACAAGAATTATTTCCCGGATGTAAAAAGTTTTCAAAACTTGATTTTCTTGTTAGGCTACTTCAACTTAAATGCCTTGGTAATTGGACTCAGAAATCATTTACTATGTTGCTTGACTTGTTAAGGGAAGCAATTGAAGATATTCGTCTACCAAAGTCTTATTACGAGACAAAGAAGATAATTCAAGATTTGGGCTTGAGTTATAAAAAATATGATGCATGTCGTAATGATTGCATTTTATATTGGGGTCCTGATGAATTTAAGAATGAATGTGATATTTGTAATGAGTCAAGATGGGTTGCAGAAGAAAACACTTCAAAAGATATATCAAGTAAAAAAAGGAAAAAGGTGGCAGTAAAAGTCATGTGGCACTTCCCATTAACATCAAGATTGCAGAGATTGTTCATGTCATCTAAGACTGCATCATATATGATATGGCATAAAGAAGATCGCATAAAAGATGGTTGCATGAGGCATCCGGCTGACACTCCAGCTTGGCAGCACTTAGACTACCAAGATACAAATTTTGCTGTAGATCCTAGAAATGTACGATTGGGTTTAGCATCAGATGGATTTAATCCATTTGGGACAATGACTTCAACTCATAGTACTTGGCCTGTTGTATTGATGTCATATAATTTGCCACCAAACCTGTGTATGAAATCACAATACATGATGCTTTCTTTGCTTATTCCTGGGCCAACTCAACCTGGAAATGATATTGATATTTATTTACAACCACTTGTGGCTGAGTTAAAAGAGTTATGGGAAATTGGTGTGCAGACTTACGATGCATGTTCTAAGAAGAATTTTCAAATGCGAGCTGCATTATTATGGACTATAAAGGATTTTCCTTGTTATGCTAACTTATCAGGTTATAGTACAAAAGGGAAGTTTGCATGCCCTTTTTGTCAGGAGAGTACATGTTCTGAGTGGTTACATTTCAGCCGTAAAAGATGTTATATGGGACATCGGAGGTTCTTAGATCACGATCATCCTGATAGAAAAGATAGTCGATCTTTTAATGGTTGTGAAGAACATGGGACAATACCAACACCAATTAATGGATCCAAAATTGTTGATATGTTAAGAAGTATAAATGTGAAGTTTGGAAAGAAAACACGTGCTAATCCAAATTTGCCTTCTAATTGGAAGAAGTTTAGCATATTTTTTAAGTTGCCGTATTGGGAAAAAAATCTTTTGTGCCATAACTTAGATGTTATGCATATTGAAAAGAATGTATGTGATAAGATTTTGGGTACGTTGTTGGATCTTGATGGAAAGACAAAAGATCATTTGAATGCACGTAAAGACATGGAAAAAATGGGAATACGCCCTACATTGCACCCTATTTGTACTTCATCTGGACATACTTATTTACCTGCAGCATGCTTTACAATGAACAAAAAAGAGAAAGAAATTTTTTGTAAAGTCTTGAAAAATATTAAAGTGCCAGATGGATATGCATCTAATATTTCAAGACGAGTGCAACTGAAACCATTAAAAATACTTGGATTAAAGAGCCATGATCATCATATAATAATGCAACAATTGCTTCCATTATGCTTAAGACGAGTCTTGCCTAAGTCAGTTCGCTCTCCTTTAATTCGTCTAAGTCATTTTTTTCAAGGCTTGTGCTCTAAAGTTCTTCTCCCAATTGAGCTTCTTAGATTGGAAAAAGAAATTGCAATTACAGTTTGTCATCTTGAAAAGATATTTCCTCCTGCTTTTTTTGATATCATGGTGCATTTGACAATTCACTTGGCCACCGAGGCAAGGATTGGAGGTCCTGTATATTATCATTGGATGTATCCTATTGAGAGGTTAGTAATTATTTCATATATTATTATTTCTTTTATTATATCTAACTTTAATAAAAAAAATTATATCATTTATCAAATAATTTTTTTAGATTTTTGGGCAAGTTAAAGTCATATGTTCGAAATAGAAGTCGTCCAGAGGGATCAATTGCAGAAGGCTATATTGCAGAAGAATGTTTAACATTTTGCTCTTTATATTTTGCTGAGCATGTGGAAACAAGGCATAATCAACTTGGAAGAAATGAGTTGGATGAAAATATTTTGAATGAAGGACTTAATATCTTTAATACAAATGGTCGGGCACTTGGAAAAAGAGAGGTCAAGATCTTCAATGATGGCACACTCATAACAGCACATCGATATGTCCTTTTCAATTGTGAGGAAATAGAGCCATATGTTAGGTAAAAAAAAAATAGTTGAAGAATACATTTTCTTTTTTTATATAATAATTATTATTATACTCTTATAAAACTTATGATTATATGCAGTGAACATTACACTACAGTTAAAGAAATGTTAAGACAAAAAAGGTCTCGCTATGGAGAGCATGAAGCTAAAAGAGTGCACAATGAGGATTTCATTTCTTGGTTTGGTAATAAGGTTAGTGTTATAATGCTAATGTAATTTACATAAGAATTTTTACTGATTACATCTACTTTATTTTAATAGATTGCTTCAATTGATCCATTGAAGGATGATATTATTTCTATTGATTTGAGGCGCTTAGCTAGAGGTCCTTCAAATGTTGTCACTCTATACAAGAAATACCTTATAAATGGTTTTAGATTTCATGTTGTAGATTTGATGAAAAAAAGAAATACTCAAAATTGTGGAGTGATGGTTAAAGCTTTAACTTCAAGCTTTGCAAGTATCAAAGATAAGAACCCTATTTCAAGTAACTTGACATACTATGGGATCTTAAAAAATATAATTGAATTGGACTACACAGCAGAGCGAAGTGTTGTTTTATTTGAATGTGATTGGGTTTCTAAAGGAAAAAGACTGAAGGAGGACGAGGATGGCTTCATCTTGACTAATTTCAATAAAATTAAACGACATCAAGAACCTTTTGTGCTTGCTTCTCAAGTTCAACATGTTTTTTATGTGGAAGATCCTATTGATCCTACATGGTACATTGTTGTTACAACATCACCAAGAAATGATATTAATAACATTCACATAGACACGGATGTTGATGACTACTTACAAAGTGAGACTTCTACTCAACAATATTTTATTGATGATGAACTTCAGTGGACTAGAGATGAAGTTGATGGCATACTACTAGAGTAATTTATTTGTGCACTGTTTATTTTATAATGTTAATTTTTTTTTTACTTATATCAATAGATCTTTATATCAATCTAATTACTATATAACATGTTGTGATTTTATGTGATTATTATGTGTGTTTATCTAAAGATTGCATTTAGTTTTTATGTAGTGAACCTTACATTTTTTTTTTATATATTACATACTTTATTTTTCTCCATAGATTATATGAGCAACATGGGTGATAAATTGCATTATTTATCTTCTATTAAACTCTACTCACGTATATGTTTTATAATGATTTTTAAGAAATGGCACCACACACCAGAACACATGTTAGAAATACAGGATGTAGAGAACAAACTGAAGATGCAATAGATGTTCCAACAAATACCATCGAAAATTATGTTGCAGGTATGCCTCTTATTTAAGATATTATCAAAACTTTACATGCTTATTTTACATTTACATTTATCTTACTTACAAGACTTTAATTTCAATATTTTTTTTTCATATTAGGTACAAGCAATGAGGAGCAAAAACAAAAAAGAGGTCCAACATATATGTGTAGTATTTGGGGATATCATGCTACCCAACATGGTGGAGAACGACTTGTTGTTAATTTTAACAAATATGGTCAACCAATTGGAAAAAATAAATCATTATTTGTTGAGTTTTTAGGAACTATTGCTCGGAATGGGAAATATGCATCTATTGATATCAAAAGTTGGGATCAAATGCCAAAGTCTTTAAAAAAAAATATGTTAGAAGTTGTTCAGGTATTTATCCTTATAAAATGTCTACTTGTTTTGTTTGATTTTAGTTACATTCATAAAATAACAAAATTCTTTGGATATAACAATAAAAAGTTTATTTTTTTCAGGAGAAATTTGAGATTACTCGTGGTAGTGATGTATGGGTTCTTCAATCAATTGGGAAGAAATGGAGGAATTGGAAAGCAGACGTTAAATCTCGATATTATGATCCAAATATGCCTACAGAATTACAACTTTGTAATGTGCCAAAAAGGATACTCAAAGATCAATGGAAAAATCTTCTTTCCTATTGGAATTCAGAAGAATCAAAGGTATATTATCATAACTTGTAAATTTTAAAGTGTTATTCATGTTATTTTTTTTATTAATTCACATTTGTGTTTAGATTATAAGTGAGCGAAATAAAAAGAGTAGGTAAAAAAAGAGTTTGATGCACATAACTGGAAAAAGGAGTTTCGGTCAAGTGCGTGAAGATCAGGTAAATTTTATATGTAAATACATGTTTCTGTCAATGTGTGTGCTATACTTAAATTTTGAAGTCGATTATTCTTTTATTTTAATTAACTTTTATATTTTTTATTAATTTTTTTAGGAGAAAAGCATAGGTCACTCACCAACGAGAGTTGAAATGTTTGAAAGGTGTTACACAAAAGAAGGAATTGCTAATAATAGTGAAGCTTGTGAAGCTTTGGTAAGTATTTATAATAAATTACTTCATAAATTAATTATAAAGTATGCAAAAATTTATATGAAAGAGTTAATATTCATTATATTTAGGAAAAAATGAAGGAAATAAGAAGTCAAACATATCAAACAGAAGATGTTGGAAGAGATGATATTTTCTCAAAGGTTCTAGGAAATGAAAAGGCTGGAAGAGTTTGCATGTATGGATTTGGTGTAACTCCTTATGTTGCATGGGGAGAAATCCCAAATCGAAGTAGCGCTTATCGATTAATAGAAGGTTACAAGGAAGCATTCGAAAAAATGGAAAAACAAGTTCAAGAACAAGGTGAGGTAATTGCTAAAATGAAGTTGGATATGCAAAGTACACAACAAGCTACTAATAGCACCCCATTAAGAGCTACTCAGTGTTCTCAAAATGGTGATGTACAATCTTTCAATGATAGTTCTCATATTCAAGTAAGAAAACTATTTACTTATGAACTTATAGAGCCATATTTTAATCTTTCAAATGTTATTACAAATTTTTGTTAAATCTTACAAACTTCATATGTATAGGTTGGAACTAAAGTTGCAGTCAAAAGTGTTCTTGATTCTACTAAAATTGTGGCAATTGGATATGTTCGAAGTATGGATCCTACACATATGGTTGGTAACTATCCATTAGGTCCTAATTGGTGTTCAGTTCATATAAATATTCCTGTGAATTGGGAAGAACACTTGATTAGACCGTATAGTACTTTAACAACAATTGGACATGCAATTGGAACTGATGTTGCATGGCCTCAAGCTTTAGTAAGTATTTTTTAATTTTAATTTTTTTTACTAAATAATCAAATTACTAATATTTATGTAATTAATTTAATTCAGGTTGTTCGTGAAGAAGATTAATATACACCAAGAAGTATTTCTGATGAGTTTACTTGGATTTGAATAGTCTTACATATACTATAAAATTTGTTTACATATGTGTTGATAGAATTTGGTTATATGGTTACTCTTTCTTCATTAGCATTTTTCTTTTGCATATTCTTATGTAGTATTGAAACATGAAACAAGAACCATTATTAGAATATGTTTGCAAAAATTTAATTCAGATTGTTCGTAATGATATTTTTCTATGTTATTTGCTTTCTACTGCATGAAGATTGGGCTTTATGCTAATATTCTTTGATGTTTTCTCATTTGCTTTTTCGATATTTTTTTTTTAATACTGTTTATGCTATTTCTCAAAGGAGAATGTCTAATCCGTGGTCACAAATGTGAGTGGAGATGTCAAAATGAGCTCTTTTTGGATTAATGGTTTAATACAAGACGTTGCAATTTTAGGATGATTGTTCAGCCTTCACCAATAAAGCTTGTTGCATTCAGGACTAATTTTCTTTGTTGTTGGCTTTCTTGCTTATGAGAAAGGCTGTCTAATATTGCTGTAGGTAATGACTAGAAACCCAGAATGTGCCACACTGGACACTACAATTCTTGATTCTCTACATAAGATGCATGATGGGAAATTCCTTCACCTTCCGGTGTTGGATAGAGGTGAATGTTTACACATTATTGTTCACTAAGCTGGTATATATTTTTCTGTCATTTGACTTGCAATTTTAAGCTATAGACGGACAGATTGCGACTTGCTTGGATGTTTTGCAAATAACTCATGCTTCGATTTCAATGGTGAGAATGCATAAGTATACATGAATTTACCTTACACTTTTCTTTGATTCATGAGCTGGCAGTTTTCATTTCCTGTACTTGCTCTCAAAATTCGCTCCTTAAAGATTATCTAAATGCATGCAAATTTACTCTTTGAAATATTCATTTCCAGTATTGTTTTGTGTTCCTTGATTCTTATGCTAAATATTTATTGGTCCTATATTCACAATATTTGTGTCACAGGGTTTGTTTTTCATCCATCATTTATATTCTTTTTCCTTAAAAATAAAGTTATATTAACCTTGTTTTTTGTTAGCTGAAAATGCAGCAATACTTCAAAATTAACTTGGTTGAACGCAACATATTTTATGGTAAATTGTTTTTGCTAAAAAAATTATGCAATGAGCTGCATAGCTATGTATTTCTAGATCCATTTTCAAGAGTAATATTCCCATTCTCTCGTGATCTCCTTTATCAAGCTGGCAGATTTTCTGAACATTCAGCCTTTTCTATAAATTCTCCTTGAAGGTTGAGGGAAGTTCTGATACGGCAAATGAAATGGCAAACACTGTGATGCAGAAGTTTTGGGATTCCACGCTTGCTCTTGAGCCAGCTGATGAGGAGTTTGATACACAAAGGTCTCATTTTGATTATTTTCTATGCTTCTCATTGCTAACTAACCATTTTATTCCTGTAATTCTCATTTTAGTAAATTCTACTAATTTACAGTGAACTTTCTGGTATGATGGCATCCGAGTGTATATACTAACAATATATTTGAGTCACGTCACAGCATGTGATTCTTTATCTTTCCTATCATATGCATATTGAAAATAATGAAATTTAAGTAACATGTAAGTTGGAAAAAGATGTTTTGAGGAAACAAAAATATAATGCGATTTTTTCAGCTTGTTTTAGTTTCAGATTTATATCTCAAAATTTAACGGGCCTTATTACAACTGTTTGTTAAACATAGTTTTTCAAGTATGAAAACACATAGAAATAGAAAATATTCTGGCAACTTGATTATCATCACTGTGGTGATCTTATTATTCATAATTGCGTTACGCAATTAAACAAGCAGCTAGGGCTACATTATTTAAAATTTTGACGGTTTTGATTTTTTAATAGAAATATGCATAGATTTACATTTGTTGAAATATTATCTTTTCGGATGTGAATTTTTGATGTGGGGGTTAAAAAATAAAGAATAGTGATATAATTAATAAAATATTAAAACCTAAAATCTAAAATAAATATATAAATAAAAATGCTAAAAATAAAATTTTTAAGACTCTCGATTTCTCCTCTTGTCTCTAGCCCTTTGCTCATTTCCTGCACTCAGCTTGAAGATAACTACGAATGCTAATCCTACTCCCCTCCCACTCTGGCTCTGTCTCACACTTGCATAAAGAGGAAGACAAACTCTCTCGGGTGGTTGACCTCACATCCTTAAACCTAAGGAGTTGAATGAGTCAAATGAGTAAAGTGAATATTTAAGTATATATGATTTATAAGTATAATATAAAATAATATTATTTTTTTATTTGAACTCAATGAGGTGCTACCACAATTGCTAAGAGTTGTACGTCTCCACAAAAAAAAAAAGAGCCTCGATATCACTATTCTTTTGGTTTAAAGTTCGAAATATTTCTACTTATCTTTTTCATTTTTATGGTCTTTGCTGTTCCAAATATTATGAGCAACACTTTGTTGGCATCTTCATCTTGTATGGTGGCGGAAGCTACTTGGATGAGCACCACAAATTGTACAATTCATGATAGTTTGACTGGCTAGACCATTTTAAGTATTCATCTTTTATTTCTTTTCTGTCTGAAGCTTGATTCCTTTCGTAGTATATTGATTATCCAACTTCAAACAATGCATCGAAGAACATTAGCAAATGTTTTCTTATTGGCTGGTGAAGCATTCTGTGGATTACAAGCAACTGAGTTCAGGAACAGATTAAAAAGTATTTCTGAAAACTATGTTGTAGCATTTCACAGGCAAAAACATGTGCAATTTCTTTCAATTATCTTGTTATGCCTGCACGTATGTCTATGTGATTTGATATTTCTTTTTACATTTTCATTTTATTTCTGGAATTTAAGGAACCTATAAAGACGATCTCATTTGCAGTGATATTATAATAATTGATCCTCAATTTTCTTATAAAGTCCTTAATCACCATCATTAGCTTTCTTAAAGCTGCCTGGGGCTTTTATTTCCAATGCATCCTTATTAAGAGCAATAGTTTTGTGTTAGTTTTAAAGAAGTGCTACATTTCAATCATATGTTTTTTTTCTTAATGATAAACTAGAGACTCTTCCAATGGACATCCTTGACTGTTAAAAAATGTAATTTTGAATAAAACTATATCTTTTAATATTCTTAATATATGTTTGAAACATTCTTGTTGCATTACTGCATGCCCATCTCATCTAGTGTGAAACATGATTTTGTTCAACCTTTCTTAGTCATGTGGCAAAATGAATTCAATATTTTATTCATCAATGTAAATTTTGTTACTAGCAGGCACTTAAAATGGTATTGGAGAGGGAGAATTGGATGAAGTTATCTCCAGAGACTATGCAACTAATTAGTTTGGCTGGCCTCATAGGTGATGGTGCTCCCTTGATTGTTCCTTCTTCAAGCAATTCTTTAGCGGCCTATGCAATTCAGTCCAAGAAAAGTTCTGATGTGGTTTACAATGGGAAGCAGAAGGATGGGTTTTGTTATTGGCTTAGTATTGAAAACCCATTTTCTTCAAAACTATCAAATGGTTCCAAACAACTATCAAAGTTTATCCACCTATCTCTTTTTGCAGGGCTCTGATGCACGTTATGATTTTTATATTTGCCGTTCATTTGTAAGATATTAGGAGGGCTGTCAGCTGAATAAAACTAAAAAAGGGGGAGTAAGCCAGCTGTGTAGAATGATATTGATATTTGAAAGTTGAAAAAATTTAAGCATCAAGTTGCAACCATATTACTACGGGTGCATGCCAACAAAAATTTTCTATGTAGAGACCTTACCTTTGTTTTTTTTTTCTTCTTCACTTTGCATTAGAGCTGACCAGCTTTCTTGATTTGAATTTTAATAGTAAACTAATTTGAAGCTCCTAAAATTTTGGTTTTTTTTTCCAGAAAGACGGGATCACTGTTGATCATATAAGTTACCTCGATGCTAAGGTAGGTTCTTTCTCTGTTCTTGCATGCAGGTTGATCCTTCATTTGAAGGATTGGATGGTGGTGCAGGTAGCTTAATAAAGTGGAATTCAGTAGAAAATGTGGATGGAAAGGATATCTGGAACTTTCTCAGAACCATGGATGTTCCTGTTAACTCTCTCCATTCTCAGGTAATGATACTGTGAAGAAACTCTTTGAGGAAAATTCCTATGCAATAAGTACTTACAAGTTACACCATACATCAGTAATGCTATAATGGAAGAGCAATAGGATTGCAGACCAACCAAAGGAGTCATCTGAGCAAAAACAACTAAGATCAATGCTAAGTAAACTTGCAATGATCAACGCTAAGTAAGCTTGCAATAACCATCCTTGAGTTATCAGATGCACTTCCATTTACAACCATTTCTTCCTTGTTAGTTGAGATGGTTGCAAGGCAGGAAGGGACATGAGGTGCACCAGACAGTTTACTGATGAGGATACAAAAATCACATCAGATAGTGTCACGAGGGGAGAGACCTAAGACTTGGTTGATACTGTGTAAAAAAATTGCCATGGTGATAAGGGCTATTTTTTTAGAATTTCATGTAATGTTTGGTGAAGGCATTTATTGTAATATATTGATTATGTACATATATGAAGATTGAAGTAGAACTTTTGTTATATTTAAGGTGGAAATTTATTGTAATTTTAGATTTATGAAATAAATTTTTTATTTGAGGAAAAATATTTTATGTAAGCTCTCATATGTGTATGTGAAAGTTTTAGAAATTTGATTTGAGATTAATTATTTACAATTGAAATATTATGAGTTAGCATAAGTAATTGATAATTGAATGTAATTTTATATTGGATATAGCACATATTGAGGCACATAGCAATGTCATTTTATTAAAATTATTTCATTAAATTTAAGTGTTGGGAAATTATATATCTTAGGGTAATTTAAACATGCCTTATTATTAAACATGTTCTATTAAATAAATGTGTTAGGAAAGCTTACTTATTATGACACATAATATATGTCGTATTTATTCACAAATTTCATCATATAAAGGTGTTAGGAAAGCTTCTGTAATACGACACTTTATAGGTGTTGTTAAAAAGACTATGACATCAAAATTACATGTCATGAAAGTTAAGTTTTTAGGGCACACAAAGATGCCCTTAACCCTATGCCAACGGCCACCTAAATGACACCATTGTTTGATGCCCCAATATATCATGTGCCCTTATAGATACATATTATGGCACTTTAAGGTGCCCTAATAGCCATTATTTTTTGTAGTGCATGTGACAACTGAAAACCAACTGGCAGAAATCTTTACTAAACCACTGGCCTTCGACACTTTCAGTTCTTTAAGGACCAGATTGGGTGTGATTGACATAAATGCATGAAACCTTTTAGCTAAGTTTTCTTTTACTTTTTTGCTTTCTTTTTTACTTTTTTGTGTGCTTTATTTTTAGATCATCACTGATATGGTATTATATTCCTTGTTCTTGTTTTTAACAATTTGTAGTTAATATGTTTTCATCTACTTAATCACTTAGATAGTATGAATATTTTGTGATTGTGTCTCTTTCCCTAAACTTAGTATTAGTGGCATAGTTTTCTTTTCTAATCAAAAGTCTATCTCAAACTAAAAGATTGTTTATGAAACTAAGATATTTTCTTAAGCTTGCTTAAGCAAATCTATCTTGTATTTATAATGATTAAAAGTCTTTTTGTCACAACAAGATCCCTCGTTACTCTTGTCTTCGATTATTAATCCTGCTTGTTGTAATTCTTCCCTATGTTAGAGAGAGAGCTCCTATTCTCTAATATTTGAGAAGATATATTCACAACTATGTTTTTTTAAAGGATTATAAAAGGGAATCAAGCTTGCAAAAATAAAAAAAAAATTTGGCCAATGATGCCAACAAAAGAAGCGCAAAGTCGCCAAAAATTGAAAAATCAATAAAAAGATGCGCAAAGCGCCACAACATTGACAAGAGGCATAAAATGAGCCCACTCAAAAGCAAGCTACTCTCTCTTTTTATATCTTTTAGAACTTAGAAGTTTTGGTTCTCAAAAGGCTTGATCTCGATTATCGTTCGATTGTGACAAATCTACCTCATTATTTTATGAAGATATTTTTCTTACGACAAGTGGTGGGTAGATTCTTTTTCTCATATCCAATTAATTATTTGAGTTAGGTCATTGATTTCAAAAGAAAATTCTACCCTAAGAAAATGTTTTGAGCTAAGGGTAAACCATGAACGGATATTCTACTATTCTATGGATTAAATAAGATTGGTAACTCATTAACTCACAAGTTTTTAAATCAATCACATGGAATACTATATCATTGACATGCCTTGATTAAAAAAAAAAAGAATCTCTTTTGCTGTGCTTTCTTGTACCTTCCTTTTTGATATGTCAAAAGGGGGAGAAGTTATGAGGTTCTTTTTTCATCAATCCTGAATTTTTGCTATTAACTATTTTTTCGTAGTGTTTTTCCATCATCAAAAAGGGGGAGATTGTTGCAAATCTATTTTTCATGACTTATGTTTTGATGATTGACAAACACTGTTTCTCTTGGACTACTTGTTGCTTCTAACTTTTCAGAAATCGAAGATTGGACAATCAAGGAGCCAAGTTCAGGATTGCGTAGGTTTAGGGTTGAGTCAGTCTGTATGTTTGTTTTTTCACGTTTGAGTCTACTTGTAAAAGTCAAAGAGACTGATGCTATGTAACCCTTCACACACACACTTGAGAGACTTAGAATTTCTGTTTTTACTCATATCGGCCCGGACATTTTTTGGATCGGCCTGGACGATCAGCTTAAAACAGAAAGTCTAATTAAGGATTCTTAATTAAGACAACCAACATTAACAGATTGTCCTGGACGATACATGTATCGGCCAGGACGATAAGCTCAAAACAGAAAGAAGTAGCCGTCATAATCAATTATGGCATACTGTATTTTTAAATTATCGGCCAGGACGATCCTATGATCGGCCTGGACGATATTCACAAATTATGCCATAATTGTTCAGGAAATTAAGGGAGTAATTAAGGATGATTGATACGATCATATCGTCCTAGACGATCGCAAGATCGTCCAGGACGATCCAGTTAAAAACCTTAAGTTACTTCAGGACGATCAATATCGGCCAGCCCGTATCCAGGGCTATTGTCAGGACGATTTGTCTCTGATTTGAACTGATCGGCCCGGACGATCGTGATATCGACCCAGACGATCAACCCAATTTTCAATCATCCTGTTTTCCATCCAGGGCGATGCTCTTGCCGAACTTCATTGATTTGTACTGATCGGACAGGCCGATGTCCATATCGGCCTGGACGATATTGTCGGCAACTTATAATTAATGAGCTCTTTTGAAGCTCTTCTATTTAAGAGCTCTTGTTCAACCTTTTAAAAAAACCTTTGGCTGCTACCTTGACCTGAGAAGACCTTGAGGAGAGAAAGAGAGAGAAGAGAGAGAGAGAGGATCTTGTGAGGGGGAGCTTGTGAGGGGATTCACAAGGGTTGCTTCAAGGATCGCTCTGTGTCATCTTCGTCTAGAGTTTCTCGTCCGTGGAAGGGTCGGTAGAGGTAAGGAGTTTGCTATTGGTTTTGGTTCTATGCCAGCTTCAGGAGGAAGCAAAAGGAGATAGGTTCTCTGCCTTGCCGGGTTGGCAAAAAGGAGGTTCTTGTGAGGGTTTCTCCGCCTAGCTATGGGGGTTAAAGGAGAGTCACGTTTTGTAGTGCAATACTTGGAGGGTGCCTCCAAGGAGTGGATGTAGGTCGAGTCGACCGAACCACTATAAATTTATGTATTCTTTTTTTCTTACTTCCGCACTTTTAAATTTCGCATTTATTTTTATGGTGTGATTTGGTTTATGCAATTTCCTTTCTTTGTGAAAAGAATTTTTTTTTAAATACCAATTCACCCCCCCTCTTGGTTAGCTTGGGACTAAGTTCATAGGGCTTAACATCCCCATCGAACTTTCAGATTTGCAATAATGTTAAGCCCTATAGAACTAGCCCAAGCTAATCAAGAGGGGGGGGGGGTGAATTGGTATTTTAAAAAATTCTTTTTCACAAAGAAGTAAAATCACATAAACCAAAATCACACCACGAGAAAAATAAGTGCGGAAATTAAAGTGCGGAAGCAAGAAATAAGAACACAGAAATTTATAGTGGTTTGGTCAACTCGACCTACGTCCACGCCCCAGAGGCTCCCTCCGAGTATTTCACTACAATCGTGACTCTCCTTTAGCTCCCACAGCTAGCCGGAGAAGCCTTTACGAAGAATCTCTTTTTGACACCCCAGCAAGGCAGAGAACCTATCTCCTTTTGCTTCCTCCTAAGGCTGGTAGAGAACCACTATCAGTTGCTAAATCCTTACCTCTACCGACCCTTCCATGGACGAGAAACTCTAGACGAAGAAGAAACAGAGCGATCCTTGAAGCAACCCTTGTGAATCCCCTCACAAGCCCCCACTCACAAGATCCTCTCTCTCTCTCTCTCTCTCTCTCTCTCTCTCTCTCTCTCTCTCTCTCTCTCTCTCTCTCTCTCTCTCTCTCTTTCTCTCCTCAAGGTCTTCTCAGGTCAAGGCAACAACAAAAGATGTTCAAAAATGTTGAACAAGAGCTCTTAAATAGAAGAGCTTTAAAGGAGCTCATTAGTTGCAAGTTGCTGACTATATCGTCCAGGACGATATGGAAATCGTCCTGGCCGATCAGTAAAAATCCCATAAGATCGGCCAGAGCATCGCCCTGAATATAAATTGGACGATTGAAAATTGGCTTGATTGTCCAGGCTGATCTCTCGATCGTCTAGGCCGATCAGTTCAAATCATATGAAAATCGTCCAGAGCATCGCCTTGAATTCAAGCTGTCCGATCCCGATCGTCCAGTACATCACCCTGAATATGTGTTTTTGAATAGATCAACCTGGCCGATCCTGCGATCGTCCAGGATGATATGATCGTATCAATCATCCTTAATTACTTCATTGATTTGTATGATTAATTAAGGCATAATTGTGAATATCGTCTAGGCCGATCCAAGATCGTCCTGGTCGATTACCAAAAATTACATAATACCATAATTGTTTATGGCAACAATTTCTTTCTATTTTGAGCTTATCGTCCTGGCCGATACACGTATCGTCCAGGCCGATTGGCTAATGACGACTGCCTTAATTAAGAACCCCTGATTAGATTTTTTATTTTAAGCCCGATCGTCCAAAAAGATGTAAAATATTGTCCTGGCCGATTCGAGTAAAAATAGAAATTCTAAGTCTCTCAAGTGTATGTGTGTGTAGGGTTACTCAGCATTAGTCACACCAAAGATTATAATTGACTCAAGAGGGGAAAAATAAAATTACAGACTGACTCAACCCTAATTTACCCCATCTTGAGCTGACTCATTTTTTTGTCCGATCTTTTATTCCTGAAAATTCAGTAGTAAATGACAGTCCAAGTCAAGTAAGAATGTTCAATCATCAAAACATAATTCATAGACTTGAATTTGCAACAATCTCCCCCTTTTTGATGATGGCAAAACACTATGATAAAAAATTTAAAAAACAGCAGTGTGGTGGTGCAAGACACATCCTAAAACTACTCTTCCTTTTGAAATCTCAAAAAGGAGAGAACCAAGAACCTCAACAAACATATATATATATATATATATATATATATATATATATATATATATATATATATATATATATATATATATTACCAAGGCATGAAGATGATGTAGTATTCTATGTGATTGATTTTAAAAACTTGTGAGTTAATGAGTTAACAATCATCAATAATCTAAAGAACGGTAGAATTTCCGATCATGATTACCCTTAGCTCAGACTTTCTCTTAGGGTAGAATCGTCTTTTGAAATCAATGACCTAATACAAAAAAAATTAATTGGATATGAGGAACAAGAATCTATTCATTACTTGGTTTAAGAAAAAAATATCTTATAGAATAATGAATCAAAGTAAATTTATCACAATCTCAAAACAATCGAAATCAAGCCTTTAATACATGAAAACTTCTAAGTTTTTAAAGGATTTGAAAAGAGAGAGGAGCTTGCTTTTTAGTGGGCTCATTTTATGCCTCTTTTCAATTGATTGGTGCTTGTGCACATCATTTGCTTTTTGATATATAATTTTTCAATTTGGCGTCATTGCGCATCTTTTGTTGGCATCATTGGCCTTTTTTTTTGCAAGCTCCATTCTCTTTTACAACTCTTTAAAAAGGCTTAGTTGTGAGTATATCTTCTAGATATTAGAGAATAGGGGCTCTCTCTTTAACATAAGGAAGAATTACCACAAATAGAATCAATAATTAAAGACAAGAGTAACGAGGGATCTTGATGTGACAAAAAGACTTTAAACATTATAAATACAAGATAGATTTGCTTAAGCAAGCTTAAGAAAAGATCTTAATTTCATATACAATCTTTAATTTGAAATAGATTTTTTATTAGAAAAGAAAACTATGCCACTAAAATAGGTTAGAGAAAGAGACACAATCACAAAACATTTTTACCATCTAAGAGATTAAGAGATGTAAAAACATTGACTACAAATTTTCAAAAGCAAGAATAAGGCATATGATATCATTTCAGCGATGATTTTGAAAACTAAACTTTAAAAAGCACACAAAGGAAAGTAAAACACACCAAAAAAAACAAGATCAAATAAAAAAAAAACAAAGAGCAAAAGAAAGAAAATAAGAAAAATGAACAAAAGCAAAAGAAAGCAAATTAAAGATCAAGTTTTATGCATTTATGTCAATCACACCCAATCTGGTCCTTAATGAAGTGAAAGTGTCGAAGGCCAATGGTTTAGTAAAGATGTCAGCTAGTTGATTTTCAGTTGTCACATGATGTAACTCAATGTCTCCCTTAGTCACATGATCTCTAATGAAGTCATGCCTAATGTCAATGTGCTTAGTCCTTGAATATTGGATAGGATTCTTAGATATGCATATGGCACTAGTGTTGTCACAAAATATTGAGATGGTGCTTACAGGTAATCCTAAATCCAATACCTGTTGTTTCAACCAAAGGACTTGGGCCACACAACTTCAAAGAGTAATATACTCAGCTTCAGTAGTAGAAAGTGCAATAGAATTTTACTTCCTACTAGACCATGAGACCAAAGATTGTCCTATGAATTGACAAGTTTCTGAATTACTTTTTCTATCCACCTTGCATCCTGCAAAATCAGAGTCAGAAAAACTAATAATCTCAAAAGAAGTGTTGTGTCTAGGGTACCAAATCCCTAAGCCTTGGGTCCCCAAAAGGTATCTAAAAATTCTCTTAACTGCAGTCAGGTGGGACTCCTTAGGGTCAGCTTAAAATCTAGCACAAAGGCAAACACTAAACATAATATCAGGTCGGCTTGTAGTCAAGTAAAGTAAAGATGCAATCATGCCTCTATACTTCTTTTGATCAACAGACTTACCACTTGGGTCCATATCTAATGGAGCACTAGAAGTCATGGGAGTGTTAATTGGCTTAGCTTTGTCCATCTTATACTTCTTCAAAATATCATTTATGTATTTTATTTGATTTAAAAAGGTACCATCCTTCAATTGCTTTATGCTAAACCCAAAAAAGTAGGACAACTCTCCCATCAAACTCATCTCAAACTCTTTACTCATTGTTTTAGAAAACGCATCACACAATTTCTTATTAGAAGATCCAAAGAGTATATCATCCACATAAATCTAAACAATGAGTAAATCATCTCCAACTCTCCTAAGAAAAAGGGTGGTGTCTACGCTCCCCTTGAAAAACTCCCTTTCTAGTAAAATATTCTAAGCCTCTCATATCATGCTCTTGGTGCTTGTTTTAAACCATACAAAGCCTTTTTTAGGTTAAAAACATGATTTGGAAATTGTGAACTCTCAAAACCTTGGGGTTGTTCTACAAACACATCCTCTTTTATTTCCCCATTCAAAAAGGTACTCTTGACATCCATTTGATAAAGCTTAAATCTTTTATAACAGGCAAAGGCTAATAGCACTCTAATGGCTTCCAATCTAACTACAGGGGCAAAGGTCTCCTCAAAGTCTATCCCTTCTATTTAGTTATACCCCTTAGCTACCAATCTTGCTTTAATCCTAACCACCACTCCTAAATCATTCACCTTGTTCTTAAAGACCCACTTTGTCCCAACTACATTTTGTCCCTTAGGTCTTTCTACAAGCTCCCAAACATCATTCCTAACAAATTGATTCAATTCTTCTTGCATTGCTAAAATCCAAAACTCATCAATAAGGGCTTGGTTAATGGTGGTGGGTTCAGTCATTGAGATAAAGATAGAGTGGTTCATCTCCTTCCTAAGTTCATGTCTAGTCTTAACTCCACTAAAAGGGTCTCTTAAGATCAAATCCTTGGGGTGACTTGTAGAGTGTCTCCAATCTCTAGGTAAGGTATGAGAAGGTCCAACCCTTTCCTCCAGATCTAAATTTTCTACTCCTTGGGTGACATCTCCTACTCCTTGTATGTTGTGGTGACTTACTTCCTTCCCCAAATTTTCTATTCCACTGGTCATCTCTCCAATAACATCATCATCCTCAACTCCATTTTTCTCAGGATTAGACTCATCAAATATTACATGGGTTGTCTCTTCCACCATCAAAGTTCTCTTGTTAAACACCCTAAAAGACTTCCTAACACTAGAATATCCCAAGAATACTCCATCAGATTTAGGATCAATTTTTCCCAAGTGAGACTTTCCATTGTTGTGAATAAAAACCTTACAACCAAAGACATAAAGGTGGAAAAGATTGGGTGTCCTACCCTTAAGGATCTCATAGGATGTCTTTTCTAATTTGGCTCTAACGTTCACCCTATTCAACACATAACAAGTTGTGTTAACCGCTTCAGCTAAAGTATTTTGGAAGTGAATACTCAGCAAGCGTGGCTCAGCGGCTTGCACCAAGGTCCGGTTCTTTCTTTCAGCTACCCCGTTCTACTAAGGGGTCCTAGGAGCTGAGAAGTTATGGCTAATCTCCTTGTCCTCACAAAAATCACCAAATCTTTCATTCTCAAACTCTCCCCCATGATCACTATGGATGATCAAGATCTCTCAACCTAGCTTTTTCTAAATCCAAGTAGAAAATATTTTAAACTCCTCAAAAGACTCATTTTTATGTGAAAGAATTCTAGTCCAAGTGAATCTCAAATAGTAGTCAACAATCACAAAACCATAGACTTTCCCTCCCAAGCTGGCAGTGCTAATGGGTCCAAACAAATCCATATGAAGGACTTCTAAAGGTCTAGAGGTGCTAATGTACTTAATGGGGTGAAAGGTAGAGTGGACTTGCTTTTTTAGTTGACAGGCATCACAAAGGTGGTTTTTTGAAAACTTGAGTTTGGGGACACCTCTAACTAGGTCTTTTTGGGTCACTTTCCTAAGGGTTTTCATACTTGCATGACAAAGTCTCCGGTGCCACAACCATGAATCATCAATCACTATTTTTAAGCAAAATGAAGCAGCACATTCAATGTTATTTAAATCAAGCATGTAGACGTTGTTGATCCTCTTTCCCTGCAAAATAGTATTGTTACTTAAACTTACAATGCATGAATTTGCAAAGAATTACACGATGAAGCCTTTGTCACAGATTTGACGGATGCTGAGCAAGTTGTGCTTCAATCCATCTACAAGCAAAACATTTTCATTCATAAGGTTCTTGGAATTACCAATTATACCTGTGCCTACCACCTTCTTGGTGGTGTTGTCTCCAAGAGTAACCTTGCCTCCAGTCCTGGACTCTAGTACAACAAACTGATTGGCATCACCAATGATATGTCGAGAGCATCCACTATCCAAGTACCACATACTCTCATGAGGCCTTTTATGAGAGCCTGCCTGCAAAATTATCAAATGTTAGATATAGGAATCCAAACAGGTTTAGGTCCCTCCTTATGAAAAGTAGAAAGCAATACATGTGTGGTATGCTTTGGATCATGCACCTTAGGTCTCCACACCCAATGTGCATTATGGTGCAACATGCAAGTGTGTGATATGTGTCCTATCATGCCACATGAAAATCATCTAACTTCAGGAAAAAGGATTTCTTAAGTGGTTTGAATTATAATGCCTCTTTCTAAATTTTGATAATTGATCAAAAGTAGATGTCATCCTAGTTTTCTTACATGTTTCTAATTCATTTTGAATCTTCAAATTAGTGCTCTTTAAGACCTCATTTTCAATTCTCAAATTTTTCTCCATCTCTTTAGACTTCTTAAAATCAGATTCAAGTGATGTGTGTGAAACTTTTAATGCATCATAATTTTCTACTAATTCATAATGATTTTTATTTAACTCATCAAATTCATTAAGTAAAGTTATATGATTTGAATCAATCGTTTGATGGTCTTTAGTCAAAATTCATGCTCTTTTTATAGATTTAAGAATTCTAATTTCAAGCTAGCATGTATTTTCTTTAATTTCCTATATGATGCATGAATCTTTTCAGAAACTTCAAGGAGTTGATCGTAGGAAAGTTTACATACCTCTTCTTGATCAAGATTGTCGTCCGCCATCAAGCACAGTTTTGATGTCTCATCTTCTGGTTCCATCTCCGATGAGTCCGATGTAGAATCCACCAAAAATGCTTTTTGAGCTCTCATATTATCCTTCCTTAGCTTAGGTTTCTCCTCACTCTTTTCTTTGCTTGAATGATATTTAAGTGTAGGGTAATCAGTTCTCACGTGTCCTAGTTTCCTGCATTCATAACAAACGACATCTGAAGATCCTTTAGAATGTTTATGATCCTTACCTTTTCTCCAATGATGCTTTTGCTTATTCCTTAGAAAGCTTTTGAATTGCCTTATGATGAAGGCAACTTCATCGCTCTCAGACCTGGAAGAATCGGAGTCAGATTTGTGCGCCTTCAGTGCAACTATTTTCTCCTTCTTTTTCTTACATGCATCAAGATTTCTTTGATTCACCCCTTGCTCATAAGCAATGAGTGAGCCAAGTAAGTTATCAATCGAATAAGTGTTCAAGTCCTTAGATTCAGTGATTGCAGTGATTTTAACATCATATGACGAAGGCAAGCATCTCAAAATCTTGTTTACTTTTTCATAGTTTGAAAGTTCTCTTCCTAATGCATGTAGTGAAGTGACTATCTGTGTAAATCTAGTATACATGTCAGAAACAGATTCAGATGGTTTCATACGAAAAAGTTCATAGTCATGCAAGATAATATTCAAACGAGATTGTTTAACTTCATTGGTTCCTTCATAAGTGATACATAACCTATCCTAAATCTCTTTACCAGTTGAATAAGTAGAAACACGCATGTAATCCTCAGATTTTAAGGCACAAAAATTATAGTTCAAAAAATATTTTGCATTCAATTGGGCTAAATCTCTTTCATCGAAAGTCCATTCAGTAAAAACAACTTCAATTTTAACACCATTAATTTCACGAGAAGGTGGAGAATAACCTTCTTTGATTAGTATCCACATGCGATAATCAGTTGATTGTAAAAATGTTAACATGCAGGTTTTCCAGAAATCAAAAGGTAAGTTGTCAAACAATGGAGGTTGTATAATTGAATAACCTTCAGTAGTGTTTCGATTCCCAAAGTTAGCCATGGATCAGATTCAAAAGCTTTTAAAAACTTATTTTATGAAAGAAGTTCTGATACCACTTGAAAGTTTGTTGGGGATGTTAAGCCCTATAGAATTGGCCCAAGCTAACCAAGAGGGGGGTGAATTGGTATTTTTTAAAAAAAATTTCACAAAGAAGTAAAATCACATAAACCAAAATCACACCACGAGAAAAATAAGTGCGAAAATTAAAGTGTGGAAGCAAGAAATAAGAACACAGAAATTTATAGTGGTTCGGTCAACTCGACCTACATCCACTCCCCGGAGGCACCCTCCGAGTATTACACTATAATGATGACTCTCCTTTAGCCCCCACAGCTAGGCGGAGAAGCCTTTATAAAGAACCTCTTTTTTTCACCCCGACAAGGCAGAGAACCTATCTCCTTTTCTTCCTCCTGAAGCTGGCAGAGAAACACTATCTATTGCTGAATCCTTACCTCTACCGACCCTTCCACGGACAAGAAATTGTAGACAAAGAAGAAGCAGAGCGATCCTTGAAGCAACCCATGTGAATACCCTCACAAGCTCCCCCTCATAAGATCCTCTCCCTCTCTCCCTCTCTCTCTCTCTCTCTCTCTCTCTCTCTCTCTCTCTCTTGCTCTCTCTCTCTCTCTCTCTCTCTCTCTCTCCCTCTCTCTCTTTCTCTCCTCAAGATCTTCTCAGGTCAAGGCAGCAGCAAAAGATGTTCAAAAATATTGAACAAGAGCTCTTAAATAGAAGAGCTTCAAAGGAGCTCATTAATTACAAGTTGCCATCTATATCGTCCCAGACGATATGGAAATCATCCTGGCCGATCAGTACAAATCCCATGAGATCAGCCAGTGCATCGCCCTGAATGTAAACTGGATGATTAAAAATTGGCTTGATCATCCAGGCCGATCTCACGATCGTTCAAGCTGATCAGTTCAAATCAGAGGAAAATCATCCAGAGTATCACCCTGAATTCAAGCTGTCCTATCCCGATCGTCCAGCACATTGCCCTGAATATGTGCTGGCCAATATTTATCATCCAGAAGTAACTAAGGTTTTTGAATAGATCATCCTGGCCGATCTTGCGATCGTTCAGGACGATATGATCGTATCAATCATCCTTAATTACTTCCTTAATTTGTCTGATTAATTAAAACAAAATTGTGAATATCGTCCAGGCCGATTACTAAAAATTACAGAATACCTTAATTATTTATGGCGGCAATTTCTTTTTGTTTTAAGCTTATCATTCTGGCTGATACATGTATCGTCTAGGATGATTGGCTAATGACAGCTGCCTTAATTAAGAACCCCTGATTAGATTTTCTGTTTTAAGCTCAATTGTCTAGGACGATGTAAAATATCATCCTAGCCGATTCGAGTAAAAATAGAAATTCTAAGTCTCTCAAGTGTGTGTGTGTGTGTAAGTTACTTAGCATTAGTCACACCAAAGATTACAATTGACTCAAGAGGGGAAATATAAAATTATAGACTGAGTCAACCCTAATCTACCCCATCTTGAGCTGACTCTATTTTTCCGTCCGATCTTTGATTCATGAAAAGTCAGTAGTAAAAGATAGTCCAAGTCAAGTAAGAGTGTTTGCCAATCATCAAAACATAGTTCATAGACCTGAATTTGCAATATTACTTTGGTTAAAACTACTGTTAATTGATTTAGGATTAACTATAGGCACTATACCAATTTATTGTGATAATACTAGTGCTATTTGCATTTCTAAAAATCCTATTCAACATTCAAGAACCAAACACAGACATAAGGCATCATTTCATAAGGGATCATATATCCAAGGGAGAAATTGAACTCATTCATGTTACAACTGAAAATCAACTTGTAGACATTTTTACAAAACCTTTAGCCTTTGATACTTTCAGTGCATTAAGAACAAGGCTTGGTGTGATTTATTTAAATGCTTAAATAAAAATATTTTCTGCAACATTGATGTTTGTTTTCTAGTTAATGTTTTTGTGTTCATTATGATCTCTCTCTCTCTCTTTCTCTCCTCAAGATCTTCTCAGGTCAAGGCAGCAGCAAAAGATGTTCAAAAATGTTGAACAAGAGCTCTTAAATAGAAGAGCTTCAAAGGAGCTCATTAATTACAAGTTGCCAACTATATCATCCCGGACGATATGGAAATCATCCTGGCCGATCAGTACAAATCCCATGAGATCAGCCAGTGCATCGCCCTGAATATAAACTGAATGATTAAAAATTGGCTTGATCATCCAGGCCGATCTAACGATCGTTCAAGCTGATCAGTTCAAATCAAAGGAAAATCATCCAGAGTATCACCCTGAATTCAAGCTGTCCTATCCCGATCGTCCAGCACATTGCCCTAAATATGTGCTGGCCGATATTTATCATCCAGAACTAACTAAGGTTTTTGAATAGATCATCCTGGCCGATCTTGCGATCGTTCAGGATGATATGATCGTATCAATCATCCTTAATTACTTCCTTGATTTGTCTGATTAATTAAGGCATAATTGTGAATATCGTCCAGGCCGATTACTAAAAATTACATAATACCTTAATTATTTATGGCGGCAATTTCTTTTTGTTTTGAGCTTATCATCCTGGCTGATACATGTATCGTCTAGGACGATTGGCTAATGACAGCTGCCTTAATTAAGAACCCCTGATTAGATTTTCTGTTTTAAGCTCAATCGTCTAGGACAATGTAAAATATCATCCTGGCTGATTCGAGTAAAAATAGAAATTCTAAGTCTCTCAAGTGTGTGTGTGTGTGTAAGTTACTTAGCATTAGTCACACCAAAGATTACAATTGACTCAAGAGGGGAAATATAAAATTATAGACTGAGTCAACCCTAATCTACCCCATCTTGAGCTGACTCTATTTTTCCGTCCGATCTTTGATTCATGAAAAGTCAGTAGTAAAAGATAGTCCAAGTCAAGTAAGAGTTTTTGCCAATCATCAAAACATAGTTCATAGGCCTGAATTTGCAATAGTACTTTGGTTAAAACTACTGTTAATTGATTTAGGATTAACTATAGGCACTATACCAATTTATTGTGATAATACTAGTGCTATTTACATTTCTAAAAATCCTATTCAACATTCAAGAACCAAACACATAGACATAAGGCATCATTTCATAAGGGATCATATATCCAAGGGAGAAATTGAACTCATTCATGTTACAACTGAAAATCAACTTGCAGACATTTTTACAAAACCTTTAGCCTTTGATACTTTCAGTGCATTAAGAACAAGGCTTGGTGTGATTGATTTAAATGCTTAAATAAAAATATTTTCTGCAACATTGATGTTTGTTTTCTAGTTAATGTTTTTGTGTTCATTATGAGATATAGAAAGAAAAAGTGATAAGAAAAAAAAGAAACACTTCATGAAGAAGAATAAGACATTGTGGACCGACTCATATTCAAATGAATCTAGTTTATTAAATGACTAGGTCAATATTTATCTTATAGAAATAAGAGAAATATGATTTTAATTCTTAAGAGAGATGTAATGATATATCTTATGAAGAATTAGATAATGCATTTAATGAATTAGTTTATGAATATAAGAAAGTAAAGAGAAAATATAAAATTTTAGAAAAAAAAACATTAAAATTTAGATATGCACTTCAATGATTTAAAAAAATGAATGTGATAATTTAAAAAATAAAAATTACACTTTATTAGACCATTCTTTACTTGTTTGTAAACTTGAAAGAAAAAAATGTTTTATTAAAAGAAAGACTAAAGTTATTTATGAAATCATAAGTTCAATCTAGTGCTTCATCAGGTAGAATATCAAATAAATTTTCTTCTTCTATGTTACATAGACATCAAACTAAGTCATATGCAAAAACTAAAATTTGTTATACTCATTGTAATAGAAAAGGAGATATCTCTTTTGATTGTTATGCTCGTAGGTCACAAAATGCTAAACAATTATCTTTTGTAAGGGTACCAAATAATATAAGCACTTCACATATAACACATGATAGATATCATTCTTATCATTTAGAATATGAACCCAAAACTATTTGGGTTTCAAAAGTTAACATTTGATTTTCTTTATATGAACAACAAAATTAATGAAGGCATGTGATACTTGGATAGTAAATATTCAAAGCATATGATGGGTGATAAAACAAAATTCACTACTTTAGAACTAGGGGATGGAAGATATGTGATAAATGAAGATAATGTAAAAGGACAGATCATTGGCATTAAATTCATTTGTAAGAATTTTATCACTCCAAAAAAGTTTGATTTGTTTTTAGTTTAAAATATAATTTAATATCAACTAGTCAATTATGTGAAAAGTTTTGATGTTTCCTTTTATGGTTTACATTGCCTCATTAGAAGTAATGGAATTATTTTGTTTATTGAAAATAGAAATAAAAATATTTATTTAATTGATTTAAAAAATACAAATAAAATTAATTTGAATTTGCTATGTATGAAATTAATAGTTAATGATGCTTGATTATGGAATAGAAGGTTGTATCATGTCAATATTCACATATTAAATAAAACATTAAAATATCATTTTGTAATTAATTTTTCAAAAATAAATTTTCATTTTGATTATACAAGACATGCATTCATGGTAAACACATTAAAGATTTATTTATGAGTAAAAATATAATAATTTATAGTAGATTTAGAATTATTACACATGGACTTATTTGGATTGAATGGTATAATTAGTTTAGGTGGCAAGAATTATTAATTTGTTTTTATAGATGATTATACACCTAAGTATTATTCTTAGCAAATAAAAATAATGCATTTGATTATTTTAAAAGATTTGCTAAGAATATTCATAGAGAATAAGATTATCTAATTCAAGGAATCTAAAGAGATCATGATATATAATTTGAAAATAAATCATTAGAAAATTATTATGATGAAAATAGAATTTGGTATAATTTTTTAGCCCTTAGGAATCCTCAACAAATTGATGTAATTGAAAGAAAGAATCATACTTTGGCGAAATTACCAAGATCAATAGTAAATGAATATAGACTAAGTATTTTTGGGTAGAAACAACGAAAACTAAATGTTGTGTTACAAATAGATTTATTTAAGACCTATCCTTTAAAAGACTCCATATGACTTTTTTTTTCTTATGGAAAAACCTAAGATTAGTCATTTACATTTTTTTGAATGTAAGTATTTTATTTTAAATAATGACTAGGAACCTCTAAGGAAATTTGATAGTAAATATGATTATGGTATATTATTAGGATATTACATGTTTTAGAATCTTGAAAAATCTATCCATGTTATTGTTTTATGAAAAACCTATATCTATATGAAATGATTTGAATGATGATGATAATAAGAATATGAAGAAAATAAATTTAGAAGAAAAGGAAGATGATTCATTACCTAAGGAAAGAATATATAATAGAAATCATTTACATTAATTAATAATTCAAGGACCTTTCCAAGTTATTAGGACTAGGAGAAACCTTAGGGAGGGGGTAGAACATTCATTATTTCTATTAGAAATTGAACCTCAAAATATAGGTGATGTTTTACAAGAAAATTCTTAGATTGTTGCTATGGAAGAGGAACTAAATCAATTTATAAGAAAGAATGTTTGAGAGATAGACCAAAGGCCCCATAAGAAAAATGTAATTGGAAATAAATGGGCTTATAAATAATAAGCAAGATGACTCAGGAAGTATTATTAGAAAAAAAAAAAAAAAAAAGGATAGTTGCATAAGGTTACACACACATAAAACGAATAGATTTTGAAGAATCCTTTACACCAATGGAAAAACTAGTTTTATTCTTTCGTTTGCTTGCTTTAAGGACTTTAAACTTATTCAAATGGACACAAAAAGTGCATTTTAAATAGGAATATTGATTAAGATGTATTCATAGAATAACCACTAGGTTTTGAGAGTCTCAACTTTTCTAATTATGTTCTTGGTATGATAGGTTAAGTAATTTATTGATTGATCAAGATTTAGAAAAGATAAGACAAATATAAATCCTTTTTATCAAAAATTAAATTGCTTATGGCATATTAAGAGGGAGGGAGAAGGGGGTGGGGGTGGTGGGGGGAGGGGGGTTGAATTAGTCTTTTATGAATCTTTGCTTAAGATTAAAATGATATATGCAGAAGGGTTTATAGAGAAAAAAAACCAAATAACTTTTTTTTTTGAAAATTAATATTTTTTATTTTAAATAAATCCTTAATCATAAATTTATCACCTAAAAAATCTTTTGCAAAGATAATTAAACGTAAACTAAAGTGCAAAAAAAATGTAAATTAAATTTATTATGGTTTGGTCGAGATTAACTTGCATCCACTCCCCAAAGATCCTCTTCTTTATGTATTACACTAAGTGATTTTCTTTAGTATACAGCTAGGTGGAGAAGCTCTTCTCCCTTACTAGGTAGAGAATGATATTTACATACTCCTAAGAATCTCCCTCTTTTGCCTCCCCTCCCAGCGGAGATGTCTCTCCTCGCTTTTGCGAAGATGTTGATCGCTCCTTTATCTCTTTACTATAGCGGAGATGTCACTCCCTCCTTTAGATCCTCGCTATGGTGGAGATGTCGTCCTTCCTTTCACTTCCCAGCTTGATAGATAGGTTGCTCCCTAGCTTCCTTGCCTGGTAAGTCTTTTGCCAAAAGATTTTCTTCTTAGAGCTATTCTCTAAGAACTCCTCCAGCATATTAGGAGGACCTAAGGTGCATGATACCTATAGTAACCATGTGAATCCCCTCACAACCCTTGAATCCCTCAAATCAAACTCTACCTCAACCTACTCTATATCCCTTATGATGTGGGCACTCTCCAAATCTCTCCAAAAAAAATGTCTTTGACAACTTAACCTCCTACCCTCTACTCTCTTCTAAAAAAATAAAAGCGAGCTATTTAAATTAAAACCCTAATTTTTAAATTAATTTATCTAATCGTATAGTATGATACTAGGATTGTATAGTCCGTTTAGTTCAATTCCCTTCTCTACTTGTCCTATGCAATGTACAATAGAATAGTATGATTAATTATGTCAAATTATATATAATCTAGGATGAACTAAGGTTCATTTAGTGTGCTCTTTGTTGATGATTGTTTATAATGGTGATTGTATAGTATAATACATAATAAAGATTTGATCCTGATGTAATTCATTAATCCTCGAGGTTAAATTTGTTAACTTGAATAAATGTTCATATAGTACGAACTACTTCATACAGCATAACCATTTTAAATTTTAAATTTACCTAATTTTGGCAAAAAGAATTTGATGGCTAAGTTTTCGCAAAATAGCTGATCATCTTGTACATTTTGGTGGTTGTATAATAAGATTAGTTATATATTTATTTTAATTTATTTGATTTAATTAAAACATTCATATTTTGGCAAACCTTTGGCAGCCGGAGGTTCTCCGTCGGCCTGGTGTGGCCGACGGGGGTCCTTCTTTGGGAATGCATTCTAAATCTAGATTGGTTCTTCTTTGGTTTGAAGATTTTTTTTCTTATTTTTTGAATGGGTATGAGATTTGGGATGATCTCTCATCCTTAGTAACTCGCTGTCATCTTGGAGTCGCTGAAGTTTTTTCTTGGTCGTTGTGGTTGCTGGGTGAAGGTTTCCGATTGGTTTGGTATGAATATTGTTTGTTCTTGGTATGGTTATGCTGCGGTGATTAGATCTGTTTCAATCTTGAAAGATCTGGATGGTAATTTGATTTTGAAGTGGAGTTTGGAGAATTTTCTTTGCTGGCTTGTTGTGGATGTCCATTTAGTGGATGGGTGCTTAATCCTGAATGTTTATTTTGGATTTTTGCATGGTTCATATGGCTTCAATTGGTTTCTTGGAGATGTTGTTTTCTCTTTGCAGAGTTTTGTTTTTTCTGCTTTTAGTAAGAAGTTTTCTTATGGATTTGAGGTTGTAGAAGTTGGGTTTCTTGCGGTTTCTTCATTGAATGCTGCTGTTGTTGTAGTTTTTCAACTGTGTTTATTTGGTGATTCCTTGGAAGAATTTTTTTGTCTTCCTTGTTCTGGTGATCAGATGAAGTGGATCTCTCTTTTGTACAAGATTTTGGGTGAAGAAGATGGTTTCTTTCAAGTGATTTGTGGAAAGGATGCCACAATTTTTGCTGGATTGTTTATTGCGGTTTCTTCTCGGAATGCCGCCTTTATTGCAGTATTTTGGCTGCATTTGTTTGATATTTTCATGCATGAAAATATGAGACCTTCGGGTAGCATGAAGGATATGGAGTTTTTTAGTATTGAAGCTTTGGAAGCTGTGATGTTCCTGTTCTTTTTGGGAAACTTTGATTGTGGAGAGGCCGATTCTTGGTCTCTAGTTCTGGGAGTTGATGATTTTGCTTCGTCAACTTTATTTTGTTTGTCCATGGTGGTTTTGGATGGTTGCATTGAGGTTTTAGAAGAAACTACTTATGAATGGAGTTTAATGGCCTCAAAGGATGTTCAGGATGGCCCTCTTGATGTTTTGGCAGATGCATTCTTGGTGGTTGTTGTTGGTTATGTTGAAGCAACAACGAATTCTATTCTTGATTGGAGCTTGTTAGACCCTAAGATAAATGAGGGTCGGCTTTATGTTTGGATAGCTGGCTTAGTAGTTATTTTTATTTTTCTTGAACCTAGTTGTCATTTGCTTGTTTTGCTTTTAGGCTTATTATACCTTTTTAAAACCATTATGATGATATATGGGAATTTTACTAGGTTTCATTTTTCATCTTTTGGGAAAGCTGGGATACTAACCAACCTTTTAGGTTGTTTAAATATTTGGTATCCCCCTCACCCCAATGGATCTAAAATGGAATTTAGTGGATCACATATCCATTATGATAGTTTTAATGGGTTTTGCTTTTGCTTTCTAGTTTGTAATAGGTTTTTCTTCTTTTAATGCTATTTGCATTTCTCCAAAAAAAAAAAAAAGTTTTAATTAAAAAATTGAATTAATTTATATTTGAACTTATTATATAGTCAATTGTACATTGTATAGTATGATTAACAACAAAAATTCAACTATTAAATTTTTATCTCCCCTTATGAGTTTGTGCTAGGTTGCTTAACCTAATTCATAAAATAACTCAAGAAAATAAAAAGTATATACTTTGACAAATACAATCACATTTAGTCACTAACACTGCACTATCTTGATTCTTCAATTCTACTTGTTGTATGTTATACATAAAATTGTCAGTGAAACATAAGAAAAATATGCACTGTATAAAGAAGGAATAAGTAAATATTAATCCAATAATATTTATAATAATTAAAATATAAGGCCCAAAAATAATAAAAAACATAAGGTTGGCCTCCCAAATTATAATAATATCCTTCTTTTTGAAGATGAAAAATATTTTTTGCTTGAATTATGCAAGTTTTATATTTAATTTCCTGCTAAGTTCTCTCCTTCCCTAAAATATTTTTTTTAAGGGTGAAAATATTTATTTTTTATATTATTATTGTTATATATATATTTTCAATAACCCCGGTGAGGCAGAAAATCTTAACTCATTTTGCCTCCTCCTAAAGTAGGTAGAGAACCCCAACTCCTTTTTCTTCCTCCATAAGTAGGTAAAGAACCTTGATCTAATGATGATGAAGACCTCCCTAGAGCCACTAAGGATCCAAGGATGAGGATTAGAAAAGATAACTTGAATCCTTGCTTGGAGCAACCTTTGTTAATACCTCACAAACTCCCCTTCATATGATTCTCTATCTCTTTCCCAAGCTCTCTCTCTCTCTCTCTCTCTCTCTCTCTCTCTCTCTCTCTCTCTCTCTCTCTCTCTCTCTCTCTCTCTCTCTCTCTCTCTCTCTCTCTCTCTCTCTCTCTCTCTCTCTCTCTCTCTCTCTCTCTCTCTCTCTCTCTCTCTATCTCTCCTTATCTAAGCTCTCTCAGGTTAGGACACCAGTAAAATATTCTCTAATTAACAAATAAGAGATCTTATAAATAAGGCCTTAAAAATTGTCCTGATTTTCAACTTGCCATCAAAGATCATCCAAGATGATCGACAGATCATCCTGTACGATTAATGTAATTCAGCTCTTCTAACTTGGATGATATGGGTTTGTTATATGATTAGAACACATTGTTTATTCTAATCATCCAGGATGATGTGGACATCATCCTGTATGATTAGTTCAAAATCATACATAATATTTAGTAGATAGTTCAGGACATCTATGAGATACATGTTGGATAATGAAGAAATATAGCTGATCATCTTGGATGATGCTTGAATCATCCTATACGATTTGTTCAAAATCAGTGATTATTGTCTAGGAGATAGTTTAGGTCATCTAGAAGAAACATCTGGAAGATGAAGAATTATAACTAATCATCTTGTAGATAGTTCGGGACATCTAGGTGATTCAAGATAAGACTAAGTTTTTTCTTATTGATCATCTTGGATGGTCCTGTGATCATCCAAGATGATATGATTGATCTATCTAACCTTAATTACTTTCATTAATCACCTGACTAATTTAGACGTGATTATAATAAATCATGTAGGATGGTATGAGATTGTAATATACGATTAGAACAAAATTCTAAAAATAAAATATTGCCTAAATGAGTTTTGTGGCTGAGTATTTCTAATTTAAGCATATCATCTAGGACGATGGGAGTATATCTAGGATCATTTTCTTAATCATGTTTACATGATCCAAATGCCATAAATAGGGGTTTTATTTTTGACTGATCATCCAAGATGATATAAAATTATCCAATATAATATGATTAAAAAAAAAAAAAAAACTTTAACTCATTAACTTTGTCCCCCTATGTGTGTGTGTGCAAATTTTCTTAGCTTAAGGATCCACCAAGATACAGTTGACTCAATAAAAGTTAAAAAATGCATTAAAATAGAAATTACAAACTAACTCAATCCTAGTCTGTCTGATCTTGAGCTGATTGACATTGCAAGTGAACTTGTTGATCTGAAAGGTTAGCGAGCTATGCACATTAAATAGATAAGCATGAATGATAGTAGTCAGGAACAATAATGTTTGTTATCATCAAAATCATTATGCTTGGGTCCATATTTACAACAATCTCTCCTTTTTGATGATGTCAAATATTATTTTTTGGATCAATTCAAATAACATATTTTTTCTTTTTAATTTATTAAAAAAACATAAAACAAAGGAGAATAATGCAAGTGAAGCAAATCAAATTTTACTAAAATAAACAAATGATAAATATAATATAATACTAACAGTACTCCCCTTTTTGACATCATAAAAAGGAGGAAAAAGAAAAAAAACCACTCAATAAAATATAGGACAAAAATAAGTGAAAATATAATGAAAAGATGATAAAAACAATAATAAAAAATAGAAAATAATTTTTTTTTAATCAATACTAGACAATGATAAATTTTCCTTGTTATTGGATTAAAAAATTGTAAAAAAATGAGTTAACATCTCATAAATCTAAAAAATGGTATAATAACTGATCTTGTTAAACCCAGCTCAAACTTCTTACAAGGCAAACAGTCATTTGAAAACAAATATCTAACTCAAGAAAAAATTAGATAAGAAAAATGATCTATTAGAAACTTCATTCCAGAAAATAAATTTGATAGAATAATATAACAAAGTAATTAGTCAAAATTAAGAGTTTCAAAATTCAAGTGATTGAAGATATCAAGTGACATATGAATTCTTCTAAGATTTAAAGGTTTGAAAGAAAAGGAAGCTTATTTCTTTGTGGGCTCATTTTGTGCCTCTTGTTAGTTATTTGGTGCACTTTGCATATCTTTTGATTTTTGAATCACTTTGTATATCTTTCAATTTTTTGGTGATCTTTGCGCATCTTTTCAGTTTTTCTTTTTGGACTCATTTTATTCCTATTGTCATTTTTTTGAGCTAGCTCCCTTTTGAAACATTTAAAGACTCTTAGTTGTGAGAATTAATTCCAAATAATATAGAATAAAAACTCACTCTCTATTATAAGGAGGAATAAAACACAAAGCATAATCATATTCATATGATAAACACAATAACATGATTAAGATAGCTTGAAAGTGATTTAATGACTTTGAATATTATTTATCTGAGATAAATTATCATAAAAAGATAGAAAAGATATCAATTTCAAAGTTCAATTATTAATTTGAAATAGATTTTTTCTTAGGAAAGAAAATTACACAGCTAACGGAGTTAGATGAAGGGAAACAATTAACATTATTTCTTTCTTTATTTGATTTAGGGATGTCAATAATTGATTACAAAATTTCAAAAAACAAAAGCAAGTTAAAAATTTCATTCCATCAATGATAAAAAAAACCACACTAACGTGAAAAATAACATAAAACTGAAAAAATTGAAAATAGGAACACATAGATAGAAATAATAATGCAAATAAAAACCAAATTAAGATTAGAAAAGTAGAAAAATTCAAAGTTCAGTAATCAACAAGTTCTTGCATTTATGTTTATAACACTTAATTTGGTCCTTAAGAAGCTAAAAGTTTCAAAGGCCAGTGGTTTAGTAAAGATGTCAGCTACTTAGTTTTATTTGCTACTTGGTGTAGCTCAATGTCTCCTTTAGAAACATGGTCCCTAATAAAATGATGCCTTATATCAATGTTTTTGGTTCTAGAATGTTAGATAACAATTTTAGAAATGTAGATGCATTATTATTCTCACATATAATTGACATTATGCTTACAGGTAATCCTAAATCAAGAATATGTTGCTTTAACCAAAGGACTTGGGCTACACAACTTCCTAAGGAAATGTATTCAGCTTCACCAATGGAAAGTGCAATTGAGTTTTATTTTTGCTAGACCAAGAGACTAAGAGTTGTCCTATGAATTGACATATTCCAGAGGTGCTCTATCTATTCACCCTACACCCTACATAGTCTGAAACAGAATATCCTATAATCTCAAAAGAAGTGTTGTGAATTAGATATCAAATTCCTAAGTTTTGGGCTCTTAGAGATATCTAAGGACTCTCTTAACTACAGTTAGGTGGGACTCCTTTAGATCAGCTTCAAATCTAGTGCAAAGATAAACATTAAATATTATATCAACTTTGCTATCTATCAAGTAAAGGAGCGATCCAATTATTCCTCTGTATTTCTTTTGATCAACTAATTTTCTATTTAAGTTTTTATCTAATTGAATATTGTAGCTCATGGGAGTGCTCATTGACTTGACTTTATCCATTTCATATTTCTTCAAGATTTCCATAATGTACTTTGATTGATTAAGAAAGGTTCCATCATTCATTTGTTTTAATGCTAAACCCTAAAAAGTAGGATAATTCTTCCATCATACTAATCTCAAGTTTTTTACTCATTATTTTAGAAAAAGCATCACATAATTGTTTATAAGAAGATCCAAAACGTATATCATAAACATGGATCTAAATAGTGAGTAATTCATCTCCTACTCTCCTCAGAATAAGGGTGGTATCTATGCTCCCCTTAACAAACTCCCTTTCTTGTAGGAACATGTTAAGCCTCTCATACCATGCCTTGGGTGCCTATTTTAATCCATACAAAGCCTTTTTTAATTTGAAAACATAATTTTGATTTAAGAATTCTCAAAGCCTTGGGGTTGCTCTATAAACACATCTTCTTTTATTATCCCATTTAAAAAGGCACTCTTGATATCCATTTGGAAAGGCTTAAATCCCTTATAATATGCAAAGGCTAGTAGTACTCTAATTTCTTGCAATCTAACTACAGAGGCAAAAGTCTCTTCAAAATCAATCCCTTCTATCTAATTATACCCCTTAGTCACTAATCTTACCTTATTCCTAACTACCACACCGAAATAATTCATTTTATTCTTAAAGACCCATTTGGTTCCTTCTATGCTTTGAAAGTTTGATAGAGTTATTAAGCCCTTATGAACTAGCCTAAGGCAAACCAAGAGGGGGGGGGGGGGGGGGGGGGGGGGTGAATTGGTAGTTTTTAAAATTCTTATACAAATAGAAAATTCTTTTGAAACATTTTTGAATATTTTAAAACAAACAAGATTAACCCTTTATGAGGTAGCAATTAACAAAATAAATTAGATATTTTAACCAAATAATTAGCCACAAAAAATATGGAAAATAAAATGCAGGAATAAATATAAAAAGAGCAAGCTAAATTTTATAGTGGTTTAGTCAACTTGACCTATGTCAGCTCCCCGGAGCCTCTCCTCCAGGTATTGAACTAAACCACAATATCTCTCCTTCTGCTTCCATAGCAAGGCGGAGAAGCCCTTACAAACTATTTTCACCAACCCAGATAAGGTAGAGAACTTTTACTCATTTTGTTTCCTCCTGAAGTAGGCAGAGAACCCTAAATCCATTTTCTTCCTCTTAAAGCAGGCATGGAACCTTGATCTAATGGTGACAAAGACCTTCCTAGAGCCATCAAGGAGCCAATGATGATGATTGGAGAAGACAACTTGAATCCTTGCTTGGAGCAACCTTTATGAATACCTCATAAACTCTCCTTCACAAGATTCTCTCTCTCTCCCAAGCTCTCCCTCTCCTTCTCTAAGCTTTCTCAAGTCAGGATACCAACAAAAGATTCTCTCATTAACAAATAAGAGATCATATAAAGAAGGCCTTAAAAATTACCCTAATTTTCAACTTGCCATAAAAGATCATCAAGGATGATCGATAGATCGTCTTGTATGATTAGTGTAATTCAGTTCTTCCAATTAAGATGATTTAGGTTTGCTATATTATTAGAACACATTATTTATTTTGATTGTCCAAGATGATGTGGACATCATCCTGTTTGATTAGATGAAAATCATACATATTGTCCAGCAGATAGTTCGGGAAGTCCAAGAGATATATGTCGAATGATGAAGATATATAAATAATCATCCATATCATCCTATACGATTAGTTTAAAATCAATGATTATCATCTAGCAAATAGTTTGGGTCATCCTGGAGAAACATCTGGATGATAAAGAATTATAACTAATCATCCAGGTGATTCAGGAGAAGTCTAAGGTTTTTCATTTTGATTGTCCAGGATGATCCTACAATCATCTAGGATGATACGATCAATCAATCTAACCTTAGTTACTTTTCTTAATCACTTGACTAATTTAGGCATGATTGTAATGATTTGTTTAGGATTATATGGGATCATCCTGTTTGATTAGAATAAAATTTAAAAAAAAAAATCTTACATAAATGAGTTTGGTAGTTGAGTATTTCTGATTTGAGCATATCATCCAAGACAATGGGAGTATCATCCAAGATGATTAGCTTAAGCATGTTTACATGACCCATATGCCCTGAATAAGGTTTTTATTTTTGAATGATCGTCCATGATGATATAAAATTATCTTATGTGATATGATCAAAAATAGAAAAACTCTTACTCGCTAACTTTCTCCCCCTGAGTGTGTGTGTGCAAGGTTACTTAGCTTCAAGATCCACCAAGATACATTTGACTTAAGAAAAGGTAAAAAATGCATTAGAATAGAAATTACAAACTAACTCAATCCTAGTCTACATGATCTTGAAATAATTAACGTTCCAAGTGAACATGTGGACCTGAAAGGTTAGTGGCTTGAGAACATAAAAAAGATATGTATGAATGGAAGTAGTCAAGAAACAATAATGTTTGTTATTATCAAAATAATAGTGCTTGGGTCTAGATCTACAACACAATAAATATAATATTAAGCCTACTAGCAGTCAGGTAAAATCAGGAGCTTATAATCCCTCAAAATTTTTTCTGATCAGCTGATTGATCATCCTAATCCTTATCTAATTGCATAGCCAGGCTCATCGATGTATTCATATTTTTGTAATCTTTTATATAAAATTTATTCGAATTTTCTTTAATATACTTATACTAAGAAAAAAATTCCTTTTTATCTTTACTTAATATTAAAATTAAAAAAATAGATTAACTCACCTATCATATTCATATAAAATTCACTAATCATGAAAAAAGATTTTTTTTGCATAAATCATCATCAATAGATCAATAAAAGAATATCATGCAAGTAAATACGAACAATCAATATATCATCTCCAATTTTCTTAATAAATAGTGTAGTATCTATGGTCCCCTTAACAAAGCATTTTCTTAATAAAATATTACTAAGTGATAGACCATGTTGCATGGACTTGCTTAAGCCCATACAATGCTTTCATAAATTTATGACATGATTTTAAAAGTAGAGTGCTAAAAATTTGGGGGCTAATCTATTAGACATCTTCTTTATTTATTATATTTATAAAAGCACTCTTTGCATCTATCTGATATAATTTGAATCTCTAAAAGCATGTAAATATAAACAATACCTTGATAGCTTATAATATAGCTACTCGAGAAAATGTCTCTTCAAAATTTATCCCTTCTATTTTATTGTCACCCTTAGCTACTTGACTACTAATCTTATTTTACTCTTAATAATTGATCAAGAGTCTTTTAATTTATTTCTAAAAGTACATTTCATTCCAACAACACTCTAATTAATAGGATTAGTCATTAATTCTCACATGTTATTTCTAACAAATTGATTTAACAGTTCTTACAGCATAATAATTTGAAATTCAACTTTTGTGGCTTGTTCTATACTAATAAGCTTCATCATAGAGATGAAAGTTGTATAGCTCACTTCCTTTCTAACACCATGCATAGTCTTAGGCCCCATGGATGGATCTCTTAACATAAATTATCTAGGGTGACTAGATGTGTATTTTAAATCTCAAGCAATGAATCTTAAACTTTTTCTTTATCCATTATTCTAACATTTTTGACTTGATAGGCTATATCTTCTTTATCATCAATCCCTCTGTCTTCAGAAACCTTATCAGATTCATTAATAGTTACATGGGTGGATTAATAAACAATTAAAGATCTTTTACTAATTATTCTTTAAGTCTTACTTACTGGGAAATATCTTATAAATATTCTTTCATCTTTCATTTCATCAAATTTCCTTAAATGAGATTTTTATTATTTAAAATGAAGCACTTACATCCAAACACATGCAAATGAGACAAATTAGGTGTTCTACCCATAAATAATTCATTAAGTGTATTATTCAACTTTGATCATATGTTTACCTTATTTAGAACATGACAAGTAGTATTCACTATGTTTGCCCAGAAGTACTTTAATAGAGTATACTCATTAACCACCACCCTAATAACCTCTATGAATTTCCAATTTTTTCCTTGATGCTATACCATTTTATAAAATAATTCAAATTTCTCATTCTCAAACTCCCCTCCATAATCTCTATGGATTGTAAAAATTAAACACCCTATTTAACTTTCTCTATAACCAAATTGAGAATGTCTAAATTCTTTAAATGAATTGCTCTTATATGTAAGAAACTTAACCCAAGTATATCCAAATTAATCATCAGTAATTATAAATCCAAATGACATCTCCTCTAGACTCACTGTACTAATAGGTCCAAATAAATTCATGTGAAGAACTTCTAATGGTGTAGTAGTGACTGCATTCATAATCGAATGAAATGATGATTTGGTTTACCTCCCTAATTGACATACATCACAAAGATGTTCTTTAAAAAAATTATAACTTAGAAATGCATCTAACCAATTCTAACTAGGTAATTTTTTTAAGTTCTCATGCATGAATGATATAGTCTCATCCACTGAAACCATTATTTATCAACAGTAGACTTTAAGAACAAACATCACTTAACTTATCAATGTTATTTAAATCAATCATATAAATATTTTTAATTTTAACCCTTTTAAAATAGTTTTGCCATTTCATATTATTAAAAATTTTGTAGAAATTCTTTTATATATTGAATCCTTTATCATATAGCTAACTGACACTTAAAAAATTGTATTTTAAACCTTCTATTATAAAATATTTTTAATAAAAAATTTATTAGATTTACCTATAGTACCTACGCCCATTACCTTTATAGTTGTGTTATCTCTAAGTGTTACATTTCCTCCACACTTGACTTTCAGCATGACAAATTATTACATATCTCTAATTATGTGTCTTGAACATTTGTTGTCTAGGTACCACATGCTTTCATTGGAGAGAGCACACCTGATTGTTATCCAAGTCGTCAGAGCTATTTTTGGCTATGAGACTTAAATTAGTTATCTCATCTTCAGCTTTTGTCTCTGATAAGTCTAACTTAAAATTAGCCCTAAAGGCCTTCTGATTTTTTTTGTTTCCATTCATTGCATTTTCTTTTTCATAATCCTTTTCCTTAGTGTGGTGGCTCTTAATGTTCGGGAAATCAGATTGTAAATTTCTTAGCATTTGCATTCATTGAAAATAACATCAGAAAGAAAACTCATTTAACTTTGTGTTCTTACCTTGTTGTTTTTCATTATGGGGCTTATGTTTTGGGTTCATGAATCTATTGAATTGTCTGGTCATCAGTGCTATATCTTTGTTTCCATCCAAACTAGGTTTATTATCATTTGTATCTTCTGCTTTGAGTGCTATTTGTTTTCTCCTTTCCATTCACCTGTATCTATATTTATTTGACTAAACTTTTTCTTATAGGAAATCAAAGAGCCAAGTAAATTATCAATAGAGTAAGAATGCAAATCGTTAGATTTAGAAATTATGACAGCCATTGTATCCCGAGATTTCAATAAATAATGTAAAATTTTATTAACTTTTTTAGTGAGGACTATCTCTACCTAAAGCATGTAATGATGTAATAATTTTTGTAAACCTAATATACATGTTAGAAAAAACTTCTTTAGGTAGCATGTGAAATATTTCATATTTATGTAAACGTAGATTCATGCAAGATTGTTTCACTTCACTAGTTCCTTCATAAGTTATGCAAAGTTTATCTAAAAATATCTTCAACTAGTACAAGTTAAAACATGTATGAATCTTCATATTTTAAAAGTACAAAAAAGCAGTTAAGACATTTAATATTAAGTTTCACAATATCACAATCATCTACGCTACATTCATAAAAAGGTATTTCTACCTAAACTTATAAATGGTCTAGAATAGCCAATTTGTTTCATATGCTACATATGTAAATTGATATATTGTAAAAAGCTGGAAAAATGGATCTTTTAAAAATCAAAAGATATATTATCAAAAGTGATAGGCTGGCAATATAATGTCATTCAGATGTATTTCAATTTTTAAAGTGTACCATTTGAATATACTCAAGGTGTGTAAACTAAAAATTCAGCACAACACTCACAAATTAAGCATATTAGACATCATTATATTAGAGATCATATTAGTAAGTCTGATATGGATAAAGACTTTATAAAAACAAATTCTCAAATAACACATATTTCTACCAATCCATTAGAAGAGGAAATATTTTGCATGTTAAGATATATGCATGAGATATTCGGCCGTAATATTTAAACTTATAACATAATTATATTCTTCCTTTTGTTATTTTCAAAGGGGCAGAAACAACATATTCATTAGGTTGCATGTAAAATAATTCATAGTCATATAAACTAAATAAATTGAGAATCCCACTCTGATACCACTTGGAACTGCATACAACACACATTGAGAGGTGCGGGGGGGGGGGGGGGGGGGGGTGGTTGCGTGAATTGTTCTTTTAAAATCATTTTGCTTAAGATCAAAATAAGATATGCAAAATCATTAAAAAAGAATAAAATACTTTTAAATGCTTCATATATTGCATAAAATCACATGGAGTCACACTTAATAGCAATTTATTAATATTTTTAGATGCTTCATATATTCCACAAGATTTATCAAATATGTAAAGATACTTAATTATGATAATTAAAAATAAAAAACTTATGTGCTTGAAATTTTATTATACATTCATTTTAAATTGAAACTGTTATAAATATTTATTAATATAAGTGGTTTTATCTTAATTACTTCATAATTTGTATGAATATTAAATTGAATTTATAAAGATTTTTTTAAACATTGTCTGGTTTTAATATTGCAAGCTAGCTAGCTAATTTAATATTTTTTTGAAGGTATGTGAAGACTTTTTGAGTTTCCCATGTGACTAGCCATTTTTTATCCATTTAAATCAATATTTCATTAATATAAATAAGTACTTTTATTGGATATTATATTATTTGTTGAAACAATAACATTATATTAATAATTTTTTTAAGTTAGCATAACTTATATTTTCATAATAAATATCTCTCATTCACTTTATATGACGGTTGCTCTTAACTTGGATATTTCAGTATATTCTCCCTTCTATTTAATTTATGTTCATGCTAAATCTTGAGAGGGGAATCTTTAATCTTCATTAAAATTGTTATACATCTTTACAAGAATAAATCTTTGGTTTAAAAGTTTCAATGCACTTAATCAAATAAATTTCTTTGAAGCACCTGAGTTTGTTTTCTTTCTCAAATTTTTTCTATGCTATTCGTTTTTTTTTTCACCTCATATTTTTCTTGATTTTTTTATTTTAATTTTTGGTTGAAGTACTAGTTGAAAGCGGAATATGGGTCATTAAAAGAGAAGAATAAAAATAAGTGTTGCAGAGATTAGGATGCTTAGATGAATGAGTGGCTTCACTCTTAGACAAATTGCGAAACAAATTTATACATGAAAAAATTGGAGTAGCTTTAGTGATAGATAAGATTAAAGAGAGTTTCCTTAGATTGTTTGGACAAATAAAATGTCAACCTACTATTAACCAGGTTAAGAGCGTAGATATATTAGATGTGTTCTATATTATAAAAGATAGTGGTAGACCTAAAAAGATTTGGTTAGAAAATATTAGAAATTATCTTTTTATTAGATTTAAATGAGAATTAACTCTTAATAGTACACAATAGAGAAGAATGATTCATGTAAACAACTCCACATAGTGGGATAAAAGCTTTATGTTGTTATTATTGTTGTTATGAAATACTAGTTGAAGTTCTTCTATTAAGTTCTCTACACTTAAAATTCTACAATCCATAAAATCAGGAAGCAAAACTATTTAGTTTGGCATAGATTTATTTTATAAATCTAACACATATTTGAAAGTAGTTTAAATACATATTTTAATTTTTAATAGCTACTTTATATGACTTAAAATATCATCAAGCAAATTTGTTTTTTAAAATAAAATATAATACAGTAAGCAAGTTTTATATTCCATTTGCAAGTAGAGAGGTGATAAAAAATAAATTATAAAATCACATGAAATATTTTGGTTATTGATTGTAAAAATTTTGAGATTTAATTTGCTAGCATGAATAAGAGTTGAATTATTGTTTAGGCCTGAACCTTGTAAAAATATTGTATACTATTTTATTTACTTGCAGAGTCTTAAAATTATGTGTTTATTTATTCAATTTATAATCACCATCAAAGTTATATTAATTATTTTATTTAATAAATTTTTTAAAAACCACATTTTTGTTGTAAATATATTTTAATGACTTGTGTTTTGATGATTGACAAACACTATTAATTCTCTTGGACTACCTGTTATTTCTAACTTTTCAGGAATCGAAGATCGGACGAATAAACGAAGCCAGTTCAAGATTGCGTAGGTTAGGGTTGAGTCAGTCTGTAATTTGTTTTTCTCTTCTTGAGTATATTTGTAATGTTCAAAGAGACTGATGCTAAGTAACCCTATATACACACACTTGAGAGACTTAGAAATTCTATTTTACTCAAATCGGCCAGGACGATATTTACATCGTCCTGGACGATTTGGCTTAAAACAGAAATTCTAATCAGGAATTCTTAATTAAGGCATGCGTCATTTATAGATCGACCTGGACGAATGTGTATCGGCCAAGATGATAAGCTCTCAACAGAAAGAAATTGCCGCCATAAAAATTAAGGTATTCTGTATTTTTGGTAATCGACCAGGACGATCTTGGATCGGCTTGGACGATATTTTACAATTATGTCTTAATTGATCAGACAAATCAAGGAAGTAATTAAGGATGATTGATACGATCATATCGGCCTGGACGATATCAGGATCGACCGGGCTGATCTGTTCAAAAACCTTAGTTACTCATGGACGATAAATATCGGTCAGCTTGAATTCAGGGCAATGCTTTAGACGATTTTCCTCTGATTTGAACTGATTTCCTGGGACAATCATGAGACCGGCCTGGATGATCAAGCAAATTTTAAATCATCCAATTTGTATTCAGGGCAATGCTCTGGCCGATCTTCTGAGATTTGTACTGATCGGCCAGGACGATGTCTATATCGGCCTGGACAATATTATCGGCAACTTGTAATTAATGAGCTCCTTTGAAGCTCTTCTATTTAAGGGCTCTTGTTCAATGTTTTGAATAATATTTTGTTGCTGTCTTGACCTGAGAAGACCTTGAGGAGAGAAAGAGTGAGAGGGAGAGAGAGAGGATCTTGTGAGGGGGATCCTGTGAGGGGATTCACAAGGGTTGCTTCAAGGATCGCTCTGCTTCTTCTTCGTCTAGAGTTTCTCATCCGTGGAAGGGTCGGTAGAGGTATGGATTCAACATCTGATTATGGTTCTCTGTCAGCTTCAGGAGGAAGCAAAAGGAGATAGGTTCTCTGACTTGCCGGGGTGGTAAAAAGAGATTCTTTGTAAAGGCTTCTCTGCCTAGCTGTGGGGGCTAAAGGAGAGTCACGATTGTAGTGCAATACTCGAAGGGCGCCTCCGGGGAGTGGACGTAGGTTGAGTTGACCGAACCACTATAAATCTCTGTGTTCTTATTTCTTGCTTTTGCACTTTAATTTCCGCACTTATTTTTTGTGGTGTGATTTTGGTTTATGAGATTTTTTGTGAAAAGAAAAATTTTAAAATTCCAATTCATAGCTTGGCTAGTTCTATAGGGCTCAACATCCCTAATGAACTTTCAAGTGGTATCAGAGCGGGATTCATAAAAAATTAGTTTGAAAACTTTTTGAATTTTGATCCATGGCTAACCTTGGGAATCGTAACACTATGGAAGGATATTCTCTTACCCGACCTCCCCTGTTCGATAACCTACCTTTTGATTTCTGGAAAACCCGCATGTCAACATTTTTATAATCTACTGATTACCGTATGTGGATGCTTATCAAAGAAGGTTATTCTCCACCTTCTCATGAAATTAATGGTGTTAAAACTGAAATTGCTTTTACTAAATGGACTTTCGATAAAAGAGATTTAGCCTAATTAAATGCAAAATGTTTGAACTGTTTTTTCTGTGCTTTAAAATCTGAGGATTACATGCGTGTCTCCACTTGCAAAATGGGTAAGGAAATTTGGGATAAATTATGTATCACTTATGAAGGAACCAATGAAGTAAAATAATCTCGTTTGAATATTCTCTTGCATGACTACGTATTTTTTCTAACATGTATACTAGGTTTACTCAGATAGTTACTTCACTGCATGCCTTAGGAAGAGAACTTTTAAATTTTGAAAAAGTAAACAAAATTTTGAGATATTTACCTTCGTCATATAATGCTAAAATCACTGCTATAACTGAATCTAAGGATTTGAACACTTATTCTATTGATAACTTACTTGGCTCACTCATTGCTTACGAGCAAGGGATGAATCAAAGAAATCTTGATGCAGGTAAGAAAAAGAAGGAGAAAATAGTTGCACTGAAGGCGCACAAATCTGACTCTGATTCTTCCGGGTCTAAGAGCGATGGAGTTTCCTTCATCACAAGGCAATTCAAAAGCTTTCTAAGGAAGAAGCAAAAGCATCATTGGAGAAAAAGTAAGGATCATAAATATTCTAAAGGATCTTCCGATGTCCTTTGTTATGAATGTAGGAAACCAGGACATGTGAAAGCCGATTGTACTATACTCCAAGATCACCTGAGCAAGGAAAAGGAAAAGGACGAGGACAAACCTAAGTTTAGGAAGGACAATAAGAGAATCCAAAAGGCGTTCTGGGCAGAATCTGGTACTGATTCCTCTGAGACTGAACCAGAGGAAGAGATTACAAACATGTGCTTAATGGGGGAAGATTATATTGAGCAAAGTGATGAGGAAGAGGTATGTAAACTAGTTTATGATGAATTGTTTGAGATTTATGAGAAAATCCATGCATCATACAAAAAAATTTAAGAAGACTCATGCTAATTTAAAATTAGAACTTGTAAATTTGCAAAAAGAGTATGAAGTTATTCTTAAAGATCATTCAACAATTGATTATAATCACATGACTCTTCTTGATGAATTTGATAATTTGAACAAAAAGCATTCGGAATTAATTAATGAGCATAATGCATTAAAGGTTTCACACACATCACTTGAATCTGATTTCAAGAAATCTAAATGTTGAGTCCAGTAATTAGGTTGTTAAGCCTAAGTAAATGTCCCACGGCTACCAAGAGGGGGGTGAATTGGTAGTTTTAAAAATTTTAAACCCTCTTAATGAAAAAGTTGAACCGAAATAAAATTTTCTTTTAAAGTTTGTAGAAAAATGTTTTTCAATCACAGAGTTGTTAAAACTGAAATTTAAAGTACGGAAATGTAAAAGCAATAAAGTAAATGACACCAGATTTATAGTGGTTCGGTCTATAACCAGACCTACATCCACTCCTCAGAGGCACCCTCTGAGTATTGCACTAATACCACAAAGTGACTCTCCATTAGCACCCACAGCAAGGCGGAGAAGCCTTTACAACACACTCTTTTCACCACTACCCGGTGCGGCAGAGAACCGTCGTCCTTTTACACAATCCACAGTGCTGGCAGAGAACCGTCATCCTTTTACACTCTCCTAGTGTGGGCAGAGAACCGTCATCCTTTTACACTCTCCTAGTGTGGGCAGAGAACCCTACGGCTGTTCACACTCTCCAAGTGTAGGCAGAGAACCTTCATCCTTTTACACTCTCCTAGTATGGGCAGAGAACCCTTCGGCTATTCACACTCTCCAAGTGTCGGCAGAGAACCGGATCTCCTTGACTGATCTTCTCACAAGAATCTAGAAGGAAGAAAGAAAAGAGTGAAGAAATCCAATTTCACAAGTAGAGACTCTTACCTTAGTAATCCAAGTGAAGCCTTCTCGCTCCAATGGTAGGAATCCTCCTTTGAATGCTCTCTTCCACTCTCTCCTTGGCTATTCTCTCAAGAGGCACAAAAATCAAATGACAAAAAGATTGGGTGGCAGTCTAATTTGGACTATTTATACAAAAGACATGAAAAACCGCCCAAAAACTGCATATTTTCAATTATGTACGCAGTGGATCGTCCTGTACAATCCTGGATCGTCCTGGACGATCCTAGATCGTCCTGGACGATTTTACTTAAACGATCTGAAACGACCCAATTTGTATATGTGTACGAAATGACTTCGTACAGCGGATCGTCCTGTACGAACTAAGTTCGTCCAATACGAACGGTTATTACAAGGTCGGTTCTAGAAACTGCTGAAAACTGTTCTAAGTCGGTTAATCGTTTGGACGAAAATATGTTCGTCTGGACGAATATTTTCCAGAGAGCCGATCGTCCTGGACGATTATTTATTTCGGCTGGATGAAAATTTTCCAGAGGACCAATTGCCACGGACGATAATTTGTTTTCGTCTGGACGAAAATTTTCCAGAGAGCTGATCGTCCGGTACGATATTTATTTTCGTCTGGACGAAAATTTTCCAGAGGACTGGTCGCCTCGTACGATGATAAAATTCGTCTGGACGAAAATTTTACAGAGAACCCATCGTCCGGGACGATAATAAAATTCGTCCTGGACGAATAGGACTTAGAAAAATTTTTCCGAGCAAGTTCCTATTCGTTCCAAGTGCTCTATAGGAGATAACTGACAGATCGTCCAGTACGATAAATTTCATCCTGTACGATCAGTATAAAATTTTAAAATCTCCTTATTTGTGTGTGTGATATTTTATTCACTCAATTACAATCACTCCCTTTCAAAATTAATTCAAAGAAAAGGCAAACTTCAAATAAACAAAATATCTCATGTTGAATTTGATTTGAAGTTTTCGTAGTCTGGAGTCTGATTTTCCTGAAATGTTAGTACACACAAGAGCAAGTGCAAATCTTCTGAAATTGTTAGGAGATAACTATACATTTGAACAATAATGTTTGGAATCATCAAAACTACATAAGTTGCACAAATATAAATCATTCAAATAGCAACTATTCAAACAATCTCCCCCTTTTTGATGATGGCAAAATAATTATTATTTGTAAGGTTTCAAGTTAAACAATTCTCCTATCTCCTAAACTCCCCCTGAATTGATGAGTACATTAAAATAAGGAGGCATTAAGAACAAAATTTTTGTTTTTTAGATTTTCTAAAATTTTAACATAAACAACTACAAAGTAAACACAAACAACTACAAAGTAAAAAAAAACTTGTTCAAAAACTTGCAAACAGAACAATCAAAACAGAAAAATCAAAACAGAAAATACAATAATTTCTCCCCCTTTTTGACAGCAACAAAAAGTGAAGAAGAAATAGACAAGAAATGTAAGTAATTATATGAAATTCATTTTTAAAATTTAATCTAAATTGTGATTGACATAGGGTATGCAATTTTAAACTAAAGATATTAGGTCAATCATAGAAATTCATAAAATTTAAGAAGTGATATAACATTGTAAGTATGAAGAATTTATCAAAGACATGATTCAATTTAGACATTTGACTATAGAAAATCATTACAAGAGAGATGTATAAAAATTCTATATTTCAAAGTTCAATAGAATATAAATGAACATAAGATCAATTTGAATTAAGAGATTGAACGAATTTGGAAAGAAGAGAATTACCTCATGTGGCGCTTTGCGCATCTTTTTCAAAATTTTGGGGCACATTTTTGTGCATTTTTTCTTGGTTGTGCTTATTTTGTGCCTTTTTTTCACTTTGTAAATTTTTGCGAATTCCTTTTAATTTTTGTACATTTGTACAATGTTCAAGAGTAATTGGACCAATTCTTTCCAAAATCTATAATCTAAAATTTCAAATATTTCTAGGTACATAAATATCTCTTGAGCATAGAAATACAAAATAAGAAAACATCTAAATTGGAATAGTAATATTAACTTTTATGTAGTCTAAATGAATAGACATGAATTTAAAAGTTCTAATTACAACAAGTTATATACAACTTATAAATTAAGAAAGTCTAGATTTTCTAATATAGATAATCTCAAATTACAATCGAATTTAAGCACTATGTAGATTAAATAATACTAATAAAATTCATAAACATTAACCACATTTCAAAACAAATCTAATAAAAACAAACTTTCATTGATATTAAAGAAACGGATTACAAAAAAAAAAATAAAAACATTGAACTTAAAAACATAAAAACAAACACTTAACAATAAAACAGACAAGATAAAAACAAAAAAAAAATACAACAGACACACATAAAAATATTTCTACTGTTCTGGAGGAGGAGGAGGAGGTATGCCGCCAAAGAGGTTGAAGTAGGAGGCCATCAACATTACATTGGTATTAATTTCATGAACTTCATCTTTAATATTACCAATGTCATGTTGCTGCTGCGTAAGTTGAGCATCAAATTGATCAAACCTTTGATCAATGTGAGTCTCTAGTCTATCAAATCTCTCAATCAGATTCTGGTAATCTGATTGAGAAGCAAAAGCTTGCACTCCATTTTCTTCTTCCTCTTCTGAAGCATTGCCATGTGCTTTTTCTTTTTCTTTTTCCTCCTTGAAGAGCAATCTGAATGATGCATCGTTATAGTAAACTGGCTCTTCATATTCTTCATCAGGATGCATTATATTGTACTTCTTTTCCAAAATATAAGTAATTAGGTGTCCTAATGAAATGTTCTTCTTCCTCTTATGATCTGCATGTCCTATTTCTGAAAGCCCATAGATATGGTCTATGATGAGTTGGGCTTCGTCAATAGGATGTCTTTGCATGATTAAAAAGGTTAGAACAGAAAGGAGAGGAGTAATGTTAATCCTATCACCAGCTTTAGGAATAATTGAGGATCTAAGGATATGCTGGATGATTTGGGCATCTTGGGTCATACCGGAGACTATAGCAATATGATAGGTTATGCCTATTTCTCTAATCACCCTATTGATTTCAAACCATTTGAAGGAGGTTTCTGACATTAGGGTGTGGGCTCTATATCCCTCAGTTCTTAAGTTTAAAAAAGCACCAAGGTCATGCTTGGTGATCTCAACTTTTTGCTTAAAAACATAAGAACTAATGGTGGAGTGGTCAGAATTAAAACTCATGTTAGCTAGAAAGTAATGGTAGGTTTACTTATTGTAGAAGTGGGCGAGAGAAAGAATGAACTGAAATTGGGTTGAGGCGAAGAGGTGCAATACCCGAAATTTCAACTCTGTTTGGATAAGAATGCGAGACGGAGTGATTTTTGCGGATGCAAAATGAGGAAAAGATTCCTCATTTTCCTTGGAAAAAAAGTTGTCTGGGGCATTCCTATTTGGTTTCTTCACCAAAACCTTTTGTCTTTTGCTAGAGGAGGCCATTGTTGATTTGATGTAGAAAGGGATTGAAAAAGAAGTTTGGAAGTGTGATTGTTAAGTTTGAAAGCCTTCATATTTAAAGAAAAACGATACGTTCGTCCTGGACAAAAATATTCGTCCTGGACGAAAAATTATCGTTCGTCTGGACGAAGAAATTCGTACAGACGATCCAATTCGTCCAAAATGTAACGGCTTTTCGTATTCAACACAACTTACGATGCATCATTTCGTACAGGCTTTTTGACTTGACCGATCGTACAGACGAAAAATTTTCGTACAGACGATCAAAAAGTAAATCGTTTTAATGACTCTTGAAAACCGTCCCCTACATCGAAACAACACATGTTCGTCTGGACGAACGAAAATTTCGTACAGACAAAGTTCATATTAAAAACTGTCTTATCCACTCAACCGCTGCATTCAATCGTCCCGACGTTTGAGAGAAAAAAAATTCGTCCTGGACGATCACAGATCGTACAGACGATCTAATTAAAAACTGCTCTCAAAACGGTTTAAATTCGCGCAAACTGTTCCTTCACACATCGTCCCGTACGAAGCTAATTTCGTCCTAGACGATTTCCTCCAAAATTTTTTTTTTAAAAAATTTTGAATTTTTTTTTTAATTAAGAAAATCAAACAAAACATTCAAAAACACAGAAAACATAAAACAAAACCAAAAATACAAAAACAATTCATTCAAAACACACAAAATTTCATAAAATAAAAAACAAAACAAAACACAACAAATATTAATGTTGCAAAGACATTTTGGTTAAGCATTCAAATCAATAACACCAAGCCTTGTTCTTAAAGTACTGAAGGTATCAAAGGCTAAAGGTTTTGTAAAAATGTCTGCAAGTTGATTTTCAGTTGAAACATGTATGAGTTAAATTTCTCCTTTGGATACATGATCCCTTATGAAATGATGCCTTATATCAATGTGTTTGGTTCTAGAATGTTGAATAGGATTTTTGGAAATACAAATAGCACTAGTATTGTCACAATAAATTGGAATAGTGCCTATAGTTAATCCTAAATCAATCAACTGTTATTTTAACCAAAGTACTTGTGCCACACAACTTCCTAATGCAATGTATTCTGCTTCTGCAGTAGATAGTGCCACTGAATTTTATTTTCTACTAGACCATGAAACTAATGAATTTCCAATGAATTGACATGTTCCAGAAGTGCTTTTCCTATCCACTCTACAGCCTGCAAAGTCAGAATCTGAGTAACCAATAATTTCAAATGAAGAGCTAAACTTAGGATACCAAATTCCTAAATTTTGAGTTCCTAGAAGATATCTTAAAATCCTTTTCACTGCTGTCAAATGTGATTCTTTTGGATCTGATTGAAATCTAGCACATAAGCAAACACTGAACATAATATCTGGTCGGCTAGCAGTCAAGTAAAGTAAAGATCCAATTATCCCTCTAAATTTCTTTTGATCAACAGATTTTCCCTTAAGGTCTTTATCCAACTGAACTGAAGAACTCATTGGTGTACTAACAGGTTTAGCATTGTCCATTTCATATTTTTTGAGGATGTCCTTAATATATTTGGTTTGACTAAGAAAAGTACCTTCCTCAAGTTGCTTAATGCTAAATCCTAGAAAGTAATTTAAATCTCCCATTAGACTCATTTCAAATTCACTACTCATTGTTTTAGAAAAATCATCACAAAGATGTTTTTTTGAAGATCCAAAGATGATGTCATCCACATAAATTTGAACAATAAGTATATCCTTTCCAATTTTCCTCAAAAAAAGAGTTGTATCCACACTTCCTTTTTCAAAAGATCTTTCAAGTAGGAAGGTGCTTAACCTCTCATACCAAGCCCTAGGTGCCTGTTTCAATCCATATAATGCCTTTTTTAATTTGAAAACATGATTTGGAAATTTAGAATTTTCAAAACCTGGAGGTTGTTCTACAAAAACTTCATCCTCAATTACCCCATTTAAAAAGGCACTTTTGACATCCATTTGAAACAATTTAAAACCTTTAAAACAGGCAAAGGCTAGTAAAACCCTAATTGCTTCAAGTCTAGCTACAGGGGCAAAAGTTTCCTCAAAATCAATTCCTTCAATTTGATTATACCCCTTAGCTACTAATCTAGCCTTATTTCTAATGACTACTCCTGAGTCATTCATTTTATTTTTGAACACCCACTTGATTCCAACAACACTTTGATCTTTTGGCCTTGTAGTTAGTTCCCAAACTCTATTTCTTACAAATTGATTTAACTCTTCTTGCATGGCCAATATCCAAAATTCATCTGAAAGTGCTTGATCAATGTTAGTGGGTTCAATAGTTGAAATAAAGGCTGAATGATTGACTTCCTTGTTTAATCCACGCCTAGTTCTAACACCCTCACTTGGTTCACGTATAATCATTTCCTTTGGGTGGTTTTTAGAAAATCTCAAATCTCTAGGCAAAGGGTCTTCTCTTTCTAAATTTTCTTCCACATTTTCTTCCAAATTTAATCTATCAATCTTTTGGGAGTTTTCTTCAATTTCTTCTTCAACAACATTTGGCTCTTCCATGTTTCCATTTTCATCAAAAATAACATGTGTGGTTTCTTCAATGACTAAAGTTCTTTTGTTGAATACTCTATAAGATTTTCCAACACTTGAATATCCAACTAAAATTCCTTCATCTGATTTTGGATCAAATTTTCCTAAGGCAGATTTTCCATTATTATGTATGAACACCTTGCAACCAAATACATGCAAATGAGATAAATTTGGTGTTCTACCTTTTAGCAACTCATAGGGTGTTTTATTCAAATTTGATCTCACATTCACCCTATTCAGAACATAGCATGCAGTGCTAACCGCCTCAGCCCAAAAATATCTAGGAAGCGAGTATTCTGCTAACATTGCTCGGGCGGCTTCTATTAATGTTCTGTTCTTTCTTTCAACTACTCCATTTTGTTGAGGAGTTCTAGGTGCAGAAAAATTGTGATCAATCCCCTTTTCTTTACAGAAATCTTCAAATCTTTCATTTTCAAATTCTCCTCCATGATCACTTTGTATAGAGATTATTTCACATCCTAGTTTTCTTTGTATCCAAGTTGAAAAATTTCTGAATTCCTCAAATGATTCACTCTTATGAAAAAGAAATTTAACCCAGGTGAATCTTGAAAAATCATCTACTATAACAAATCCATATACCTTTCCTCCTAGACTAATAGTGCTTACAGGTCCAAAAAGATCCATGTGTAGAATTTCTAAAGGTTTACTGGTCCTAAGATCTTTATTGGACTTAAAAGAGGACTTCACTTGTTTTCCTAATTGACATGCATCACATAGATGGTCCTTAGTAAAGTCTAGTTTAGGTATTCCTCTCACCAAATTCTTTTGGGTAATTCTTCTAAGATTTTTCATACTAGAATGACAAAGTCTCCTATGCCAAAGCCATGATTCATCAGAAACAGTTTTCAAACAAAAAGCAGTAGGAGATTGAATACAATTTAAATCTAGCATGTAGATATTGTTTACCCTTTTTCCATTTAAAACAATTTTTCCATTTAGGCTAATTATGCAGCTAGTAGGTAAAAATTTTACATTATAGCCCTTATCACATAGCTGACTTATGCTAAGCAAATTATATTTTAAGCCTTCAACTAATAAAACATTGTCTATGAAAAAGTTTTTCCAATTTCCAATCTTACCTAATCCAACCACTTTCTTTGTGGTATTATCTCCAAGAGTAACCTTGCCTCCACTCCTGGCTTCCAACGTTATGAATTGAGCAATATCTCCAGTCATGTGTTTTGAACATCCGCTGTCCAGGTACCATATACTCTCACGAGGTCTTGTGTGAGAGTATTCCTCTTCTTGATCTGATTGTTCAGCTTTATCTGCCATCAAGCAAAGGTTGGTGACTTCTTCTTCTTTTTCAGTCTCAGATGAGTCTAAAACTGAGTCCGCCCAAAAAGCCTTTTGAAACTTCTTCTTGCCCTTCTTTACCATTGGTTTCTCCTCTACCTTCTCCTTGCTAGGAGTGGCTTTGAGTTTTGGACAATCAGTCTTTATATGACCTGGTTTCCAGCATTCATAACAAATCACTTCATTAGAAGCCTTTCCATTTCTGTTATACTTACCTCTATTCCATTGCTGGCGTCTCTTCTGCTTCCTCTTTAAAAAGCTTCTGAATTGTCTAGTCATCAGTGCAATATCGTCTTCATCCTCAGGTTGTGAGTGTTCACTTTCTAACTCTTCCACATTTAGTGCAATATTCTTGTCCTTTCTTGGTTCACCTGCATCAATCTTTCTTTGACTTACTCCTTGCTCGTAAGCAATGAGTGAACCAAGAAGATTGTCAATGGAATAAATGTTCAGATCTTTAGACTCTGTAATTGCAGTAATTTTAGCATCATATGCAGTAGGTAAACAACGAAGTATCTTATTGACCATTTCAGCATTAGTTAATTCCCTACCAAGTGCATGCAAAGAGGTGACAATTTGAGTGAATCTTGTGTACATGTCAGATATAGATTCATTAGGTTTCATGCGAAATAATTCGTAGTCATGTAACAAGATATTGAGTCTTGATTGCTTAACCTCATTTGTCCCTTCATAAGTAATACAAAGTCTATCCCATATTTCTTTTCCGCTTTTACAAGTGGAAACTCGCATGTAGTCTTCAGATTTTAAAGCATAAAAGAAACTATTTAAACATTTCACATTTAATTGTGCTAAGTCACGTTCTTCTATAGTCCAATCTGCATAGGGTGTATCTACCCTAATTCCATCAACTAATCTAGTTGGTTTTGAGTAACCTTCCTGGACTAGCATCCACATGCGATAATCAAGTGACTGTAAGAAAGTAGACATGCGTGTTTTCCAAAAATCAAAAGGAATATTGTCAAACAGTGGAGGTCTAGTGATAGAGTAACCCTCAGGTGTGTTTCGGTTTCAAAATGTAGCCATCTACGTTAATCAAAAAGTAGTTCAAACTTATGATTTTGAAACTATGCTCTGATACCACTTGTTGACTCCAGTAATTAGGTTGTTAAGCCTAAGTAAATGTCCCACGGCTACCAAGAGGGGGGTGAATTGGTAGTTTTAAAAATTTTAAACCCTCTTAATGATAAAGTTGAACCGAAATAAAATTTTCTTTTAAAGTTTGTAGAAAAATGTTTTTCAACCACAGAGTTGTTAAAACTGAAATTTAAAGTGCGGAAACGTAAAAGCAAAAAAGTAAATGACACCAGATTTATAGTGGTTCGGTCTATAACTAGACCTACATCCACTCCTCAGAGGCACCCTCTGAGTATTGCACTAATACCACAAAGTGACTCTCCTTTAGCACCCACAGCAAGGCGGAGAAGCCTTTACAACACACTCTTTTCACCACTACCCGGTGCGGCAGAGAACCGTCGTCCTTTTACACAATCCACAGTGCTGGCAGAGAACCGTCGTCCTTTTACACTCTCCTAGTGTGGGCAGAGAACCGTCATCCTTTTACACTCTCCTAGTGTGGGCAGAGAACCCTACGGCAGTTCACACTCTCCAAGTGTAGGCAGAGAACCTTCGTCCTTTTACACTCTCCTAGTGTGGGCAGAGAACCCTTCGGCTGTTCACACTCTCCAAGTGTCGGCAGAGAACCGGATCTCCTTGACTGATCTTCTCACAAGAATCTAGAAGGAAGAAAGAAAAGAGTGAAGAAATCCAATTTCACAAGTAGAGACTCTTACCTTAGTAATCCAAGTGAAGCCTTCTCGCTCCAATGGTAGGAATCCTCCTTTGAATGCTCTCTTCCACTCTCTCCTTGGCTATTCTCTCAAGAGGCACGAAGATCAAATGACAAAAAGATTGGGTGGCAGTCTAATTTGGACTATTTATACAAAAGACATGAAAAACCGCCCAAAAACTGCATATTTTCAATTCTGTACGCAGTGGATCGTCCTGGACGATTTTACTTAAACGATCTGAAATGACCCAATTTGTATATGTGTATGAAATGACTTCGTACAGCGGATCGTCCTGTACGAACTAGGTTCGTCCAGTACGAACGGTTATTACAAGGTCGGTTCTAGAAACTGCTGAAAACTGTTCTAAGTCGGTTAATCGTTTGGACGAAAATATGTTCGTCTGGACGAATATTTTCCAGAGAGCCGATCGTCCTGGACGATTATTTATTTCGGCTGGATGAAAATTTTCCAGAGGACCAATTGCCACGGACGATAATTTGTTTTCGTCTGGACGAAAATTTTCCAGAGAGCTGATCGTCCGGTACGATATTTATTTTCGTCTGGACGAAAATTTTCCAGAGGACTGGTCGCCTCGTACGATGATAAAATTCATCTGGACGAAAATTTTACAGAGAACCCATCGTCCGGGACGATAATAAAATTCGTCCTGGACGAATAGGACTTAGAAAAATTTTTCCGAGCAAGTTCCTATTCGTTCCAAGTGCTCTATAGGAGATAACTGACAGATCGTCCAGTACGATAAATATCGTCCTGTACGATCAGTATAGAATTTTAAAATCTCCTTATTTGTGTGTGTGAGATTTTATTCACTCAATTACAATCACTCCCTTTCAAAATTAATTCAAAGAAAAGGCAAACTTCAAATAAACAAAATATCTCATGTTGAATTTGATTTGAAGTTTTCGTAGTCTGGAGTCTGATTTTCCTGAAATGTTAGTACACACAAGAGCAAGTGCAAATCTTCTGAAATTGTTAGAAGATAACTATACATTTGAACAATAATATTTGGAATCATCAAAACTACATAAGTTGCACAAATATAAATCATTCAAATAGCAACTATTCAAACACTAAAGAGAAAGAAAAAAACTTGAGGGTTGAGAATGATGTTCTAAAAAACACAAACTTGAGGATTAAAAATGAATTGGATACACTTAAGGGAAATTGGAAGACTCCCACTTTGAATCCAAAGCCAAAACCTAGGAAGAGGCATTATAACTCAAATCATTTAAGAAATCCTTTTCCTGGAGTTAGATGTTTTTCTTGTGACATGCTAGGATACATCTCACACACTTCCACTGTTCACCATAGTACACATTGGGTATGGAGACCTAAGATACATGATTCACAGCTTACCACACATGCATTGTATTCTACTTTTCCTAAGAAGGGACCCAAACTAGGTTGGGTTCCTAAATCTGACTGTTGTTGAGTTTTGCAGGTGTGCTCTCACCAAAGACCTCGTGAGAGCATAGGATAATTGGACATATAGAGGCTCGCAGCTCAAAATTGCTTAAACTTGCTGCTTCATAATTTCTTGAAATTTTTTGTTTGTTTTGTGTACTAGCTTTGTGTTGTTCTAGATCGTTTTGTTTTCATTTTTCTTTTCATGTTTGGATTTCTAAATGATTTTTTTGAAGCTTTTAGATTTTGGAGATTTAAAACCATTGATTTTCATATCTAAATCAGTTAAAGGGAGAAACACCGTTGATGGTTTCCCTCCCTCTAACCTCTTTTAGTGACATAATTTTCTTTTCTAGACAAAAGTCTATCTCACATTGACAACTGGTTTTTGAAACTAAGATTCTTTTTATCTTGTTACAATAATCTATCATATACATAATATCCAAAGTCCTTATAAATCTTTCAAGTTAAATGAAATCTTTCCATTACATTTATCACATAATTATGATTTTGTTTTGTGGGTTGTTCTTCCATATGTTAGAGAGAGAGCTCCTATTCTCTAATATTTGGAGGATATACTCACAACTAAGGTTCTTTTTAAGGGTTTTGTTAAAGAGATTTTAGCTTACAAGAATTAGAAAGGAAAGAGGCCAGTGACGCCAAATTGAAAAGAAAAATATATACACAAATGTGTATCAAAATCAAGATGCTCAAAGAGCTAAATTAAAGATACAAGAGGCATAAAATGAGCCCACTAAATACAAGCTATTATCTCTTTTCTGAACCCTTAAAACTTCGAGAACTCATTGGTTATTTGATGCTTTCAAAGGCTTGATTTCAAATTTCATGATTGAGACAAATTACTTTGGTATATTATTTATAAAATATTTTCTTTGTAACCAAGTTTTGATTGAATCTTATTTTTACCCAGTAAAGTTTTTTTGAGTTAGATCTTTTGTTTTTAAAAGGATGATTATTGCTTTGAAAGAAGTCCGAGCTAGGGATTAATAAGATCGGATATTCTACCTTTTTTAGATTTTAGATTTGTTAAACTCTTTGATCTTTTAAATCTCTAAAATTTAATTGTTTGAAAATTTGACGTATGGATTCTTTGTTAACAAAAAAAAATCTTTCATTTTTTGGTTTTTAGCCTTTTTTATTCTTATTGTTGTTTCTAGCTTTGAATTGTGAGTCATTTATTTTTGAGGGTTTTGATCATCAACATCTTTTCCTAGAAATCAAACTTCTAGTCATGTCGTCCTGGCCAATTCTAATTTCATCCTGGATGATTGGACAAATTTTCTACAAAATTTCATAACCTTTATTTGAGCTAAACCTTTTTTTTAGCTTGCTATAACTCTTCATCCTGGACGATAATATATCGTCCTGGACGATCTGATCGAACTCTATTGCAATCATGATGATAGTCCTGGCCGATAACGTACTTTGTCCTGGCCGATGCATTTTTTGGTCATCGTCCTGGCCGATACACAAGATCGTCCTAGACGATCCACGTGTCAGCACGTTTAAATCCTTAAAATCAACCCTGGACTATCCATTATTGGACAATCGTCCTAGCCGATCCACTATTCATCCTAGACGATACACGTGGCACATATTTAAAATGTTTTAACTTCGGCCGGTATGATCAATTATTATGCATCATCCTGGATGATACACCTAATCGGCCCGGACGATCGGCTTTTTCAATGGTCGTCCAGCATAACTCCTTGGGATGATCGGACCGCCTTTTTGACCAATCGGCCTGTACGCAATTATTGTGCCATATCGTCCTGGACAATTCTGCCATTGGCCTGGACGATATAGCCATTTCTTTAAATTCAGGTTGTTCCCGCCATGTTTTTTCACTTCAAATCCCTTCTCCTCTTGTGTTGCCTTAGCACCGCACAGAGGACTTAGCCTGTTTTGACAGCTACATTACTCACCAGTAGCAGCAGCATGACTAGGACATCGCATGGTTCAATGCTCAGTTCACTACGCTAGCTAGCTACTTTCAGCAGCCACCTCCACCACCTCCATCTGATGATCAGGGTCCCTCATTTTTCTAGTCTTTATTTTCTGTTTTCTATTTTCTGTAGTTTATCTTGTAGTTTGTTTTAGTCTCTATTGTGTTGTTTCCTTTTTCTTTTTGTGTGTCTATGACCCACTTTTTTATGACAAAAAGGGGAGTAGGATGTGGTAGGAAAAGTTGATGTGCTTGTATCTTTGAAAGTTTAATGAACTGTTGTTTTTATTGAGATTTTCCTACTTGTGTTTGTCATCATCAAAAAGTGGGAGATTGTTGCAAATCTATTTTTATGACTTATGTTTTGATGATTGACAAACACTACTGATTCTCTTGGACTGCCTGTTATTTCTAACTTTTCAGGAATCGAAGATCAGACGAACAAACAAAGCCAGTTCAAGATTGCGTAGGTTAAGGTTGAGTCAGACTGTAATTTATTTTTCTCTTCTTGAGTCTATTTGTAATGTTCAAAGATACTGATGCTAAGTAACCCTACACACACACACTAGAGAGACTTAGAAATTCTATTTTTACTCAAATCGGCCATGACGATATTTACATCGTACTTGATGATCTGGCTTAAAAAAAAATTTTAATCAGGGATTCTTAATTAAGGCAGCCGTCAATAACAAATCGGCCTGGATAATACGTGTATCGGCCAGGATGATAAACTCTCAACAAAAAAAAATTGCCGCCATAAGCAATTAAGGTAATCTGTATTTTTGATAATTGGCCAGAACGATCTTGGATCGGCCTGGACGGTATTTTACAATTATGCCTTAATTGATCAGACAAATCAAGGAAGTAATTAAGGATTATTGATACGATCATATCGACCTGGACGATCTCAGGATCGGCCGGGTTGATCTGTTCAAAAACCTTAGTTACTCGTGGACTATAAATATCGACCAGTTTGAATTCAGGATGATGCTCTGGCCGATCTTCTGAGATTTGTACTGATCGGCCAGGACGATATCCATATCGGCCTGGACGATATTGTCGGCAACTTATAATTAATGAGCTCCTTTGAAGATCTTCTATTTAAGGGCTCTTGTTCAACGTTTTGAACAATCTTTTACTGCTGCCTTGACCTAAGAAGACCTTGAGGAGAGAAAGAGAGAGAGGGAGAGAGAGAGAGGATCTTGTGAGTGGGAGCTTATGAGGGGATTCATAAGGGTTGCTTCAAGGATCACTCTGCTTCTTCTTCTTCTAGAGTTTCTCGTTCGTGGAAGGGTCGGTAGAGGTAAGGATTTAACATCTGATTGTGGTTCTCTGCCAGCTTCAGGAGGAAGCAAAAGGAGATAGGTTCTCTGCCTTGTCGGGGTGGCAATCTTTGTAAAGGCTTCTCCGTTTACCTGTGGGGGCTAAAGGAGAGTCACGATTGTAGTGCAATACTCGGAGGGTGCCTCCGGGGAGTGGACGTAGGTTGAGTTAACCGAACCACTATAAATATCTGTGTTCTTGTTTCTTGCTTCCGCACTTTAATTTCCGCACTTATTTTTTGTGGTGTAATTTTGGTTCATGAGATTTTTTGTGAAAAGAAAAATTTTAAAATACCAATTCACCCCCCCCCCCCCTCTTGGTTAGCTTGGGCCAGTTCTATAGGGCTTAACATCCCTAACGATCTTTCAATTTCACTCTCCTCTTCGGGTGTCATAGTCATCCAATAATAACTAGATGGTGTTGAAAGTTATGGGAGGTTGTAGACCTCGGTGAACTATCCCTAGGCGCATAAAGAGTGGGTGAAATGGTACCTTTTAAAAAACATTGCAACAAAAACTTTCTTTTTGTTTTATACAACATAGCAATTTTTGAAAACAAATCTAAATGTGTAACTTAACACATGCATATGACATTCAGAATTTGAAATACTTTTCATTTTGAGGCAAAAATAAATTGATCAAAATATGATATTCTTCTTTTTTCTAATCACGAATTAACCTAACTATATCATGCAATAAAATATAAAATTCATATAAAAAATTTAAAGTGTAAAAACATAAATGCAAAAAAGTAAAAACATATAAGAAAGAGCACACAAGAAATCTTGTAGTGGTTCAGTCAATCTTGACTTATGTCCACTCCTTGGATTCCTCTTCTCAAGGTATTGTACTAACACTATAATGACTCTCCTTTTTCCCCACAGCAAGGAGGAGAAGCCCTTTCAAGAATCACTTCAACTAGACTGGGTGCGATAGAGAATCGAATGCTATGCCATCCTCCTAGTGATGGCAGTGGACCTTAAATCCTTTTTCACACTCCTGGTAAAGGTAGATAACCCAAGGAATCTTTCTAACCCTCCTAGTGAAGGTAGAGAACTGTCAATCTTTTTTCACCCTCCTGGTGAAGGCAGATAATTATAGACCTGACTTTGAAGCTTCTCTCCCACGAGTAAGTTCAAGAACTCACCAAGGCCATAAGAGGAAGTTAAGTGCATACTTGTCTGGAGTAATCATATGAATACCCTTCACACTCCTCTATAACACACAACCTCACCTTCCTCCTCTCTAATCCCAAAGCTCTCTCTCAAGATATTATCTCTTAGAGTTCCTTCAATAGCCAAAGTCCTTAATAAAGGTCTTCAATATGATTCTTAAGTACAAGGCTTCAAAAAACCCTAAATTTTTAATTTGTCAGTCTTTGGTTGTATAGTAAGATCTGGGTTCATATAATACGATCAGTTCAAAAATAATACTCATCTAGTAAGATTAAATGATCATTCAAACAAACTATTCAAATTCAACAAACATATTATACAGTATGATCATAACTTCGTAAAGTATAATAACTTTAATTCCACTTTATGGAGGATTAGAATTTGTTAAGTATGATTTACATTGTATAATATGGTTAATGCAATATTAACAAGTTGTACAATACTATATATATATATATATATATATATATATATATATATATATATATATATATATATATATATATATATATATATATATATATATATATATATATATATATATAAATATATATATATATATATATATTGTACTATATGATTAGTTCAAAAATAAAGATTTTCATCCTCCAGGACGATCGAATTTCGACTATGTCAATCGTACGATATGATCTTGATTGTGTTGTATGATTAGCCAAATTTATTAAATTTTTATTTAATTGACTAAACATATGAGATGATTTAAGTAATATTTTAATTATCATATAATACAATTAGGTTCATATAGTACGATTAGTTAAACTTACAATTTTAAAATTTCTTATTTAATTTATCTAGAGGCTAGGGTTTATAGATCAAAACAAATCGTGTAGTATGATCTATATCATACAATACAATTAGTTAATTAGCATGAATGGTTCGATTACTTATTAACCCTCTTTTTTGTATAACTAAAAGCATAATGTGATCGTACTCATATGGTACGATTAGTTCAAAAATTTTCATCACAAATTTTCCTCACTCCGCTATGTTTGTGCATGGTCACTAATTTTGCATACACCCTTACATGGCCACACTCAAAAATAAAAAATAAAAGAAAGTGATAATTATAGCCTCTTTTTATTGACATCATATTTTACCCAAACTTGAACCTTGAAAAATCTTGAGTGGTGTATGATGTACTCGAGATGTTAGTCCGAACAAACAAAAATAATATCTAATATATATGCTAGAAGAAATAAAATCTCAATCAATAATATTTTTTATCATCAAAATAACAAGCTAGGGATCCTAGATTGCAATAATCTTCCCCTTATTGATGATCTCAAATATTTTTGGTTGAAATATAAAGTTAATGTTCATTTCTCATAATCTCTGCCACTAAGTAATATATTTGAAAAATAGGGGTTAAGAGTAATTTTAATTTTGAATTTTTGTTTTATTTTTAAAATAATCAGATAAATAAAAATATACAAAATAAAATAAAAAGTTTGTAAATAAAAGGTGCACAAAAAGAACTGATTAGAAATGAGAAGATATACAAACAAGCAAATACTTACTCCCCCTTTTGACATCACCAAAAAAGAGGATCACACAACACATAAAAAACTATAAAAATATGAAAAACCTAAGATACAATGCATAAAGCCTAAAAGTAGGAAGGCCCCTGATCAGGTGGTATGGTAGTGTTTGGAATTATTTCTAAATAGAAGAAAATTGTTCTCCAAACCACACAATTTTTATCCTGTTCTATTATTGTTGCTGTTGAATATGAGAATCCATGCATGACTCTAAATGATCAAAATCTTTGTATTAGCTCCTCATAAGGTTAAGATGTACATGCTAGTATGGGTTGTGGCACTAGTGATGGTGTAGGTTCTCTTATAGGTGTAGCTATAGGACTAGCTCCTCCTTTATCAAAATATGGTACATCTTACTCTTGCCTCCAGAGAAAGAATTTAGAAGGAACCATCAGTGTAAAAAAATGAAGATGATTGGCAATCATAGTGTAGGTAAGCTCAAACTTTTGGTCTAGAATATAGCCAATGACATGACCAATAATAATATTTTACTTTCTTCTAGTGGAAGGAAGTTGAAAGGGAGTTAGGTTCTGAATATAATTGATAATTATTTGAGATTCATCAAATTGGGTGTTGGACATAATAAAGTAGTTGACCAAGGAAAGGAGTAGAGTATTGTTTGTTAAGAGAGTTGTTATTTGCATGTTTTACATTTTTACAACATGTATAATTTTGATGATTTCAAATATTATTGTTTTATGTGTAGTTATCTCCTAACACTTTTTGAAAGAGTTATTTTTGCTCTTGTGTGTACTAACATTTCAGGGAAATCAAACTCCAGACTACGAAGACTTAAAATCAAATTTTGCATGTGATACTTTGTGTATTTAAAGCTTATATTTTTCTTTGAATTAAGTTTGAAAGGGAGTGATTGTAATTGAGTGAATAAACACACACACTTAAGAAGATCTTTAAAAATTTGTACTAATTGTACTGGACGAACATAGTTCGTACAGGACGATCAGGTTAGTTATCTCATCATAAGAGCAATGGAACGAACAGGAATTGAAGAAAATTTTTCTAAGTCCTGATCGTCCAGAACGAAGTGTATTCATCCCAGGACGAAATATTCTCTAGAAAATTTTCATTCAGACGAAGTGTAGTCATTCCTGAACGAGTTGCTCTCTGGAGTATTTTCATCCTGGATGAAGTGTATTCATCCCGGGATGAAATCTCCTCTAGAGAATTTTCATTTAGATGAAATTTATAATCATGCCAGGATGAGTTGCTCCCTAGAAAAATTTTGTCCGTACGAACCCATATTTATCCCAGGACGAAGTGAATCGACTCTAAAATTTTAGTGACGTTCTGCAGTTTTTGGGAACCGACATATGAAATAATCGATCATACCGGACGAACCTAGTTTGTACGGGACTATGTGTGTGTACGAAGTCATTTTGTACCCATATACATTAGGTTCGTTTCCAACGCATTTAAGTAAAATCGTCCAGGATGATCCACGATTGTACGGGACAATTCAATGCGTATTGACTTGAAAATTTGTAGTTTTTGGATGGTTTTTTATGTGTTTCCTATAAATAGTCCAATCTAAACTGCCACTTAATCTTTTTGCTCACTGATCTTCATGCCTATTGAAAGAAGAGTCAAGGAGAGAGTGTAAGAGAGTGTTCGAAGGAGGATTCTTACTATTGGAGCGTGAATGCTTCACTTCTTTTCTTTCTTCCTCCTAGATTTATTATGAAGAAGATCTATCAAGGAGATCCGGTTCTCTGCCGACACTAGGAGAGTGTGAAAGGATGAAGGGTTCTCTGCCCCCACTAGGAGAGTGTGAAAGGACGAAGGGTTCTCTTCCCACACTAGGAGAGTGTGAAAGGATGAAGGGTTCTCTACCCATCCTAGGAGAGTGTGAAAGGATGAAGAGTTCTCTGCCTATACTGGGAGAGTGTGAAAGGACGGATGGTTCTCTGCCAACATTAGAAAAATTGTAAAAGGACGACAGTTCTCTACCACACTAGGTAGTGGTGGAAGAGAGTTTTGTAAAAGCTTCTCCACCTTGTTGTGGGTGCAAAAGGAGAGTCAATACTCGAAGGGTGCCTCTAGGGAGTGGATGTAGGTCAAGTTTTGACAGAAGCACTATAAATCTCATGTCTTTATTTTTCTGCTGCTTTTTATTTTTGTGTTTTTACTTTTAAAACTGTGGTTGAAAACTTTTTCTAGAAAAATTCACTAAAATTTTATCTTCGTTTCTTAATTTAAAAAGAGGGTTAAAATTTTTAATTACCAATTCACCCCCCCCCCCCCCCCCCCTCTTGGTTAGCCGTGGGACATAAGCTTAGGTTTAACAACCTAATTCATAGTGAATGAGTTTCAACAAGTGGTATCAGAGCTTTGTTTCAAAATCATAATTTAGACTACTTTTTTATTAACGTAGATGGCTATATTTGGAAACCAAAATACACCTGAGGGTTACTCTATAACTAGACCTCCACTGTTCGACAATATACCTTTTAATATTTGGAAAACACGCATGTCTATATTTTTACAATCACTTGATTATCATATATGGATCTTAGTTCAAGAAGGGTATACAAAACCAACTAGACTAGTCGACAGAGTTAGAGTTGAAACACCTTTTACAGACTGGACAGTAGAAGAACATGACTTAGCACAACTAAATGCCAAATGCTTGAATAATTTCTTTTGTGCTTTAAAATCAGAAGACTATATGCGGGTTTCCACTTGCAAAAATGGGAAGCACATATGGGATAGACTTTGTCTAACTTATGAGGGGACTAATGAGGTTAAGTAATATAGACTCAATATCTTGTTGCATGATTGTGAATTGTTTCGCATAAAACTAAATGAATCCATTTTTGATATCTACACAAGATTCACACAAATAGTCACCTCTTTGCATGCACTGGGTAGGGAACTAACGAATGCTGAAATGGTTAATAAGATTTTTCATTATTTTCCTACTGCTTATGATACTAAAATTAGTGTAATTATAGAGTTTAAAAATCTAAATATTTACTCTGTTGATAATCTTCTTGGTTCACTAATTTCTTACGAGCAAGGAGTTAGCCAAAGAAAGATTGATGCAGGTGAACCACGAAGGGAGAAGAACATAGCACTAAATATGGAAGAGTCTGAGAGTGAACACTCATAACCTGAGGATAAAGACGACATCGCATTGATGACTAGACAATTCAGAAGCTTTCTGAAGAGGAAGCAGAAGAGACGCCAGCATTGGAATAGAGGTAAATTTAATAGAAATGCCAAGGTTTTAAATGATGTGATTTTCTATGAGTGCAGGAAACCTGGTCATATCAAGACTGAATGCCCAAAACTCAAAGTTACTCCTAGCAAGGAGAAAGTAGAGGATAAACTAATTATAAAAAAGGGCAAGAAGAAGTTTCAAAAAGCCTTCTGGGCGGACTCAGCTTCAGATTCATCAAAGATTGAGAAGGAAGAAGAAGTCACTAATCTGTGCTTAATGGTCGATAGTCTTGATCAGTCAGATCAAGAAGAGGTATGTGACTTAACCTATGATGAACTTTTTGAAGTTTCTAAACACATGCATGATGCATATAGGAAAATGAAGAAAATGCATACTAGTCTAAGTTTAGAGTTTGAAGAATTACAAAAGGAACATTAAATCCTTAGGAATGATCATGCTTTAATTGATGACAACCACATGAAATTACTTGATGAGTTGGATGACTTGAATAAAAAATATGAAATTTTAAAATCATCTTATGCTGAAATTGAAAAAGATTTTAAAAATTTTAAGGTTGAATCGGAGAGCAAGATTAATAGATTAAATTATACAAATTAAATTTTAGAAGATATGAATTGATTTTACAAATTAACGATAAAAGCTCTCAAGAATAATAGGATACCCCATAAACTTGAAGATTTTACTAATCCTATTATGTATCCTAAATTTATGCAATCCCTGAATGGACAGATGAATGATAGAAGACTTAGGAAACCATTTCCAAAAGTCAAATGTAATAATTGTGGATTGTTTGGACATATAGCTTACACCTTTACTTTGAAGATGAAAACTTATTTGGTGTGGATACCTAAGATGCATAAACCTAGACATATCATATATGCATTTGATTATAAATTACCAAAAGGAGAACCCAAACTTGTTTGGGTTCCCAGGTCTAATGTTTGATAATTTTGCAGGGTCTCTCTCACACAAGATCTTGTGAGAGCATATGGTACCTAGACAGCGGATGCTCAAAGCATATGACTGGAGATACTGCACAACTCATATCGCTAGAAGATAGGAGTGGAGGCAAGGTTACACTTAGACATAACACCACAAGGAAGGTGGTTGGATCAGGTATGATTGGAAATCATAATAAATTTTATATTGAGAATGTGTTATTAGTAGAAGGCTTAAAGTATAACCTGTTAAGTATAAACCAGCTATGTGATAAAAGATATTGTGTGAAATTTTTTCCTACTAGCTACATATTAAGCCAAAATGGTAAAGATATTTTGAATGGAAAAAGGGTAAATAATGTTTATATGCTAGACTTGAATTATATTCAATCTCCTACTGCTTTTTGTTTGAAAACTGTATCTGATGAGTCATGGCTTTGGCATAAGAGACTTTGTCATTCTAGCATGAAAAACCTTAGGAGGATTACCCAAAAGAACTTAATGAGAGGTATACCAAAACTAGACTTTACTAAGGACAACCTTTGTGATGCATGTCAATAAGGAAAGCAAGTAAAGTCTTCTTTTCAGTCCAATAAAGATCTTAAAACTAGTAAATCATTAGAGATTTTGCATATGGATCTTTTTGGACCAGTTGGAACTATAAGTCTAGGAGGGAAGGTATACAGATTTGTGATTGTGGATGATTACTCAAGATTCATATGGGTTAGATTTCTATTTCATAAGAGTGAATCATTTGAGGAATTTAGAAATTGTTCAACTTGGATTCAAAGAAAACTTGGGTGTGAAATTATTTCTATACAAAGTGATCATGGAGGAGATTTTAAAAATGAGAGATTTGAGGAATTTTATATGGAGAAATAAATTGATCACAACTTTTCTGCACCTAGAACCCCTCAGCAGAATAGGGTAGTCGAAAGAAAAAATAGAACATTAATAGAAGCTGCTCGAGCAATGTTGGTAGAATACTCACTTCCTAAATATTTTTGGGCTGAGGCGGTTAGCACTACATGTTATGTTCCGTATAGGGTAAATGTGAGATCTAAATTAAATTAAACACCCTATGAGTTGCTAAAAGGTAGAACACCTAATTTATCTCATTTGCATATTTTTTGGTGCAAGGTGTTCATTCATAGCAATGGAAAATGTGCGTTAGGAAAATTTGATCCAAAATCACATGAAGGAATTTTTGTTGGATACTCAAGTGTTGGAAAATCTTATAGAGTATTCAATAGAAAAACTTTGGTAATTTAGGAGACCACACATGTTGTATTTGATTAATTTGAAATTTTGGAAGAGCCAAATGTTATAGAAGATGAGATTGAGATTAACTCCCAAAGATTGATAAAATAAATTTGGAAGAAAATTTGGAAGAAAACGTGGAAGAAAATTTAGAGAAAGAAAACCCTTTGCCTAGAGATTTGAGAATTTCTAAAAACCACCCAAGAGTATTAATTATAGGTGAAGCTAGTGAGGGAGTAAGGACTAGGCGTGGATTAAACAAAAAAGTCAATCATTCAGCCTTCATTTCAACGATAGAACCCACAAATATTGATCAAGCACTTTTGGATGAATTTAGGATTTTGGCCATGCAAGAAGAGTTGAATCAATTTGTAAGAAATAAAGTTTGGGAATTAATTACAAGGCCAAAGGATTTAAGTGTCTTTGGAACTAAGTGGGTATTCAAAAACTAAATGAATGACTCAAGAGTAGTCATTAGAAATAATGCTAGATTAGTTGATAAGGGGTATAATCAGATTGAAGAGATTGATTTTAAGGAGATATTTTGCCCCTATAGCTAGACTTGAAGCAATTAGGATTTTGCTAACATTTGCCTGTTTTAGAGGATTCAAATTATATCAAATGGATGTAAAAAGTGTCTTTTTAAATGGGATAATTTAAGAAGTTGTTTTTGTAGAACAACCATCAGATTTTTAAAATTCTAAATGCCCAAATCATATTTTCAAGTTGAAAAAGACATTATATGGATTGAAACAGGCACCTAGGCCTTGGTATGAGAGGTTGAGCACCTTCCTTCTTGAAAGATCTTTTGAAAAAGGAAGTGTGGATACAACTCTTTTTTTGAAGAAATATGGAAAGGATATACTCATTGTTCAAATTTATGTGGATGATATCATTTTTGGATCTTCAAATAAAAATATTTGTGATGATTTTTCTAAAATAATGAGTAGTGAATTTTAGATGAGTCTAATAAGAGATTTAAGTTACTTTCTAGGATTTAGTATTAAGCAAATTGAGGAAGGTATATTTCTTAGTCTGTCAAAGTATGTTAAGGACATCCTCAAAAAGTATGAAATGGATAATGCTAAACATGTTAGTACACCAATGAATTCCTCAGTTCAGTTGGACAAGAACCCTAAGGGAAAATCTGTTGATCAAAAGAAATTTAGAGGAATAATTGGATCTTTATATTACTTGACTGCTAGCCGACCTGATATCATGTTTAGTGTTTGCTTGTGTGCTAGATTTCAATCAGATCCAAAAGAAGCACATTTGACAGCAGTAAAAAGGATTTTAAGATATCTGTTAGGAACTCATAACTTAGGAATATGGTATCCTAAGTTTAGCTCTTCATTTGAAATAATTGGTTATTCAGATTCTGACTTTGCAGGTTGTAGGGTAGATAGAAAGAGCACTTCTGGAACATGTCAATTTATTGAAAATTCTCTAGCCTCTTGGTCCAGTAGAAAATAAAATTTAGTAGTCCTATCTACTACAGAAGATGAATACATTGCATTAGGAAGTTGTGTGGCACAAGTACTTTGGTTGAAATAACAGTTGATTGATTTAGGATTACCTATAGGCACTATTCCAATTTATTGTGATAACACTAGTGCTATTTGTATTTCTAAAAATCCTATTCAATATTTAAGAACCAAACATATAGACATAAGTCATCATTTCATAAGGGATCATGTATCCAAAGGAGAAATTGAACTCACTTATGTTTCTACTGAAAATCAACTTGTAGACATTTTTACAAAACCTTTAGCCTTGGATACTTTCAGTGCATTAACAACAAGGCTTGGTGTGATTGATTTGAATGCTTAAATTAAAAATGTTTTTGCAACATTGATGTTTATTTTTTTAGTTAATGTTTTTGTGTGTTTTTATTTATTTGTGAACTTGTATGTGTGATTTTCCTTATTTAGTATTTGTGTTATTCATTTTTCAGTGAGTTTTTTAGTGTGTTTTTATTTTAGTTTTAATTGAGTGCATGATTTAAAATTTTGAGTGTTCATTGTCCAGGACAAAATTTTGTTTGTACGGGACAATTTGTGTAGTGTATTTAACTGTCGGATTTTGAACCATTTGCGTGCAGTTTTTAGTTTTTAATTGTCACTTGGTCTGTACGATCATTCTGGATGAAATGTTTTTCAAATGACGGAATGAATGAATAAAGCAGTTGAATGGATAAGCTAGTTTTTAATACTAACTTCGTACGTACGAACCTTTGGTTCGTCCGGACGAACACATGTCGGTTCGATGTAGGCTATGTTGCACTGATACGGATACAGCAACACGGATACAATACGATACTGATACGTGACACAGCAATTCTTAAAAAAATAGGATACGGGTATGTCGCAGACACGGCATTATAATTTATAAATCATACATAAAAATTAAGAAAGCAATCAAAACATAGTATTTGAAATTACAAAAAAAAAATGACAACAACTTCATTTGTAGCCTTGGAGCTTATAATATCAAAATATAAGTAAGCATTAAATGTCTAGTACAACAACAAAAGCATAAACATAAATTATCAAGCACATGAAGTTTCAAATATTTAGTAGAAGGAATGATATAATTATCTTATTCATTGGTTTGTCTTTGAACTTCCATATCATTAGCTTCTAATTCAGGCTCATCAAGTGAAAGATTAATAATTTTTAATATTTTCAAATCATCAAGAGACTCAAATTCATTTCGAAAATGAGAGAATCTTGCTTGCAACCGCGGAAGTAAATATGACACGTCTTTTTTTTTTTATTTCTTTTTGTTTTTCAACGAACACGCGTATCGGATACGCGTGTCCTTTTGAAATTAGATAGTATTTTAATTGGATACGACTTTGGCGTATCTGACACGTATCGATGGATTATCGGAGGCGTATCCATGTATCAGTGTATCGGATACAGCATGCCTTCATAAATAGGTGTATCAGTGCAACATAGGATGTAGGGGACGAATTTACCTGCCTTAAAATGATCATAAGTGCTGATCGTCCCAGGACGAACACGTGTTAGTCTGTACGATCAGTCTGGTCAAAAGTCTGTATGAAAGGATGCTTCGTAAGTTGTGTTGATTATGAAAAGCCATTTCATTTTGACGCATTGGTTCATCCATACAAAATTTTTTCGTAAGGGATGGATCGAAAAGTTCGTACGGGATGAAATTTTTTTGTCTGGTACGAACATGTCATTTTCAATAAATAGAAGGGTTTTTGAACTCAACAGTCACACTCTAAACTTCACTTTCAATCTCTTTCGTACTTTAGATCTTTTTTAAATGGCAAGTTCAAGTAATTTTGAAAACCACATAAAAATTCATCTGAGAACTTCCTTTCCAAAGCAAATGAGGAACTTTTTCCTAGGTTTGCCTCAGCAAAGATCACACCCTCCAGAATCCTAATCCAAGAACAACTTACCTTTCAGGTGATGAACTTATTTGCTTCAACACAGTTTGGTTTTATCCTTACCCTAGTCTATCTCTACAATAAAGAAACCTTTCACTACTTTCTCGCCAACATGTCCTTTAATTCTGACCATTCTATAATCTCTACTTTTGTCTTTAAATAAAAAGTTGAAATCACCAAGGCTGACTTAGGAGCCTTTTTTAATTTAAGGACAGAGGGAGCTAGAGCCCATCACTTGATCAACACTCATGATTATGAATGGTATGAAATTAATAATGTAAGTAGAGGAAATAATTTGAACGAACATGTGGCTAAAGTATCCGATCTTGTTCGAAATGCACGTATCATCCGGCATGTTCTTAGAACTTCTATAATTCCTAAAGTTGGTGATATAATCAATATAACCCCTCTTCTTTCTACGGTGACATTCTTGATTATGTCTAAAGAACCCATAGATGAAGCCCAACTTATCCTTGAATATCTTTATGGGCTGTCTAAAATTGGTCATGTAGAGCATAAGAGAAAGAAGAACATCGCCTTAGGACATCTAGTTCCGTACATTCTATACAAGAAATATAATTTGGTTCATCCTGATCAAGAGTTTGAAGAACTGTTCTACTACAACGATGGATCATTTAGGACAATCTTCAAAGAAGAACCAAGTAAATCACATGTCATTAGTGATACTGAGAAAAAACATGAAGCTGTACCTGCACCCGCCAATGAACCAAACTATCAGGATTTGGTTCAAAGATTTGATCTCCTAGAGACTCATTTTGATCAATATTTTGATCAAATTGAGACTCATCTTCAGCAGCAGGATGCACAATATCAGCATGACATGAGTTTTATGAGGGATCAGATGAATGATATCAGTACCAATATGCATATAATGAGTACTTACTTTAACATCTTTGGTGCTGCACCTCCTCCTCCTCCAGATCAGGGTCCTTCTCAGTGATAGTTGCTCTTGATTTTATGTATTTTCTGTAGTTTGTGTGTTAGTTGTTGTTTTAAGAAAGTTTGTTGTATTTTCATTTCTTTAGATGTTTTATTTTTGTATTGATATCCTGAGCTTAGATTGTAATGTCTTCATATTGACATCAATATATGTTCTCGTATTTTGGCTTTAATTGTATTGAAATGTGTGTTAGCCTTTATGACAATCATTAGATTTTTGATCTTAATAGTGCTATACTTTGATTTGTAAGTTAAAATTAAATTCATTAGAAAATATAAGTTTTCTAAATTTAAGTTTTGCATGTAACTTGATGTTAATAAGATTGTCAATTTCATGTCTCTTATTTAGACTACATTATTGTTAATATTATTATTGTAATTCTGATATTTTCTTATTTGTATTTCACTTATCAATTAATATTTATGCTCTTAGATAAATTTGAAATTTTTTATTATTGATTTTGAAAAGATCAAAATTACTCTTGAAAAATGTATAAATGTACAAAAATAAAAAAGAATGTGCAATGGTTCGCAAGTTGAAAAAGAGGCACAAAATAAGCCCAAGTAAAAAGATGCACAAAAATGTGCCACCAATTTGAAAAAGATGCGCAAAGCGCCACATATGGTAGTTATTTCTTTCCATTATCTTTTAATCTCTTAATTCAAATTGATCTACTATACATTTATATTCCGTATTGAAATTTGAAATATACAAATTTTCCATTCATCCTTTTTGCAATGATTTTCTCTATCTATGTGTCTAAATTGACTCATATTTTTGATAAATATTTTTTATTATAAATGTTATATCTCTTCTTAAATTCTATGAATTACTATGATTTGTCAAATGTTTTAATTTTATTTGCATCACTTATTTCAATCACTTTCAAGATTGAATTATCAAATGATTTTTATATTTCTGCTTACATTTCAAGTCTTTTTCTTCTTCACTTTTTGCTATTGTCAAAAGGGGGAGAAATTGTTTGTATCATGGTATTGTTTGATTCGTATTGTATGTGTGTCTGTCTTTATTTTATGTTTTGTGTATGTTGTATATGTTGTGTATTTGTTTTATTTTTTGTTTGTTTTGTATTTTCTAAAAATGCCTCCTTATTTTCACGTGTTCATCAATTCAAGGGGAGTTTAGGAGATTCTTAGAATTTGAAATTATACAAACAATAATTGTTTTGCAATCATCAAAAAGGGGGTGATTGTTCAGTTGTTATTTGCATGTTTTATATTTTTGCAACTTGTATAGTTTTGATGATTTCAAATATTATTGTTTTATGTGTAGTTATCTCCTAACACTTTTTGAAAGAGTTGTTTTTGCTCTTGTGTGTACTAACATTTCAAGAAATCAAACTCCAGACTACGAAGACTTCAAATCAAATTCAACATGAGATACTTTGTGTATTTAAAGCTTATATTATTCTTTGAATTAAGTTTGAAAGGGATTGACTGTAATTGAGTGAATAAACACACACACTTAAGGAGATCATGAAAAATTTGTACTGATCGTACTGGACGAACATAGTTCATATGGGATGATCAGGTCAGTTATCTCCTCGTAAGAGCAATGGAACGAACAAGAATTGAAGAAATTTTTTCTAAGTCCTGATCATCCAGGACGAAGTGTATTTATCCCAGGATGAAATATTCTCTGGAAAATTTTTGTTCAGACAAAGTGTATTTGTTCCAGGACGAGTTGCTCTCTGGAGTATTTTCGTCCAGGACGAAGTGTATTCGACCCGGGATGCAATCTCCTATGGAGATTTTTTGTTCAGACAAAATTTATAATCGTGCAAGGACGAGTTGCTCTCTGGAAAAATATCATCCATACCAACCCGTATTCATCCCAGGATGAAGTGAATTGACTCTGAAATTTTAGTGCGTTATGCAGTTTTTGGGAACCGACTTATGAAATAACTGTTCGTACCGGATGAACCTAGTTCATACGGGACGATGTGTGTGTACGAAGTCATTTAATACCCATATACATTAGGTTTATTTCCAACGCATTTAAGTAAAATCATCCAGGACGATCCACAATCATACGGGACGATCCAATGCGTATTGACTTAAAAATTTGCAGTTTTTTGACGGTTTTTTGTATCTTTCCTATAAATAGTCCAATCTAAACAGCCACTTAATCTTTTTGCTCACTAATCTTCATTCCTATTGAAAGAAGAGTTAAGGAGAGAGTGTAAGAGAGTGTTCGAAGGAGGATTCTTACTACCGGAGCGTGAAGGATTCACTTGGTGTTCAAAGGTAAGAATCTTTACTTTTGTTTTGTGTTTACTTCACTTTTTTCTTTCTTCCTTCTAGATTTCTTATGAAGAAGATCTATTAAGGAGATCCGGTTCTCTGCTGACACTAGGAGAGTGTGAAAGGATAAAGGATTCTCTGCCCATACTAGGAGAGTGTGAAAGGACGAAGGGTTCTCTGCCCATATTAGGAGAGTTTGAAAGGAAGAAGGGTTCTTTACCCACACTAGGAGAGTGTGAAAGGATGAAGGGTTCTCTGCCTACACCGGGAGAGTGTGAAAGGATGGATGGTTCTCTGCCAACACTAGGAAAAGTGTAAAAGGACGACGGTTCTCTACCTAAGCTAGTAGAGGTGGAAGAGAGTTTTGTAAAGGCTTCTAGGCCTTGCAGTGGGTGCAAAAGGATAGTTACTAGTGGTATTAGTGCAATACTCGGAGGGTACCTCTGGGGAGGTGATGTAGGTCAAGTTTTGACCGAACCACTATAAATCTCGTGTCTTTATTTTTTCGCTGCTTTTTATTTCTGTGTTTTTACTTTTAAAACTGTGGTTGAAAAACATTTTCTAGAAAAATTCAGAAAAGTTTTATCTTCGTTTCCTAATTTAAAAAGAGGGTTAAAATTTTTAATTACCAATTAACCCCCCCCCCCCCCCCTCTTGGTTAGCTGTGGGACATAAGCTTAGGTTTAACAACTTAATTCATAGTGAACGAGTTTCAACATTGTTGACACGATCTATGGCTTTAGAAATGATTGAAGTTCGAAGACATGCTGTATAGTATGTTCATTTTGATTTAAGGAGTGGATTAGAGGTTGGTGTTTATTTAGGGTGACATTTTAGATAGTTAAATTAACTGCACTCCAATTAAAGTCACCCCTACAGGCTATTAATTAGGTTCGTGATCCTTCTATGAAAACAAGGAGGTATTCTCCTAAATCTTTCTTGGTAATTTCTATGAGACAACGACATATAAGATTTCATAATGGGTGCAACGATACTAATCCTAAGATTTGTAAATAAATCATAGAGAAGCTCAGAATTGAAAGGAAACAAAAGAGAGAGGAGGAATTGCAGAGTAATGGAGGCAAAAAGGTTCATCTCCTCATAGTTCAATACGTGTTGATTCAACTTTCTAGAGGGGGTGATATGAGCTTTCATATATCTAAAGTATGCAGCTTCATCCTCAGCAGATCAAAAATATTCGTTGACAAGTAAATGAGAGGAAGAGCCTCCTTTTGTCAATCAACCTCGCTTGTTATCTTCGATAATTTGATCATGTAAGGACATGAGAGTACGAGTCGGGAAGGAAGAAAAGGAATTAAAAGATTGAGTTAGTTGAACAATAAAATTCCCTCAAATTTATAATTTTTTTACCAAAATATACAATATGATTTTAGATCATATAATATGATCAAACAAAGTTAAATTGTGTAGACGGCTTGTTGAAAAAGTGGTCAAATCATACAGTACAATCAATATCGTACTGGATGATTAATTATATTTGTCCTGTACATTTGTTGACTAAATAGATCGTATAGAATGAATAGGTGTTCCTATAGTATGAAGCTAAATTATTATCATATCAGCCAACTTGAATTCATCCAACGGCTTTGGACACATGTATTATATAATATGAAAAGGTGTTTGTATGATACGATCACAAATAATTAAACATAGATGTACCATTGATTTAACTGAGGGTAAAGATTTGTGTAGGGATGTGCATATAGTATATTACGAAGTAGATTGTGTAGAACAATGTGAATAAATTTTTTATTTAAATTTTTTTAATTTTTTATAAATTGATTTAAGATAGTGAAGGGTGTGTGATGATCAGGAAATATCTACTAAGCAAATAAAGAAATACAAAAAATTAGAAAGCATACACAAACAAGCATATAGTCATAGAAATTCAAAATAACAAATATTTAAAGCACACAAAATGAATGATTGATTCAAATTATAGAAAAATTTAGATTCATCCTGAATCAAGTATGAATGTCTATAGCACCTGGTCTAGTCCTCAAGGTGCTAAAGGTATCATAAGCAAGGGGTTTGGTAAAGATGTCTTCCAGTTGGTCTCTAGTAATTGTATGATGCAAAGTTATATCCCCCTTGGCTAGACGATCTCTGATAAAATGATTCCTAATGTCTATATACTATATGCGAGAGTGTTGGATTGAATTTTTGGAGATGCATATGGCACTCATGTTGTCACACATAATATGAATGGTGCATATAGGTAGTCCAAGACCTAAGATTTGTTGCTTTAGCCATAAGACTTAAGCAACACAGCTTCCTATGATAATATATTTTGCCTCAATGATATATATGGATATTGAATTTTTCTTTCTATTATACCAAAACTAATGATTTTCCTATAAACTAATAGGTTCTTCATGTGATTTTCCTATCTACCGTACATCCTACAAAGTCAAAGTCTGAATGTCCTATGATTTCAAAGGATGATGAGCTATGCATAGGGTACTAAATACCTTGGTTTTGGTGCTTAATAAATATCTAAGGATTCTCTTAATAGCAATCATATGAGATTCTTTATGATCATCTTGAAATCTAGCATAGAGACATACACTAAACATTATATTAGGTCTACTAGTAGTCAAATAATGAAGTGATCTTATTATCTCTCAATATTTCTTTAGTTAAATTGATTTTCCATTTGGATCCTCATCTAACTAAATGGTAGAGTTCATAGGAGTATTTATTGCCTTAGTATTATCCATCACATATTTTTTTAAGAATATCCTTGATATATTTTGATTGGCTAAGGAAGATTCCATCATCACTTTTCTTCACACTAAATCCAAGAAAATAGTTAAACTCTCATATCATACTCATTTAAAACTCTTCACTCATTATCTTTAAAAATACATTATATAGATTTTTATTTGTAGATCCAAATAATATATCATCGACTTAAATTTGAACAATGAGTAGATTTTCTCCTACTTTCTTAAGTAATAGGGTGGTGTCTACATACCCATAATAAAGGCTCTATATAAGAGAAATGTGCTAAGCATTTCATCCCAAACTCTAGGTGATTACTTTAATCTATATAATTCTTTTTTATTTGAATACATGATTGAGAAAATGAGAATTCTCAAAACCTTGGGGTTGCTTAACATACACATCCTCTTTAATCACCTCATTTAGAAACGCACTCTTAACGTCCATCTGGTACAACTTGAATTCAATAAAGCAATCAAAGACTAGTACCACTTTAATGATTTCTAGTCTAGCTGTAAGTGTAAAGGTTTTCTCAAAATTAATTCTTAAATTTAATTATACCCTTAGCTACTAATCTAGCCTTATTCCTCTTAATTATTCAAGAGTCATTCATTTTATTTTTGAAAACCCACTTAGTTTCTACAACAATCTAGTTCTTTGGTCTTTTGACTATTTCCCATATATCATTTCTAATAAATTGATTTATCTCTTCTTATATTACTAGGATCAAGAATTCATCGATTAGGACTTAATCTATGTTGGTGGGTTCTATCATGGAGATAAATGCAATGCTTAACCTCTTTCCTAAGTCTATGCCTAATTCTAACACCTTCAGATGGGTCTCCTAAGATAAATTTTCTAGGATGACTAAATGAGTATCTCCATTCACTGGGCAAAAGCTCCTGAGGTTCTACTCTATCCCCCATGTCAATAGATTCTACCCCTTAGATGACCTCTACTACTACTTCTTCTTCTTCTAGTCTAGAGTAAGAAGTTTTATCTGATTCATCAAACACATAGGTAGATCCTTTTACTATTAAGGTTATCTTATTAAAAATTCTATAGGCCTTACTTCCAGATAAATATCCTAAGAAGACTCCATCAAATTTGAGATCAAACTTTCTTAGAGGTGATTTTCCATTATTCATGATTAAACATCTATAATTAAATGCATGCAAGTGAGACCCATAGGAGCTTATAGGGTGTCTTATTTACTTTGGATCCAACATTTATCCTATTTAATACATAACAAGAAATATTTACTACTTATGCCCAAAAGTATATAGGGAGAGAATATTTAGCTAGAGTTAGCATGGCCCCAGTAGCTTCTCCTAAAATTATATTATATATTTTAGCTATTCCATTTTACTTATGGGTCCTAAGGGCAGAAAAGTTATACATTATCCCTATTTCCTGATAAAAGGATTCAAATTTATTATTTTCAAACTCTCTTAGAAGGTGGGGACTTAAATTTTTGGTTTGGTCAAAAAACTTAGATCTAAATTGGACATTAAAGTATAGTAGCCCGGACCTAGCTAATGCATTGCAAATATGAACTTACCCTTGATTTCATTAGGGATTCAACTAACCACCTAGATGCTAAAAAAATCATGTATCTAATCTTTTATTGAATGATTGATAGCTATTAATTAAGTCTTAAGGAATTTGATGATTATAGCAGATTCTAATTGGCCTCTTAACAAAAGTAGGGTGATTATGCTTTGAAGAATGTAATTAAATTTTTTGACTCTTTTAAATAGGTTCTAATGCATTACCTTCTAGTTGATTTTTAATGTATTAATTAGTAATGAAGTAGTTTTAATATTAAGCTTAAAAAAAAAGGTTTTTCCTAGAGATTGTACAATAACCTCATGATAGAATTGCACCCTAATAGGTCAGGTGGCTTATGAGAACCCGCAGGAGTGGAGGTGCCTAACAAGGAGGAGAAGAATTTAATATGTATGCATGTGAACTCTTAGATATGTTGAGCTTACTTCTAAAATCATTAGAGCTTTTATATAAGACAAAAAATTTATTTAATTTAAGTAGAAGAAGTTTTTAATCTTATCCTCACGAGCATCAAAACATTTCCAGGCTAAAATAAAATCAGGATGCAAGAAAAAAGAATAGAAAACTAGGCATTTTCACTGCGTAAGTAATTTAAACAATAAAATCAATCATTTAAATAAATTTAATTTCCATGTGGCAAGTGCCACTTAATTTATAACCCAAGGTTTGTAAGAATTAAACGTAGTTGAGTACCACTAACAATAACTCAGATTCTAATCTTAGAAGTGATGCACGTGACTTTCAAGAGTGAGATATTCTTCATCTTCACTTCTTCATTCTTCTGCGAGCTCCTTAAATTTGTCAGGTCCGGATATCCAAATGAAAAGAAACTCCTTCCCGAAGGGGTGTTTTATTTATCTTCTGATTTTTAAATTCATCCTAATTTGGACTTCCAAATGAAGAGGAACTTTCCCTTGAGTCATATTCCCATCTCTTTGGATTCCAAATAGGATGATGATATCCCACCTCAAAGTCACTTTCATAACATTTGTCTCAATCATTTTATATTACAGATGTTACAAATTTGATTTCAGTGAATAGAAGTTTGATGATAGAAAACACTCCTTTTTCTCTACAACTGCCTTTCCTACTAACATTTTAGGTTCATAAGATCAAACTGCAAGTTGAATAAGCTCAATATTCGGTAGATTAGAACTGAGTCAGTTTGTAATGTACAAAACTATATCTTTTACCTTTTCTTGAGTTTATTATAATATTATGAGTCCTGATACTAAGTAACCATACACACAAACACTTGTAGGAGATTTTGTGACTATTTTTAGAGTTTTCTATTTTTGCTCACATCATCCAGGATGATCCAAAAAATTATCCTAGATGATCAATTAAAAATAGAAACCCTAATTAGAGCATCCTGATTAAGGCAGCCGTCATTAAGTCTATCATCCTGGACAATATTCATATCAGCCGGGACGATAGGATCAAATTAGAAAGAATTAGTTTCCAGATCTATTTAGGTAGTTTTTATTTTTGGACATCATCTAGAACATCGTCCTGAATGTTGTAATCTAATTATGCCTAAATTAATCTGGTAATTAAAAAAAGCAATTAAGATTTGATTGCTCAATCATATCATCTTGGATGATCTCAGGACCATCTGAGATGATCAGTTCAAAGACCTTAGTTATTCCTGGATGATCAAATATTGGCCAGCTTTTATTCATGGCGATGCTCTGGATGATATGTACTGAATTGAACTAATATTCAAGGAGACTGTGAGATCGGCCTAGACGATCAGGTTATTTTTCCATCATCCAGACATCCCTTCAGGGAGATGTTTTGGACGATATTCAATAACTTGTACTAATTATACAAGATGATATACTATCGTTCTAGATAATATAAACAAAAACCTTCTGATCGTTCCAAATCGTCCTAGCTGATTGAGCTAAATTTGTACTGATCGTACATGACGATATTTATATCATCCTGGATGATAAAGTTAGTTTGTTACAATTAAGAGCTATTTCAAAGCTTTTCTATTTAAGACCTCTTGTTCTACCCAAAAGATCATCTTTTGTTGTTGTTCTGACCTGAGAGAGCCAAGATGAGAGGGAGAGCCGGGAGAAAGAGAGAGGATCTTATGATGGGGAGTTTGTGAGGAGTTTTCATAAATATTATTCCAAGCAGGGATCCGTCGTCATCTTCTCTGATCATCATACCTAGTTCCTTGGGGGTTCTAGAGAGGTCTACTTCAATAACTGATCAAGGTTTTATGCCTACTTTAGGAGGAAGCAAAAGGGGTTGAGGGTCTCTTCCTACTTCAGGAGGAAGCAAAAGTAGTTGGGTTCTTTGCCTCACCGGGGTTAGTAAAAAAGGAGGTTACAGACTTCTCCACCTTACTGTGGAAGAAAAAGGAGAGTCACTGAGTTTAGTGCAATACTCAGAGGGCGCCTCCAAGGAGTGGATGTATATCGAGTTGATCAAACCACTATAAATCTCTGTGTTCTTTAGTATTGCTTCCACATTTAATTTCTGCACTTTGGTTTCTTTATGGTGAACTTTAGTTTGAGTTTTTGTTTTGATTAAAGAATTTTTAAATACCAATTCACCCCTCCTCTTGGTTAGCCTTTGGCAAGTTCATAAGGGCTTAACATCGCTGTCAAATTTTCAAGTGGTATCAGAGCGGGATTCATAAAATTGAGTTTTTGAAAACTTTTAAATTTTGATTAATGGCTAATTTTGGTAATCATAATACTATAGAAGGTTATTCTATTACACGTCTACCTTTGTTTAACAATATTCTTTTTTATTTTTTGAAAACTCGCATATCTATATTTTTATAATCGATTGACTATCACATGTGGATGCTTGTTAAGGATGGTTATACACCTCCTTCTCGTGAAATTATTGACATTAAAATTGAACTTTCTTTTACTGAATGGACTTTTGATAAAAGAGATTTAGCATAACTTAATGCATAATGTTTGAACTATTTTTTCTGTGCTTCAAAATCTAAAGATTATATGCATGTTTCAACTTGTGCAACTGGTAAAGAAATTGGAATAGATTGTGTATTACTTATGAATGAAACAATGAAGTTAAACAGCCTAGGTTGAATATTTTTTTGCATGAATATGAACTTTTTCATATGAAACCTACTGAATCAATTTCTGACATGTAAACTAGGTTTACTCTAATTGTCATCTCATTGCATGCTTTAGGAAGAAAGCTAACTAACTATGAAAGAATGAACAAAATTTTGAGATGTTTGTCTTCTTCTTTCGATGCTAAGATCACTATAATTACTGAATCTAAATATTTAAAAATTGTTTTTGTTGATAACTTACTTGAATCACTCATTGCTTACGAGCAAGGGGTGAATCAAAAAAAACTTGGTGCAGGTGAAAAAAAGAAAGAGAAAATGGTGGCGCTGAAGGCTAATAACACGGACACTAATTCTTCTAGGTCTAAAAGCAATGATGTTGCCTTCATCACTAGGCAATTCAAAAGCTTTCAAAGGAATAATAATAAGTATCATCAGAAGTGGAAAAAAGGTAAGGATAGCAAAAAATTTAAAAGTTCTTCTGATCATATTTACTATGTATGCAGGAAGCTTGGACATGTCAAAGCTGATTGTCCTACACTTAAGGATCACTCAAGCAAAGAGAATGGTGAGGAGAAACTCAAATACATGAAGGACAAGTAGTGGTACCAAAATGCGTTCTAGGCGAATTCTGCATCTAACTCATCTAATACTGAAGCTGAAGAGTAGATAACAAACTTATGATTGTTGGGTGATCATCTTGGTCAGTCTGATCAAGAAGAGGTATGTGAACCAACCTATAATCAATTAATTCAAATTTATGAGAAAATTCATCCATCATATAAGAAACTTAAGAAATCGCATGCTAGTTTGAAATTGGAGTTTTTGAATTTTTCAAAAAGAGCATGAAGTTTTAAGTAAAGAATACACTCAACTTAATAGCAATCACATGTCATTACTTGATGAGTTTGATGAATTGAATAAAAAGCATTCTGAATTGATTGTTGAGCATGATTCTTTAAAAGCATCCTAAACCTCACTTGAATCTAATTTTAAAACTTATATTGAAGAATATGAGCATAAGGAGCACTATTTGAATATTAATAATGCTATTTTAGAAAGTGTTAATTTGAGGTTTAAAGCTAAATTGAATACACTTGAGATAAAATTAGAACCTGAACAGATTAGTAAATCCTTTTCGTGGAGTTAGATGTTTTTCATGTGGCATGCTAAGACACATTTCACACACTCGCACTATTCACCGTAGTACACATTGGTTGTGGAGACCAAAATTACATGATTCATAGAATAACACACATGCATTGCATTTTTCTTTTCATAAGAAGGGACCCAAATTTTTTTGGGTTCTTAAATCTGACATTTGATTATTTTGTAGGTGTGCTCTCACAAAAGATCTTGTGAGAGAATGTGGTACTTGGATAGCGGAGGCTTGTGGCTCTTAATTGTTTAAACTTGTTACTTAATAAATTTTGATTTGCATGTTTACTACTCTATTAATTATTATTATTTTTTATTCTAAATGTTCTAATTTTGAGTTAATTTTTTATTTCTGCTGTTATTTTTTAGTTATTTTATCTCTACTATTTTTCTTTTTTGATCACTGCTGTATTTTATGCCATATTTTTGTTTTTTGAAAATATGTAGTCAATGTTTTATATCTCTTAATTTGTTAAAAGAAAAAAACACCGTTGATTGTTTCTTTTCCTCTAACCTCTTTTAGTGGTATAATTTTCTTTTCTAAACACAAGTCTATCTTAAATCAACAACTGGACTTTGCAATTGAGATCTTTTATATCTTGCTACAGTAATTTATCTTAATTTTATAATGTTCAAAGTCTTTATATTACGTTGAAGTTTTCTTGTCATCCTGTCATTACATTTATCATATTATTTTTATTCTATTTTGTGGTTTTTTCTTCCTTATTTTAGAGAGTGAGTTTTTCTTTTCTAATATTATGAAGATATACTCACAACTGAGAGTATTTAAGAGTTTTGAAAAGGGATCTAACTTGCAAAAAAAAAGTTGCCAATGATGATAAATCAAAAGATGCACAATGATGTCAAATTAAGAATTATATACAAAGTGTATCAGAAATAAAAAAATGTGCAAAGTGTGCCATTCAATTGACAAGAGATATAAAATGAGCCCACCAAAAGTAAGTTCTATTCTCTTTCAAACTTTTAAAAATTAAAAAAATTCATATGTCACTTGATATTTTCAAAGACTTGATTTTGATTTTCGTAATTGTGACAAATTACTTTGTTACATTATCCTATAAGATATTTTTCTAAAATCAAGTCTTTAATGGATCTCTTTTTATTTTTATTTATTAGTTTTTCTTATCCAAAGCTCTTCTATTTAAGACCTCTTGTTCTACCCAAGAGATCATCATTTGCTACTATTCTAACCTAAGAGAGCCAAGAGGAGAGGGAGAGGGAGAGAGAGAGAGAGAGAGAGAGAGAGAGAGAGAGAGAGAGAGAGAGAGAGAGAGAGAGAGAGAGAGAGGATCTTGTGAGGTGGAGTTTGTGAGGAATTTTCACAAAGGTTGTTCCAAGCAAGGATCCGCCATCATCTTCTCTGGTCATTGTCCCTAGTTCCTTGGGGGTTCTAGTGAGGACTACTTTAGTAACTAATCAAGGTTCTCTCTACCTGCTTCTGAAGGAAGCAAAAGGAGTTGAGGTTCTTTGCCTGCTTTAAGAGAAAGTAAAATGAGATGGGTTCTCTACCTCATCGAGGTTGGTGAAAATGAGGTTTGTATAGGCTTCTCCGCCTTGTTGTGGGAGCAAAAGAAAAGTCACTGAGTTTACTGCAATACTCGGAGAGCTCCTCCGGGGAGTGGACGTAGGTCGAGTTGAACAAATTACTATAAATCTCTATATTTTTTATTATTGCTTTCACATTTAATTTCTGTGCTTTAATTTCTTTGTGATAAACTTTGGATTGAGTTTGTATTTTGATTAAAGAATTTTTTAAATACCTATTCATCCCCCTCTTGGTTAGCCTTGGGCTAGTTCATAAGGGCTTAATATCCCTATTGAACTTTCAACAAAGACTTAAAAGAAAATTCTAAAATAACCTACATATTTATCCTAAGCAATTATATAATAAAAAATATCTCTAGCTGTTATATAATTTAATTACTCAAATCAATTTTATAGCCACACTTGACCACGGTATTTTAATTTTATAGGGGAACTTATCATTTTTTGTACCTATAAAAAATATGTCAGTCAAATCTTTTTTTATTTTTCCCCCTTGACTTAGCCCTGCATGAGCATGACCACCTATAGAAAACTCTATGAACATCTATTATTATTATTATTATTATTATTATTATTATTATTATTATTATTATTATTATTATTATTATTATTATTATTATTATTATTTTAACTCTATGAACATCTAGATCCTTCCTAACCTAGGAATAATATAATGCCCATCAATCAATTCATAGATTGAATAAAATAAAAAAATAATCACATCAATTAAGTATCACAACCAGCATGTAGTGAAAACTATGAAAAAAGCATAAAAGTAGCAAAACCTAATACACCAGTCTAGCCTAAAGTTAGAGTTAGTTATCCTAGAAAATCATTTAAAATGTATACAGTATGTTGTGTGGCTTAGGTATGTCCTAAATTATATTATTCATTGAAGTTGTCTAGTGTTTTGATTTGTTAAAGGCTTTAGAGATTTTTAGTTTGAGTTTAAGTATTCATATTTTGATGTTAATTTTAAAATGTGTTTTACATGTTTAGCTATTACTACCTTTGTTTACACCAGGACCTTGAAGTTTATTGCATCTTCCTTAGGGCTAAGTTAATAGCCTCGTAGGCCCGGGTTACCAAGTAGTAACTAATTTTTTAAGTTAATTTAGTTGGTTGTAATTAAGATGGCTAGTTTTTTCTAATTAAATGATTAGTTTTTTATTTTAAAGATAAAATTTATCAAGTTTTCCATAAACTAGTTTGTGGCGTTGTCATAGTAGGCTTAAGGATAAAATCTCCTTAGGACACGTAGTCCCGTAGCTCAAGGTAGTCTACCCTATAAACCTGATTTATATAGTTAAGTTAAGGATTTAAATTTAGTTAAATAATTAATATTAAATTAATTTTAACATTTTACACTCCATTGAATCTATTTGTGATGTTGTTATAGTTGACTCGAGGACAAAATCTCCTTAGGACACGTATCCCGACAACTCAAGGTAGTCTATCTTAAAAACTTCATCTTTGGAATGCTTATTATGTATTAACAATTTGGTGGATTAATTTTAATAATTAAATTGGATTTTTTTTAGTTTTAGTTAATTATTGAATTTTTAAAAAATTTATGAATAATTTAATGCATTTTTCAAAGGGTCAAAATTTGACTTTTTAAAATAAAGTGAGTTGAGGAATTTTGATATTTTTTTCTAAATACTAGTCCCTAAGATGAGTAATTAGATAGTAAGTTTACTAAATTAAAATTTTTCTATATTAAGTTATGAATGTTTAAAGTTTTGACCCAATTTTTAAACTATAATTGACCATAAAGTTGACTTTTTAATTGTCTTATTTATGGACATTTGATATTTTTAATAAATACTAGACACTAAATGGAGTCTAATGGATTGGTGTTTGTTCAATTTAAAATTTTGTAGAATTATTTAGGAATTTTTGAAATTTTAGTATTTAATTGAATTTTTAAATTTGGTATTTAAAAAGGCTTTTATGATATTGATCTAAACTGATTCCAAACTTCATGAAATTGCTCCCAGAAGGCAAGAATGACCCATTGGAGTGTTTTCATATGTTTGAAATTTTTTTGGAATTTTTTAATTATTTTAAATTAATTAAATTAATTAAATATTAATTTTCACTAAAAAATAAATCAAGCTCAAATTAAGGGTCCAATCAAGAGGGTTTTTAATTTTTCTAAGTCGATAATTTAATTTTGGTCAATTCAATATATTATTTATATTTTTTGAGTTTTATTTAAATTGATTATGATTTTTTTTTTTAAGTTTCAAGGTTTAATTGAATGGTTGATTTTGACTTAATCAAATTTTGAGTTAATGACTTTAAATTAAGTGGAATTTTAACCTAAGGTAGGTAATGCCATCAGATTTAAGATTCCAAAATTTTGTCCTTATGGAATGGATAATTAATTTTCTATGATTTTTCTAAAACTCTAAGCCTTGTCCTTAATTTTTATCTTTAAATGTCTTTGTGTTATATTGGTCTATAATAAAAGATCTCTAACCCCTAATGCATACATAACCAACCACACCATAATAATTATTCAACTTAAATGTAATATAGAGAGAGTATGATGAATTAACAAGCTCATAGGCAACAAGACTAGCCTGTCAAATTGGATAGTTCAAGTGTAAAAGGTCAATGAAATTACATTGGGCAGCTAAGAGTTAGGGATGTAATATATATCCCCAATCCATATTTACCAAAGATTAGGATATTGATTGGGCACATTTAGAGGATACCCAAGACGAATTAATTAATGAAACAAAGCAACTTATTATTAAACTAACCTAAATCATATCCAAATCTCTATTCACAATGGATCAGTTCATTCCACTGAACCTATAGGACCCCAAACCATACTTATTAGGTCAAAATACTATTTTTATAATGATTGCCAAAATATAAAGTCAAAACAATGCATCATAGATTTGGAAATTCAATTAAAAATGTGATTGAATCCTAATAAAAAAAGAGAATGTGTATCATGCCCTTAGTGATCTATTATTAAAGTATAAGCTTGATTAAACACCTATCTAATTAGTAGTAAAAAATATTTAAAAAGGGGTATAGTTAATATTACCACTGATTCATCAATCAATAGGTCTTCATTTTAGTTTCAGAAAATAAAGGGTTTTATTCCAAGAAAAATGAGTGGTTGAACATATAAAATAGTCAAATATTTAATTTATAATAATTTTTTAAAATTCAAAACAATTTAAAATTCTTTTTTTTTTCTATTAAATTGAGGTCGATGGTGGCTCTCTACAGGTGGCATCGAGCAACTGGACCAGCATGGAAGTGACGACACATTTACAATGTCTCTTTACACATGTTTCTACTGTAATAAACCATGTGTTAATAAACCACGTGTCAACACGTGGTTATCTACTTAACCACATCGTCACTGTGATGAGATTAAACAATCGAGAATAGAATAGATGCGGATGGTTGTGATTAGATCTCACGATTTCAATACCTAGTGATCAAAACACTGGCCACATTGTGCTAATAAGGCATGAGGTTTCCACAAGATGGCATAAGAGCCAATTGCACATCAATGCGTGGTTAAAAACTTAACCAAGTCAGATATGGCTAAAGCCTTTAGATCTGCATTGTTATTAATGGATGACCATGATCTAGCCGAATGAAACCCCAATTATACCGCAGTTTCAAATGGACTAATCAGACTTTAAATCCAATCAGATCGTGACCATTTAATATAATTAGAGTAGATCAAATGATCATGAATCTATCTCCTCCTTTAGCCACCCGAAAAACCTAGAGTTAAGTTTTTTGAATCAAGCTTCTTATACAAAGAAACGAATGGTAAGATATTAGAGATAGAGATGAAAGAGGATAAGAGAAGCAATGAGGAATGTTTTCTCTATGCATTTGTATGTAATGCTCAGTGGATTATTTTAAGAAGGACCTATAGCCTAGGGTATAAGTTATACATCTATCAATTAAATGATTTTGAACACGGAAGGCACGTTGAGCTTATAAATTATTCTAGATTACTCTTCCAAAAGAGATCAGTGGCTGAAATGGACTGGATCACAAGCTTTAGGTCTTAGGATAGATAAGTGTTTTTCCCTTTACTAATTCTTCTATGGTAGCTCCCCAGTAGTAGGAAAGCATAAGAGAACTATATGGGAAGTTCTAGGGAAGAAAAATGTAATCCTGGAAAGATTGGAGTGTGTGTGTGTGTGTGTGCTGGGGACTAGGGATAATTATCACATTTTACATGACTTTTCCAATTCAAGGCATCGGGGCTATTATGGATGGTTAGGATGCTTCAGAGTTTTTATTTGGATGCATGACAGATGTCTTTGATCATTATAGCACTAGGGAACTTTCTTCCTAGGTGAATATAAAGTAATTTGAATCATAATAAGCTTGAGGGTGTTCAAGGCATGTGATTGAATGGTCTTGAAGGTTTATAGAGCTTGATTGAGTTGGGTTTGATTGTATGTTGTGATCTGGCCATATGTGATTGGATTTGAACAAACATGGGTCTAGTTAACCAAGTCAACTGTTGACTAGGTCAAGGTGACCAATTAGGCCCAAAATCACCAAGGGAGATGATCAGAGCGATTTGAAGAAGTTTAAAGGGTATTTAAAGCTTGACTGATTGTGAATGGGATTTATGGTTGATCTAGCCCACCATGGTTGACTTGGTCAACCATGTCAAACTAGGAACTTGATTTAGATGCAACAAGTTCATAGTAGTGATTTGAGACCAATGGCGGTGATCCCATGCACTGGAATGATCATTTGAGTTGAAATGGCCATTTGGACCCTTAAGGGACCATTTGGTAAGCCATGGCTATCATGGCTAACCATGGAAAACCAAAACTCGGGTTTGAATCCAGTGCACTCCTAATGATATTTAGGATATATTAGAGAATGTTTCTGTTATAAATCTGGATTCAAGGATTATAATTTTGATGATAACAAATATTCTTGGCATTTCTATTTCTTTACTATTATTACACATCTATTTTGGTTGCATTGTCAACTAATTTTTTAGGTCCACAAGGTCAATTGCAATTTAGGGCAGCTCAAGATTTGGAAGATTAGGACTGAGTCAATTTGTAACTTTAATTCTGCTAGTTTTTAGTTTTTCTTAAGTAAAATTTAATAAGGTGTATCCTGATGCTAAGTAACATTGCACACACACACACACACACACACTTAGGAGGAGAAATTCAATAAGTTTAAGAGTTTTTCTATTTTTGATCATATCGTATAGGATGATAAAAAATCATCCTAGTCGATCAGTTAAAAACTAAAACCCTAATTAGGGCATCTATGTCAAGATAACCTGATTAAGCAAATCGTCATGGAAGATATTCCCATCAACCTGGATGATATGCTCAAATCAAAAATACTCAGCTGCCAAAATCATTTAGGCAAGATATTATTTTTAGAAATCATATAGGATGATCTCATATCATCTGGATGATTCATTACAATTATGCCTAAATTAGTTAGGTGATTACGGAAAGTAATTAAGGTTAGATTGATCAATCATATTATTTTGGATGATGCAAGATTGTCCTGGATGATCAATAAGAAAAAACTTAGTCTTCTCTTGAATCACTTGGACATCCTGAACTATGTGATGGATGATTAGTTATAATTCTTCACCATCTAAATGTTTCTACTAGATAACACGAACTATGTGTTAGACAATAATCACTAATTTTAAACTAATCGTATAGGATTATCCAAGCATCATCCTTAATGATCAGTTATATTTCTTCATAGTCCAACATGGATCTCCTGGATGTCCTGAACTATATGCTGGGTGATATGTATGATTTTGAACTAATCATATAGGATGATATCCTCATCGTCCTAGATGATCAGAATAAATAATATGTTCTAATCATTCATCACACTTAGATCGTCCTAGCTAGAAGGGGTGAGATACATTGATCGTTGTTGGTGGAATTTTGAAAACAGGTTTTGAAAACTATTAGTTTTCTTTGGGAATTCTTAAAATTAAAATTCAATTATAATTCTGAAGTCGAACCAACCCACTAGAAAAATTATATCACCCCGGGGGATGAAAATAGAATTTCATAGCGGTGTTCAGGCCTAGAATTATATAATTCATCTTGAATATCACGGCTAGATTCTAAAGAGAACTCAACACAGCCCCAAAGGGACGAGGTAGAGTTCAACTAAATAATCTAGTTCTGATACTCAAGGAGTATGATTGCCGAATTCATATCCAAAGCCTTATCAAAGAAGAATGTATCTCCCCAAAGGGAGGTATCACCTTTCAATGATAATTCTTCTAATATGACAATGGCAATCATCTTTGACTTTTTCCCAAAGAAATCTAAGAGGTTTTTTTTTTTTTTTTAAGATTAATTTTGAAATCAGGTGTGTGGGGTTCCAAATCTCCTACGAGCGCAAGCCCTCGTAGTTAATTACATCGTAGGGAGATAAAGTTCCCTACGAAAACTCTCGATTAAAATAGTGACAAAATTTTGTTTAAGATTTCCAAAGATCGGTATCAAGGGAGAGAAATGGTAGGAATTTCCAAATGGGATTGGTTCAATGTTGAGCACTTATTTCTAGAGTCAAAAGCAGAGAAGTAGGAGGCACTTAGGATTCTGAAACAATTCAGAAGTGGCCCAGTTTATCTTAAGTGTTGGGCTCGTATTTGATTGAAATAGAGGTTTAGTTTAATGGTCGATTTTATTAGAAATTTGGGATTCGATTCCCAAAAGTTGAGGTCTTATGGCCCGAGCCAGCCTCAGAACCTAAGTCTAAATTGAGCATTTAAAAGCGCCTCGAACCTAGCTAATGCAGTGCAGAACCTGGACTTACCCCGGCCTGGATTGAGGAGCCAGCTAACCACCTAAACGATTTTAAAATATGAGTCTGGTTTTTTAATGTTGAGTGGTTGGGACGTTATTTAAGAAAGGTATTTGAGAACAGGATCGACATCTAAAGCAGATCTTAATTGGTCCATTAGACTTATGTTGGGTTTGATGTCTAAATAAATGCAATTAAATATCAGACTCCTTTTAATTTGTTACTAATGCGATGCATGCTAATCGACTCGATTGAATGCAAAATTGATATGTAGCAGTTTAAAAATTTTGGCTCAGAAAATAGGTTTTTCCCTAGAGATTGCATAACATCCCCTTGACAGATCGGCACCCTCATAGGCCAGGGGTCTGCCAGAATCCGCAGGCGGGGAGATGCCTAACAAGGTTGAGAAAGTATAATATGAATGCATGAAAAACCCTCGGCGAGTCCGAGCTTACTTCTTAGGACTGTTTAGAGTTTCTATCTTATCTTAAAATTTTTATTTAATTAAAGTAGAAGAATTTTTGACAGACCCCTAAGAGCCTAAATTCGAATTCCAGGTCAAACCAAATACGACATGCAAATAAATGTTGCAACCCATGACCCCGAGTTTGAGATTTTGATGATGCCAAATAATGAGTGTTTTGGAACTGCTTTTCATTGATTATTATTTTATCTGTTATTTTTCTTGAGCACTAACATTTCAGGAAGATCACAAGTGACTCAGGAAGAAAGGAAGACTCAAGACCGAGTAGATTAGGAGTATGAGTCAAATATTGTATTTTTCATTTATTGCACTTTTTACTTTATTGAGTCTGGCCACAAAATGCGTAAGAGTAAGAGCAACCATGCACACACACAGGGGGAGAGTTTTTTTTTAACTGCAAATTATAACTAAAATTCTTCTCTGTAGATCGTACTGTACGATTTTATTTCGTACTGTACGATCGAAGCTATGTGGACAATTCTGTGAATAGATCGTACTGTACGAAGTCTTTCGTACTGTACGATATGTTCAGATCCAAAACCCTAGCCGTGACATAGTTTAAGTAAGTGATTTTGCGCCGTTCGTACTGTACGAACAAGTTCGTAATGTACGATCTGTTTTTAATACTTACTTAAAATTAACCCGTGATTAGTGCATGTAATCCAGGGCTAATGAAAATTTGAACATCGTACTGTACGATAGTAATCGTACCATACGATGAACAGAGACGACATCCGATCGTCCAGACCATCGTCCTGTACGAGTAGTATCTTGTTGGATCGTACCGTACGATATTATATCGTACAGTACGATTTATTTTTGTACTGATCATACATCTTCGTACCAGGACGACGGCTGTTTGTGAAGATCGTACTGTACGATGTGGAATCGTACTGTACGAACAGTAACGGCTAATTTTGAAATCAGAGGTTTTTGGAGCCCGTTTTTAGATGTCAATCAACTTTTTTTGGGTAAGAATTACAGAGGGGGTGAACGTGGTTAGAGAGGGATTCCAAGGGAGAAAATTCTAGAGAAATTCTTGAGGGTTGAGAGAGGAAGGAGGAGGTGAGCGTTGTGAGGGAGAAGAGGTGTGAGGGAGATCACACGGTTGCTCCAAGCTTGCTGCATCTTGCTCCTCCTGTGGCCCGAGAAGGATTTGAGGAAGGATCTCCAAGGGAAAGGCTCGTCTACATCCGTTACCTCGAGGTTCTCTGCCTTCTCCAGGAGGGAGAAAAATGAGAAGGTTCTCTGCCGTCGCCAAGAGGGTGAAAATAGAGTTTGGTATTCCGCCACGCCGGTTGGTGAAAGGGAGGTTTGTACAGGCTTCTCCGCCTTGCCGAGGGGGGCAAAAGGAGAACTATTTTGATAGTGAAAATCCCGGAGTGGAGGACTCCGGGGAGTGGACGTAGGTCATATTTTGACCGAACCACTATAAATTCTTGGTGTGTTCTTTCCTTATCGTTCTTTATTTTTTTCTTGCATTTTAAATTTGTCATATCTATTGCATGTGAAATTTTGTGAAAGGAAAAAATTGCATAAATCTTTGTTTTAAAGTTTCAAAAAACAATAAAAAAATTAGAACTCTTGTTTAGGGTTAAGTTTATTATTAAGAAGTTTTTACAATTCACCCCCCCTCTTGTCGTTTAGTAATTTCAATTGGTATCAGAGCTTGTTTTTCAAAAATAGTGTTTTAGAAAACCTTGAAAAAACGATCATGTCGAATTTTGGTAATCGTAACACTGCGGAGGGTTATTCAATAACTCGTCCACCACTTTTTGATAACATACCGTTTGATTTCTGGAAAATTAGAATGTCTACATTTTTACAATCTATAGATTACCGCATGTGGATGTTAGTAAATGATGGATATGTTGCACCGTTCAAGATTGTTAATGGTTTGAAAACTTCTGTACCTTTTATTGAATGGAGCAATGAGGATAGGGAATTAGCCCAACTGAATGCTAAATGCTTAAACTGCTTTTTTTGTGCATTGAAATCTGAGGACTATATGAGAGTATCTACTTGTGTTTCTGGTAAGGAGATTTGGGATAGACTGTGCATCACATACGAAGGAACAAACGAAGTAAAATAGTCTAGGCTTAACATTCTACTGCATGATTATGAATTATTCCGTATGAAACCTAGCGAAACAATTTCTGACATGTACACTAGGTTCACCCAAATTGTGACATCATTGCATGCATTAGGTAGAGAAATTTCAAATTCTGAGAAAGTGAATAAAATTCTTAGATGCCTACCTAGTTCCTATGATGCTAAGATAACTGCTATCACTGAATCTAAAGATCTTAATGTTTATTCTATTGATAACCTCCTTGGGTCACTCATTGCATACGAGCAAGGAGTGAGCCAAAGGCAAAGTGATGCAGGTGAAAAGAAAAAGGAGCGGACGGTGGCATTAAAAGCTAGCAACTCAGAAAGTGAAAGCTCTGCAGGGGAGGAAGATGATGAGATAGCACTGATGACCCGACAGTTCAAAAATTTCCTGAAAAGAAAACAAAAGCGTCATCAGAACAGCTGGAATAAAGGTAAAAGCTCAAGGTCCAATAAGGTTTCATCTGATACAATTTGCTTTGAGTGCAGGAAGCCAGGTCACCTTCGAGCCGATTGCCCTAATCTGAAGAGTCAACCAGCAAAGGAGAAAGGAGATGACAAAGTTAAATACAAGAGAGGAAAGGCAAAGACACAGAAAGCTTTTTGGGCCGACTCTGCCTCAGAATCATCAGAAGAAGAAGCAGAGGAGGAGGTAACAAATTTGTGTCTTATGGCTAATGATAACCTTGATCAATTGGATCAAGATGAGGTATGTCAACTTTCTTATGATGAATTACTGCTTATTTCTGAGAATATTCATGACTCGTATAGGAAACTGAAGAAAATGCATGCTAGACTTAATATTGAATTTAGTTCCTTACAAATTGAGCATGCTAACTTAGTTAAAGAAAATTCTGATTTAGATAAAGATCACATGTTACTTCTTGATGAGTATGACGCATTAAATAAGAAGCATATTGAACTAATTGAAGCGCATGAATCCTTGAAAACATCACATATTGAACTAGATGTAGAGTTTGAAAAACTAACTGCACTTGCATTAGAAGTAGATCATAGTGAGCACTTGCTATTGATAGAAGTTGATGGATTGATAGCTCAAAACAAAACTTATAGTGAAAAGATAAAAGAACTAGAAAATTAAATTGCATCACTCACAGTAGGCCATCCTAGAAAACCCCCAACACAGCATGCATTTCAAAACCTTAGGAAGAGGCACCACCATACTCATAGATTAGTAAATCCATTTCCTGGTGTTAGGTGCTTCTCTTGTGGCATGTTAGGTCACATAGCCCGCACATGCACAATTCACCGTAGGACACACCTAGTATGGAGACCTAAACTGCATCCATCACAGCATAACATGCATACATCTCATTCATGCAAGCATAAGGAGGAACCCAAACTCACTTGGGTTCCCAAATCTAATCTTTGAATGAAATTGTAGGGATGCTCTCACAAAAGACCTAGTGAGAGCATGTGGTACCTGGATAGTGGCTGCTCGCGACACATGACTGGAGACATGAAGAAGTTCATCCTATTGGAGACCAAAACTGGAGGCAAAGTAACGTTGGGAGACAACACTACCAGGAAGGTGATAGGCTCAGGTATCGTTGGTAATGCTAAGAATTTTATAATTGAAAATGTTTTATTAGTTGATGGTTTAAAGCATAACATACTTAGCATTAGTCAACTGTGTGACAAAGGTTTTGATGTTAAATTTTTTACTGATAGATGCCTGATTAGTTTATTTGATGAAATTATTTTAGAAGGAAAACGAATTAACAATGTTTACATGTTAGACCTTGATTGCGTTGATAGTTCAAAATCATTTTGCTTGAAAACAATAGTTGATGACTCGTGGCTATGGCATAGGAGACTATGCCATGCTAGCATGAAAACTCTTAGAAATATCACTCAGAAAAATCTAGTTAGAGGTGTACCTAAGTTAGAATTCACCAAGGATCACTTATGTGATGCTTGCCAACAAGGAAAACAAGTCAAATCATCCTTTCACTCAATTAGAGACGTGATCACCTCTAGGCCACTAGAAATTCTACACATGGACTTATTTGGACCCGTTAGTACAGCCAGTCTAGGTGAAAAGAATTATGGATTTGTGATTGTAGATGACTTCACTAGATTTACTTGGGTAAGATTCTTAGCACACAAGAATGAGTCTTTTGAGGAATTTAAAGGTTTCTCCACATGGATTCAACGAAAATTAGGTTGTGAAATATCAACAATCCATAGTGATCATGGTGGAGAGTTCCATAATGATAGATTTGAGTCATTCTGTCAAGAGATAGGAATAGAGCACAATTTCTCAGCTCCTAGAACACCCCAATAGAATGGCATAGCAGAAAGGAAGAATAGAACTTTGGTAGAAGCTGCTAGGGCAATGCTAGCGGAGTATACCCTTCCTAGATACTTTTGGGCAGAAGCAGTCAACACAGCCTGTTATGTTTTGAACCGAGTAAACATTAGATCGAAGCTGAATAAAACTCCATATGAACTCCTTAAGGGTAGGACACCAAACCTTTCACATTTACATGTCTTTGGGTGTAAGTGCTTCATCTTAAATAATGGTAAACATCCCTTAGGAAAATTCGATCCCAAGTCTGATGAGGGTGTCTTCTTAGGTTATTCTTCTGTAGGTAAAGCCTATAGGATTTTTAATAAGAGAACCCTTGTAGTAGAAGAATCCACCCATGTGGTATTTGATGAATCAGATAAGCCCTCAGAATCTAAAATTGAAGATGATGAAATAGAGGCAATTCAAGGAGTAGAGACGATGACCTTAGGAGAGAGGGTCGAACCTCAGGAAGATTTGCCTAGAGAATGGAGATATTCTTCTAGTCATCCTAAAGAGTTAATTTTAGGAGACCCTTCAGAAGGTGTAAGGACTAAGCATGGACTTAGGAAGGAGGTTAGTCACTCAGCTTTCATCTCTATGATAGAACCTACAAGTATAGATCAAGCCTTAGGAGATGAATTCTGGATTCTAGCAATGCAAGAAGAGCTGAACCAATTCACCAGGAATGATGTTTGGGAGTTAGTTAAGAGACCTAAAGAGCAAAGTGTTGTTGGAACAAAATGGGTCTTCAAGAATAAGGTGAATGATTCAGGAACAATAATAAGGAATAAAGCAAGGCTAGTAGCAAAGGGGTACAACCAGATTGAGGGAATAGACTTTGAAGAAACCTTTGCCCCGGTTGCTAGACTAGAAGCCATAAGAGTGCTCTTAGCTTTTGCTTGCTTCAAGAACTTTAAGTTATATCAAATGGATGTGAAGAGTGCATTTTTGAATGGGGTAATTAAGAAAGATGTCTACGTTGAGCAACCCCCCGGATTTGAAAACTCACAATTTCCAAACCATGTATTCAAATTAAAAAAGGCACTATATGGATTAAAGCAAGCACCTAGAGCATGGTATGAAAGACTTAGCTCATTTCTTTTGGATAGAGGATTTCAAAAGGGTAGTGTAGATACTACACTCTTTTTACAAAAGGTCAAAGAAGAAATTCTCATTGTTCAAATATATGTAGATGACATATTGTTTGGATCTTCGGATAAAAACTTATGCGATGAATTTTCAAAAACAATGAGTAATGAGTTTGAAATGAGCATGATGGGAGAGCTTAATTACTTTCTTGGCTTTAGTGTAAAACAAATGGATAATGGAACCTTTCTTAGCCAATCAAAGTATATTAAGGATATTTTAAAGAAATATGAAATGGATAGTGCAAAACCCATGAACACCCCAATGAGTTCGACAATCCAATTAGATAAGGATCCTAGTGGAAAACCAGTAGATCAGAAAAAATATAGAGGAATGATTGGATCCCTACTTTACTTGACTGCCAGTAGACCGGACATAATGTTTAGTGTGTGCCTCTGTGCCCGTTTCCAAGTCGATCCTAAAGAGTCTCACTTAACTGCTGTCAAAAGAATTCTTAGATATCTACTAGGCACCCCAAACTTAGGAATTTGGTATCCCAGACACAGCACTTCCTTTGAAATCCTAGGGTACTCAGATTCTGACTTCGCAGGATGTAGGATAGATAGAAAGAGCACCTCTGGTACCTGCCAATTCATCGGACAATCATTAGTTTCTTGGTCCAGTAGGAAGCAAAACTCAGTAGCACTTTCCACAGCCGAGGCAGAATATATTGCGGTAGGAAGTTGTGTTGCACAAGTACTATGGTTAAAACAACAAATTCTTGATCTTGGACTACCTGTTGGAACCATCTCGATCATGTGTGACAACACAAGTGCAATTTGTATCTCTAAGAATCCAATTCAACACTCTCGAACGAAACACATAGACATTAGACATCATTTCATTAGAGATCACGTCGCTAAGGGAGATATAGAATTACATCATATCGCTACAGGAGATCAATTGGCAGACATATTCACAAAACCATTAGCTTTGACACCTTTAGCACCTTGAGGACTAGATTAGGTGTCATAGATATAAATGCATAAAAAAAAAAATAAAAATAAAAAAAAAATCTCTTTAGGGCTGCTCCTGATCACCACACACTCACCACATCAACACTTACATTGACTGTTCATCGTACTGTACGAACCATACCGTACTGTACGATCCACTTCACAAGGATTGGGACGAATTAAAGCCGGTTGGTATGACGTTATTGAGTATCGTACCGTACGATCCATTCGTTTCGTACTGTACGATCCACGTCAGCACGGATTGGGACGAATTAAAGCGGGTTGGTACGACATTATTGAGTATCATACTGTACGATCCATTCATTTTGTACTGTACGATCCACATCATCACAAAAGGACAATCTGAGTAATAGCTGTTCGGTACGATATTTATTACGTATCGTACTGTACGATACACCTATTCGTACAGTACGAAACTTTTGGTCAAAAGTCGTACTGAGGGCCTCGGGACGATCGATATTCGCCTGATCGTACTGTACGATACATATCATACTGTACGAGTTGACTGTCTTTTCCCGAAACGAACGGTCAGAACATTGATTGCCTATCGTACTGTACGATCTCCAATCGTACTGTACGATTTACGGAAATTCCTATAAATGCCCTTGCCTAGGCTGTTCCATTCACTCAACCCTCTCCTCACTCAGCCTTCACTTCGTTTTCTTGCCCTCCTGCAATGTCTAAACGAGATCGGATGACTACCGGAAGCTCGTCCTCATCCCATCGTCAACCCGATCGCTTTTCTGAATAGTGAGAATGAGGCAGCCTATTACCGATACAAGGCTTGCAAAATTTCTCCCTCGAAAATGCTTAATCAGGCCGCTCTAAATTTCGAGGTAATGGGCCTCTTTGTCTCCACCACTTTTCAATTCCTACTCACCCTAGCGTTTCCATACAATTCTGAACTACTTTTTGAATTTCTCGCCAACCTCACCTACACTGTTGATAACACCACTTTCCACTCCTTTGTTTGTGGCCGTCCCGTTGAAATAACTAGAGCTGACATCGCCCAACATATTGGGCTGTCCACTGAAGGACCTATGGTTCGCTCGTTTCTTACCGATGATTTTGATTGGAGAGATGTAAATAGAGTCCTTAGGAATACTGTTTTTCATCAACACCAGCCTCTAGTCTAATCTTTAACCAGAAATGCCCGTATCATTCAACATGTTCTTCGAACCTCTATCATACCCAAAGGTGGCGACCGCATCAATCTGACTCCTACCTTGTCAGTCGCTACTTACCTTATTATGTCCAACATTAAGTTTGATGAGGTCGATTTGATTAGCAATTATATTCAGCATATGACTTTTGTTCGTCTTCCCACCACTCGACGGAAACAAAATCTGGCTCTTGGTCACCTAATAGGATATATCCTCTACCATAAATATCAGTTATCCTACCCTGGTGAACCCGACATGCTTCCTATTTTTTATACGGATGCTTCCTTCCGTATCCTCTTTCATCGGGGTCATGAGCCTGCAGAACCCGTCTTTGATGAAGAAGAAGGAGAAGATGCACCAGCCGCAGCTCCAGCTCGACCACGACGTCATGCTGCACCCCGAGCACCTGCACCAGCACCAGCGTACTCTGATGATGACTTAGTCGCCCGCTTCGACCAGCTGCAGACTCGTCTCGACATGCATATTCAAGAACAGCATCACCAACACGAGACTGATATGCAGTGGTTTGGCGAACGATTCACTGCAATTGATCACCGCTTCGATGCTCTCTTTCAATATTTTCAACCAAATCCACCTCCACCACCACCTGATCAGGACCCGTCTGCTTAGTTTGTTTATGTTTGCATTGTAGTTTCTGTTTGTTTTCTTCTCTTACTTTTTGCTTTTAGTTGCTCCTCCTTTTTGTGCTGTCAAAAGGGGGAGAAGTTTGTTGTGATGTTGTAATACCTATTTATCTAAATACAGTATCTTTTGTTTTGTACTTACTTGTAGTATTTTTTTTCTTGTGTTTAATTCAAAAAAAAAAACAAAAAAAATAACAAAAGAAATATTTTTCAAAAGAAATGGTTTTCTTTCTTACTTGCAACAAATTATTTGACATCATCAAAAAGGGGGAGATTGTTGCAACCCATGACCCCGAGTTTGAGATTTTGATGATGCCAAATAATGAGTGTTTTGGAACTGCTTTTCATTGATTATTATTTTATCTGTTATTTTTCTTAAGCACTAACATTTCAGGAAGATCACAAGTGACTCAGGAAGAAAGGAAGACTCAAGACCGGGTAGATTAGGAGTATGAGTCAAATATTGTATTTTTCATTTATTGCACTTTTTACTTTATTGAGTCTGGCCACAAAATGCGTAAGAGTAAGAGCAACCATGCACACACACAGGGGGAGAGTTTTTTTTTAACTGCAAATTATAACTAAAATTCTTCTCTGTAGATCGTACTGTACGATTTTATTTCGTACTGTACGATCGAAGCTATGTGGACAATTATGTGAATAGATCGTACTGTACAAAGTCTTTCGTACTGTACGATATGTTCAGATCCAAAACCCTAGCCGTGACATAGTTTAAGTAAGTGATTTTGCGCCGTTCGTACTGTACGAACAAGTTCATATTGTACGATCTGTTTTTAATACTTACTTAAAATTAACCCGTGATTAGTGCATGTAATCCAGGGCTAATGAAAATTTGAACATCGTACTGTACGATAGTAATCGTACCATATGATGAACAGAGACGACATCCGATCGTCCAGACCATCGTCCTGTACGAGTAGTATCTTGTTGGAGCGTACCGTACGATATTATATCGTACAGTACGATTTATTTTTGTACTGATCGTACATCTTCGTACCAGGACGACGGCTGTTTGTGAAGATCGTACTGTACGATGTGGAATCGTACTGTACGAACAGTAACGGCTAATTTTGAAATCAGAGGTTTTTGGAGCCCATTTTTAGATGTCAATCAACTTTTTTTGGGTAAGAATTACAGAGGGGGTGAACGTGGTTAGAGAGGGATTCCAAGGGAGAAAATTCTAGAGAAATTCTTGAGGGTTGAGAGAGGAAGGAGGAGGTGAGCGTTGTGAGGGAGAAGAGGTGTGAGGGAGATCACACGGTTGCTCCAAGCTTGCTGCATCTTGCTCCTCCTGTGGCCCGAGAAGGATTTGAGGAAGGATCTCCAAGGGAAAGGCTCGTCTACATCCGTTACCTCGAGGTTCTCTGCCTTCTCCAGGAGGGAGAAAAACGAGAAGGTTCTCTGCCGTCGCCAAGAGGGTGAAAATAGAGTTTGGTATTCCGCCACGCCGGTTGGTGAAAGGGAGGTTTGTACAGGCTTCTCCGCCTTACCGAGGGGGGCAAAAGGAGAACTATTTTGATAGTGAAAATCCCGGAGTGGAGGACTCCAGGGAGTGGACGTAGGTCATATTTTGACCGAACCACTATAAATTCTTGGTGTGTTCTTTCCTTATCGTTCTTTATTTTTTTCTTGCATTTTAAATTTGTCATATCTATTGCATGTGAAATTTTGTGAAAGGAAAAAATTGCATAAATCTTTGTTTTAAAGTTTCAAAAAACAACAAAAAAATTAGAACTCTTGTTTAGGGTTAAGTTTATTATTAAGAAGTTTTTACAATTCACCCCCCCTCTTGTCGTTTAGTAATTTCAATAAAAAGACTAGAAAATCAGGAGTTCTAATGCGCAATCAATTAAATAAATCAATCAAATTAAATATATCAAGTTGAATGTGCATAGGCAAGTGCCCTTATTATTACATCACAAAATTTGCAGAAAATTAAAGTGGCCGGGCACCACTGACTACAACTCGGATTTCTGATCCTAAATTAGATGACTTTAAGATTTGAGATTCTTCTCGTTGTTCGATCCTTCATCTTTTCATGAACATCTTGATTCGTCGATTCCGGATATCCAAATGGAAAGAAACTCCCCCTTGAACGGGGTGTTATCTTTCTTCTTTGGATATTTAAAAAAAAGGTATCCTAATTTGACTTCCAAATGGAAGAAGACTCTCCCCTTTAGGGATGTCTTCACCTCTTTGGAGTTCAAATTGGATTAAGCATCCAAACCTCAAGTCATTTCAACGAATTACAACTTTATTTAATCAAATTTATATTAATTTAAAATAGAAAAAACTAGACTCGATCCTGCAAGGTTATCCTAATAATCAACAGTTATATATGTATCCCCAAGCAATTAATATTTGATCTCAAGCAATTGATATATAAAATTTAAATGTTCAATCAATTACAACACAGAGTGCAGTAAATAAACAAATAATCACATCAATTCTAGGCTAGCAAACAGCATGCAGTGAAAACTCGAAAACTCGGCACACAATCGGAAAAGTAAACACCGGCCTAGCCTAAAACTAGAGTTGATTGTCCTAGCAAACCATCTACAGTGTGTGAGGTAGGTCGTGTGGTTTTGATATGTCCTAAATAGGATCATTTGTTAAAGTTGTTTAAGGTTCGATTGGTTGAAAGGTTTAAGAAAAAATTTAGTTAGAGTTTAAATATTAATATTTTGAATCTTTTAAAATTAATTATTAAATATTTGTTGGAAACCACCTTTGTTTCACACCGAGGCCGTAAAGTTTATTTCACCTTCCTTGGGGCTAAGTAAAAAGCCTCATAGGCCTGGGTTACCCAGTGGTACCCGATATAATTAAGTGAATTAGATTTAATTAAGGTTTAAGTATTAATAAATTTTAATTTAAGATGGTTGATTACTGATTTTAAGGTTAATTAAAGATCTATGTAGTTTTAAAGTGATTTTGAGTTTTATGAATTTTTGGATTATTCTAATCATTTAATTAAAGGGTTGAAAAGTTTATTTTTACATTAAGCTCAAATTCTAGAAAGTTTGTATTTTATTAAAATACTAGACCTCAATACGGTCAGTTAGGAGGTAAGTATACTAAAATCAGATTTTTCTACATTTTATTGCGAAGGTTTGAAGTTTTGGTCTAAATTTAACTTAGAGTTGACCAGTTTGTTGACTTTTTGAAATTAATGATTTTTTGGAATTTTGATATTTTTAATAAATATTAGACATTTTTATGAGTTGAATTCAAGTGAGTTTATTCAATTTGGATTTTATTTCAATTAGTTATGAAATATTGAAGTTTTGAGTATTTAATGAATTTTTGTTCAATTAAAGGCCTTGAGTTTTAATTTTGAATGATTGTAACTTTGTTCTATGATTGGTGAGAGTCAATTAAGGTTGATTAAAATTGATTTAGACTTTCAAAGAATTTTATTTGATTTATTGTAATTTATTGAACATTAAAACTTTTAAAGAGAGAAAACATCAAAATCTACTGGTTATCTCGAGATCAATTAATGTCAAATCAAGGTGGGTTTAATCATTGGGTACATGACACTAGTTTTATATGTTTGGTTTTATCCTAAAAAAGGATGTATGTAATTCTTCCTAGATTGATCTAAGTTGGCTAAGACCGGGTCCTTAATTGTTGTCCTTAGTGTCACTAGGTTATATGATAGCAATCAATGTTCTTCTAACCCTTGGACATTAGTTTACAATCACATCAGCACAAACAATGAACAACAAAAGTGCTACTAATGTTCTATGGAAGGATTATAGTGAATTATTATAGTTATAGGTCATTTAATGACCTATAAACTTAAACAATTTACCATAGAGGAGTAGATACATCAAATTAGAATGAAATGATCTTGGGATATATATCTATGCATATGCATATCGATATTTATAAATCAAGAGTCAATCTAATTTGATATGATGATCATGTATAATTTACTGGTTAACTAAACTAGGTTAAGCATGATATTGAAGATGAATTTTAACTAAACAATACATGATCAAAATCTAAACCTACTTTCAGTGAAAGGAAAACTTTACACTTATCCCATAGGACTCTAACATGGCATGATAGATTTTAAATTGAATATATTATGAATTTACTAAAATCAAGATCAAATTATGATCAATATTTTATAAATTCATAATTCAGTTTATATTGCATCAAAATGGCCTAAGAAAAATAGGGGGCATCAATCTCAGACCCTAAAACCCTTCTGCCAAATTTTAGATAAAGATAGTTCATATTTATTATTTAAAAATTAAAATAGGGTTTTTTGTATTATTGAAATTAATACTTAAATACTTCTTAAAATAATTTTTAATTATTTTTAAAATAAATTAATTAAAAATACGAACAAAACAAGCCCAAGAACTCCAAAAATGGATCAGAATTGAAATTATGGTGAATTTTTGAAATTCAGGGGATTTTCTGAATTTATTTAGATGTTTTAAATTCCCAGTCAAATGGCGGCACTGACTGGGACACGCAGTGGGAGAGGATGCAGCCACGCGGACGGCGGCGGTCATGTGGGACCCGCCACTTATCCAGCGCGGCATTGATCTGCGCCGTCGGATCGATCATAGAAGATATCGGATGGTCGGGATCCAACCCGCGGTATTGAACTCGATCCAGAATGATCAGACGGTGGATCTGATCCCCGCGGTTTAGATCAACGGCCAAGATTTAGCCCGACGAGGATCTAGCTAAGCCGTGGTTAAAATGAGTTTTAAGTCAGGTTCAATCGCAGCCGTTGATCTAATCAGAGAAGATCCAACAGCTAACGACCTGTCTTCCTCCTCCAGCCAACACCGCAAACCCTAAACTCATTTTTTTATTTTGTTTTTGCAAAATACTCAACCAAATGATGCCAAATTTTTGACAGATGTGTATTAGAGTCCAAAGAAGGATGGGGAATAATTTTTAAGCCATTTGATGCAATATTGAATGAGTTATTTAAAAACCTAGGAAGAAAATTAGGGTTTAGGATTTCTCACCGAAGGATGGATCAAATGAGTTGATTTTTTTTACGGCTGAATTTGTAGATTGTCCACGTGTTGATCTCCTTCAGGCTTCAAGCTTGGAGGATCACTGGAAACGGAGTTGAAGGAGTTTGAATGGAAGTGGCTCTCGGTCAAGCTCCGATCTCGCCGCCGGCAGCTTCAAAACACCGAGGATCGATAGGAGAATCAAAGTTGAGCTCAATGGAGTCAAAAAGAAATCATCAAAGCTCTGGGGGAGCTCTGGAATGCAAGATAACTTGGAATGAGTGGGATTCGTCCCTCTTGCCTATTCACGGGTTTGGAGTCTAAAGGGACGGTAGGGATCGATCAGGGAGAGTGCTGGGATGATGAACACCTGTCCCAGATGATTAGGGGACAGAAGGAGCGGCTGCCTCAGGTGAGAGTGACCTGAGGTCATTTTCAAGCATAGGGGGACCACTATGGTGTTAGACCGAGCTTAGGGGCATACCACCAGCTGGGATGAGTCAGGATATCTCCCATGAAGTATCTGGAGTTGTTTCAGTGGGCTGGAAAAGATTGGATTGGGCTGGGTTCATTAAGTTGACGGGTTTGACCATTTAGAGCTCATTTGAACTCTTGGACGAGCTAGGGAGCATGCCAAGGCTCGGGCTAGATCTGGCTGAGTCCCAGGTGACTTCTGGGATCAGTTAGGATACCTGGATGGGTCTGGTCTAGTCTAGGAAGTTTTATTTGATTGGGTTTGACCAACTAAGCTTGTTTGGGGTTCCCCTTGACTCTTTGACCAGTCAAGGGAGTCAATGATTGCTGAGTTGGCATCAAAGCAGGTTGTGAGGCCTCTCCCAATGGCTGGATGGGTGTGGCTTGAGCTGAGTAAGGCTTGATAGGTTGGTTTGACCTATAGGTATGGTTCTCTAAGCCTTAGGTTGACTGGTTTGACCAGTCAACATAGTCAATGGTTGATGAGGTGACACCTAGGTAATCCAGATGGGCTGATTAGGTGGATTGGAGGGTGATTCCAAAAGTCATGTATGTCAATTGATCCAAGAAAGCTTAATGGGCCCTTAATGGGCTTTTAGGCCAAAACTGGTTGACTTGGTCAACCAGTTTGGTTCAGGGGCTGGAACTGGATTCAACAGATTTAGAATGTCATCCTGAGTCTATTGGGTGGGGTCCCAAGATTTGGAGGGGTCAATTTGATCAAAATCCCTATTTGAACCCTTAAGGGTCTTCTAGGGTCAACCCTGTTGACTTGGTCAACCAAGTTGACTCATGAGCTAGGAATGGGTTCAACAGGTTTGAAATGACATTTGAAACTTGCTGCAAGTGATTGCATTCAGTTCAGAGTTCAATTGGTTTGAAATGCTTGTTTGAGCCCCATAGGGGTATTTTGGTCATTTTGGGCTTAAGGCCACTAGGGGCTAGAATAAGTCCAGAAAGACACAGTTTATTGATCAAAATATCAAGATTAATAGTCTGGAAGTGACTAGAGGCTTTGGTGAAGTCCCTAGGGTCAGAATCTTTAAAGTGACAGGTCTAGTGACATAGGCTATAAATATTTGAAGGATTTACAGCCTTTGGATTTTAATTCAGATTCTGGGGTTAGAGACCTCAGAATGGGCTCAAAGTTGGAGGGTAACCTCTAAAGACATGTCTTATCACTTTGTAAGTGATAGACCCTGAATCAGAGGCCATTTGACTGGGTTTTGAAATGTTTGAAAAATCTCTTAAAAGGGTGTTTAGGACAAGGCCTTAGGGCTTTGGATTTGAGTCTGGATTTCTGGATCTGGAATGGATTTCAAGTTTGAATGATCAATATATGGGTATCCAAATCCTTTACAATCATGTGGTGATTGTTAATGAATTGATAGGATCGAAGCTAGATCAAAGGTAGAATCAAAGTCTAAGTTGAAGTTTGGATTGTCAAATTGACTGGATCAAAGTTTGGGTGTGTTTGAAGGTTTAATTAATTGGGATTTGAGTTGAATGAAGTTTGAGATTTAAATTGATCAAAGGTAGGAATCAAATTGAAGTTGGAGTTGATCAAAGGTAGGAATTGATTTGAGGTTGAGGTTGATCAAGGGTGGGGATTGATTTGAGTCTAGATTGGTCCTAAGATCAAGAGGGGTTCTAGGATCTAGGATCTAAGGGAATCCTAGGTTTTAGAGTAGGCCCTAAGGTCTGGCTCTGGGAAAGGATCCTAAGGTCTAGGGTGGATCTTAGGATCTAAAATTAATCTGGAGTTTGGAAGGGCCTTAGTGACCTCATACAAAAATGAGGTCAACAATCGTATAGGATGATCTATCGATCGTCCTAGACTATCTTCATTGGCAAGTTACAAATTAGGGCAATTTTTAAGGCCTTCTTTATATCATCTCTTATTTGTTAATGAGAGTATATTTTACTACTTTATTTACCTAAGAGAGCTTAGATAAGGAGAGGGAGAGCTTAGGAGAGATAGAGAGAATCTTGTGAGGGGGAGTTTGTGAGGTGTTCACAAAGGTAGCTCCAAGAAAGGATTCAATTTGTCTTATTCATTCATTATCCTTGGCTCCTTGGTGGCTCTAGGGAGGTCTTTGTCAGCAATCAATCAAGGTTCTCTGCCTACTTTAGGAGGAAGCAAAAGGAAATCAGGTTCTATGCATCACCGAGGTCGATAAAAAACAGTTTGTAAAGGCTTCTCTAGCTTACTGTGGGAGCAAAAGGAGAGTCACTGTGTTTTAATGCAATACCTGGAGGAGAGGCTCCAGGGAGTGGATGTAGGTCAAGTTGATCTAACCACTATAAAATCTGGTGTGTTCTTTTTGTGTTATTCCTGCACTTAATTTTTCGCATATTAATTTCTATGGCTGATTGTATTTGATTTAAAATATTCAAAAAGGTTTCAAAAAGACTTTGCTTTTTGTTTAAGAATTTTTATAACTACCAATTCACCCCCCCCCCCCCCCCCCCTCTTGGTTAGCCTCGGGCTAGTTCATAAGGGCTTAATAACTCTAATAAACTTTCAACTTCAAGGCTTGATGCAATTATGACATATTAAGTTTTGGTCATTTTTACTCATGGTCAACTATGGGTCAAACTAGGTCCATCAAAACACAATTTTGTATTCAGAATGTCATAACAAAAGCTATGGACATAGTCAAGTGTCTTATGAAAGGTCCGAAGGTCAAATTTCATAAAAGACAAGTATAGTGGTATAGACTATAAATATTTAAAGGTTTTACAACCTTTTGATTTTAATTTATTTTCTAGGATTAAGTGTTTATAGAAAGGATATGTGGCTTGGATAGTTCCTAGTTTTTATTTTTTTTTAAATTATCCATAATGAATTTATTTGTTGAAGGTCTTTAAAGGGTGGTTTGAATTTAATTTTTAATGATTTAGAGATTTTAAACTTCTTTTTAATGATATCTTGATCATTGAAGTTATTTACCTTTAGATTTTAAAGAACATAGCATTAAATAACTTCTATGTGCCAGAAGTTATTGATCAGCAAGTTCTATGCTAATATTTGTAATGCTACCAATATTGCAAAACTAGAGTAGATGGATAACATAGAATCCTTCATTTTAATTAAATTTTGTAATCCTTAAAGTTTCTAAATCAAATACACTATTGCCCTTCATAAAGGAATCAAGAACAAGGGTATAAAAGTTTTGATGTCTACATATTTTATTAATAATTTTTATTCAAATTAAATTTATTATTTTTTTAATTTATTTAAGCTTACATTTTAATGTTTACATACTGTCAAATTCATTCATGGCATTATCGCAACTAGCATGAAAACTGTGGACCTCCTTAGATTGTATAGTTATTTACTATTTTAATTTCATAGAATTGATAATTCACTAAAATTTTAATGATTTATTAATTATTTATATTTTAATAAATATGTTAAGGCATTAAATATATGGTCCATTTCATGAAACTTTTATTTATATTGGTTTCTATAATTATATATTTTTTATAAATATTATACTTAGAGACGAGTCTAATGCATTTTATTTTGCTCAATTAGGATATTTCTACAATTAGTTATAAATTTTACACCTAGACATCAGTCCAATACATTTGAGTTTGCACAAGTTAGATTTTTTTTGGAATTAGTTATGAATTTTACAAGTTTGATGATTTAATGGATTTATTTAATTATTTAATTGATGGTATTCTCTCATTTTTGTACCAAATCAATACTAAACCTCTTAAAATCTTATACAAAGGTCAGAATTGCCCAATGGATTTGATTCCAAGTTTTTAAAATTATTTTGGTTATTTTTATACAATTTTAAATAATTATTTTAATTAATTTATTGAATTTTTTATTTTCTAGAATTTATTTTAATTTTAGATGAATATGTTGGATATTTTATTTTTCCTTTATTGTGCTTTTAATTTTGATCAATTTCGTATATTATTTGTAATTTTATTTTTAAAATGAATTTGTTATGAATTTTCAAAGATCCTAGGTCAATTATGTACATGAATTCTGAGTTTACTAAATGAAAGACCAAATAACCTCTAAATGCAATAAAATCTGAAACAAAGGCACATGAATACATGTGCTTTAAACCCACTAATTTGGGCTCATTAAAGTTTTCCTAGGTTGATATACCAATCACCAATCCTAAGTGCATTTATAAGTTTGGTGAATTTTTTTATGCTCTAGACTTAAGGGATTTGGGTAAAATCAGTGGTTAACTAATCCTTAAGCATATTGTTTTAAGCATGACAAGACTCATCTCCTAATTCCTTATTGATTCTTATTTAGGAATTTTCAAATTCAAAGGTCAAATAATGACCTATGAGCTTTAGAAATTTATTTGAATGACCTAAACATTTCAAATTGAGTTGAGGTTTTTTGGAGATGTGCTAGACATCTCCAAGAGTTATCCATTTTAACCTGGTTTCATGATGACCTAAGTGTTATGAATTATTCAAGAAATAACCAAAGAGATTTTTTTAAAATTATAATTAATGCATTAAATATCGTGACCTAAGATAGTAGGGTTTTAATAGTACTCTTCAAGATGAATCCAAAGAGCCTAATAACATGAAATTTGGATAAGTAAATTAGGATATATGAATTTTTAAAGTTCTACTAATTTCTCTGTGATATTAATTACTACTTATCATTTACCTATTCCTTTCCATGTTGTGCACACTGATATGGTATCTAATCATTAGTGCACTAATGGTATCTATATGGGTTTAATATGAGCAGTTAGATCTAATTAGGATGGCTCCAATTTAATTGTTCTATACCACAAGATGTCTGAACCGAACATGATATGATGGAACCAATACTGTTGCTCAAAATGAATGGTCCAAATTTTTTTTTTAGCCTCCCATTCATTCTCATGGCCATTTGTATTTTTCTTCTTGATCTCAAAGATCAGCTAGATAAAATCATGTATAATTTTACAGAGAGCATTAGTAACTCAATAATGTTTAATCAAACAGTTGGATTCATATGAGTTGAACCTTCCTTTCATACTTTTCCAAACCCTTCTAAGCAAAAGATTAGAAATAGAAATATACCTGAGAGAAAGATCTACTTCATTTGGATTTGCTTCTATTACAATTGACTAAGACTTTAGAATGCTTCTTCTCAAGAAGTTATGACCTAATGATGAATGGACAAAAAGTAAAACTTTCATGGTGTAGACCTTGCTAGAGCTTGCTCAACGTCCTTGAAAGCCCTCACACAGATGATTGGGAGATGAAGGAAAGGATGTTCACACTCTCTGGATTCTATATAAATCAAGAAATTTAACCCTTATTTAGAGAAGTCAAGGTCTATTGTTAAGTTTCTAAAATGAATAGGGATAGAATTTTTGCTTGGTTTAGACCCTCTCCAGCCATTGGGCCATGTAGGATAGTCACATAGTGTCCAGGGAGTAATTCTTGAATGTCCAAGAGTTAGGGTTTGCTTGTATTACAAGAGCTAGTTTTACCCATGGGTCACGTACCGATGGTTATCAAGACAGTGACTAGGCAAGACCAAGATAGCATATCAGTTAAGTTGGCAGGCCTTTGGGAACCTTCCTAAACTCAATTCAAATGTCAGCTAAGCTTAGGTGACTCGGGTGTGCAATATATATAGATTTAGGCATTTTGAGTTATATTGAGCTAGCCCAAGGAATGAACTCAGGTATGCCTAATGGCTAAGCTGACCAGGAAAGATACAATAGAACTATGGAATGCATTGGCAATGCTTTCTTTGGTTGGTTTAGCTTACACTTGGATTTGGCTCAATGCATGGCTATTTTTACCACTTGGGTCAAGACAAGTGGCTAAACTAAGTTAGCTGAATGCATGGATCAGCTAGGGTTAGTTCCTAGAGATTTTATGGACAAACTTATAGGTTTAGATGAGTTGAAAAAATCCTTAGTCAATGAGTATCCAAAAGGTTTTAATGTATGTAAGATTGGTCAACCAAGTTGACTTGGTCAACCAAGTTTACACAAATTTGTGGTTGGGTCCATTACATTCTAAATAAAGTTTTGAGTTCATTGGTGGTGGTTTCAAGGCTTAGCAAGATCTATACACATGAAATGCATGTTAAAACTCTTAAGGGTATATTTGGTCAACAAAGGTTGACTTGGTCAACTATGTTAACCAATGAGCTAGGATTTGGTTCAAACCATTCCAAATGTTGTATTGAGCATATTAGAGTAGGTTCCATGTAATATCAAAGTTCAAAAGCATGAGAGTAGTTCTAGGGTTTAATGGCTTAATATGGTCAACCTAGGTTGACTTAGTCAACCAAGGCTGGTCATAACTTATATTTTTGTTTAATGCATATCTAACGATATTTTGAATATATTTGTAGAAGATTGTATAATCTAATTTGGTTGAACCATGTTGAGATTTAAGAAAAATGCAATATTTTGAGTTTTAGTGTTTTATGGACAACTAAGGTTCAATGTTGGCTCAATGCATTATATTTAGGTCATTAATGATGATCAATAAATTTAGTGAATCTTTCAAGGTAAAATTCCATAATACACTGTGTTCAAAGGCATAAGTTATTAATATTTGAAAGTTTTAAAAAATGGAATTTCTTTCAGTTTTTAGAGTTAGAGGTCTTGAAATGCCTTCAAATTTATGTGGTTCACCCTAGGAATTTGCCTAATCAATATGCAAGTGATAGATTAGGAATCAATGGCCATTTGGTTGGGTTTTGAAGTAGCAAAAAATTCTCCAAAAGTAGGTATGGATAAAGTGATTTTGGGCTAGCTTTGAACATTGAATTTTGGAGTTTTAAGTTTACACTTGATTTAGTCACTAGATTTGATTTAGGTTTGATTTAGACAATGACTTGGAAGAATTTAGGGATTGAAATGATCAAAATATTGATATTCATGGATCATCATCAATGATTAAGCAGGTGTTCAACTGACTATTTTTAGGGACAAACAACTGCTGGATTTTTGATTGATTTTTATTTAGGTTTTGAATTGATCAATAAAGATCAATGATTGAAAAAATTTTAGTTTTATAATGATCATGTCACTAACAATCATTTGGTGATTGCCAGGTAAAAGATTAGATGATCACATGACATTAGGGATGACAATCAAGTGATGAGTTATGTATGTCAATGATTTAGAAAATTTCACTATGATAATGTACAATGTGTAGTTTGATTTAGAGTTTGAAGTATTGTTTAATGATTGATGTCTGGAGATTTAATTTTTAGTTAAATCCTTGACATCATCCAAAAATGAGGTCAATATGCAGGTACATCTCTATTTTCTTTATTTTAGATTTTTGAATGATCCTAGCATTTTGCATTTCTTAACCGCTATCTATTAATAACCTATATCTTGATAACCAATAGATATAGGTTCATATATGATATACACATAGATTCATGATTTCACTTGATACAATACTTTAAATGAACTATTATAGAACTAAAAGTGCTTATTAATTCATTTATGGTTATTCATCATATTGATTTGCAATATTTATTGATTGATATTTGTTGCATTGATTGTTACTCTTCATAAAGACTCTTCATATATATATTACTTCTATTTCGTGTATTGAATATTTGATGTTGTGGTGATATATTAGGTCTTTTTACATTATATGTGGTTTAAATGATTTCAGAGAAGGGTAAGCAATGCATTTAATTTTTATATGATTACATACATATTGATGGAATGTAAATAACCCACATTTTATGCAAGCATGAAAATCTTCAAGGGTGTGTCATCCTCTCAATTTTAAAGTGATTAAGCAGAGCACTACGGCATTGGAGTGTGGAGTGTTGTGGCACTAGGTCTAAAACAATATTTATTTTTAAATATATAAATCCACTAACCTAATTAAGTGTATCCTATGGCATTCCAAGCCCTCATTCTGGTTGCTTGGCCAATAAGTAGAAGAAGAAAGAGGGAGAGAGAAGGATGAGGAGAGCAGAGAGAAAGGTATTTTAGTATGATTTTTAACCATCACTCCTATTACAAAATATATGTTGATCATGGTAGATAACTTGAATCATATTTTTTCCAATGATTTTGAGTTTTAGTTTTCTATCTCTCCCAAATTTGGTTAGAATTCTTTATCCCTCAATTTAGTAAGTTTCATCTATATAACTTTTGATATATATTATGTATCATCATTATTAGCATTTCAGAATGATCATATTAAAATTTCACCTAATAGAATTGCATGCATAAATTTTTATTGAATTGTTAAAAACAAGAGCTCAAATAATTAGATTATTACTATTGCATTTATTTCATTAAGCCAAACATTACATGCATATGATATAATTTACACGATATAGTCTGTATGATGTAGCAGACACGTTAGTTGGAAATTCATACTAATTGTATGATGTTATGATCTTCATATTAAATTGCACTATATATATATATATATATATATATATATATATATATATATATATATATATATATATATATGTGTGTGTGTGTGTGTGTGTGTGTGTGTGTGTGTGTGTGTGTGTATGTGTGAACATGTATAAGTTTTATGACATATACACTATATTATATATGATTTGATATATGAGCATGATGCATAACAAGTCTAATAGATATGCATATACATAATACACATGAAACATGAGATTGGTGCATACTACATGCATAACATGATACATATGCATAACTATAGACACTAATAATCAAGACTATGATATATCCTAAAATTGATATTTACGATGTTAATATATATTTTAAACTGATATAATCAAAGCATAATTTCATTAATCTATTAATTCATATGACATTCTTGTTATAGCCTTTATAAGATGTCGATGTAGAATATAGTCAATTATTTTTTATCACTGTATTATTATCATTGCTTGAGAATCACCATATTTATTTGAATTGATAAGCATTCCTTAATGGCATGATTTGAATGACTATATGTATATTATTCTTCTTTCCATGCATTAAGTATTATTGTAGGTTTTGGTGACCTGCCAAGCTTCAGCTCATTATGTAAAATTTCATGAGTTTTAGAAAGAGTAAGAACATAATAGAGTGAGGTTGAGGCTGATCATATTCAGTTTAGATTAGGTATTTTTTATATTTTCTATTAATTCTTTTATAATAATGGATATATAAGGAATAGATTAATAAAAAAGAAATCCATGGCTTGTGTATATGATTTTTGAAAATGAAATATGACTATATATATATATATATATTGATGATAAATGAAATGAAAGATTTCTTTTATTGTGCTTGTTATTTATATGAATTATTACTAGTTGCTCTTGTAGGTGATTAAAATATCTAAAATAGAAATTTCTTCAACATTTAGATTTTGGAGTGTAAAAAAACTGGTATTAGAATAATGGTTCATGGAAGAATTGAATTATAACAAGAGCCATATGAGTTGATCAAGATGGGAGGAATAAGTGGCATTAAGATTTATTTTTCTTATATTCATGATATGTATATGCATGATAATATTGTAATATGTTAAGAAAGAGAAACTATAAAAGTGTCAAAAGAATCTAGTTGATTATGATATACCTAATGAATAGAGTCCAATGGAATCTCCAATGATTACTGATACCATGATGTAGTTTTCTAGTTTGATAGCCCCTTTGTTAAGTAAATAGGATAGGAGTAAATAAATTAAGAAAGAAAAGCATCTTTGAATATTTCATAAGGTGAGGCCCCAATTATTCTAGGAAGTGATAGAGCCACAAGTAGTAAAAGATCAATTATTGAGGATTAAAAAATATTTGATAGCATATAGTGTTTGGAGAATAAGAAGGTTCCATTAGTAGTGTTTCTATTTGAGCGAGAAGCTAATAGGTGGTGGGTAGGATAATAGAGAGAAATATTTTAGGGTAAGTTAAACTCTAAGAATAAGTGGAAAGATTTTTTAAGTACATTCAGGAATTGGTTCATACCCCCATCAACACGACATCTGATACAAGAGGCATTTATGAGAATGAAATACATAAATAAGTCAATTATATTTTATGAAGATGAGTTTACAACATTGGCGGTGTATGCTCCCTAAGTATTTAGTAATACCAAAAAAATAATTATAGATTTTTGTAAGGACATTGAGATGAGTTGAGGCATCCACTAGTGCCTACGAGGATTAGAGAATTTTAAAACTAATAAAGAGGGAAATGTTAGTAAAGAATGATTTGGCAATTACTTAGTTTAGATATGATATGAATAAGAAGAGAGCTAGTAAAGACATAAGCAAGTGATGTGTTAGTGAGACGAGAAGAAAATTTTGTTATTATAGAACAAAATCAATGACCTATGTTGGAAGTAACACATAGTTCATTGATTGTGGAAGGAGACATCTTTAATGCCTGTTTAATCTATGTATAGTTTCACAGATTTTGACCCAACATGATAATCATAACTCATTAATATATGTGATTAAATCTTTTTCATGTCTCTGGGAATGTTTTGTATGCATATAAGTGTTTGAATTTGGTCTAAAGTAGATCATAGGGTTTTCATGCATATTTGGATAATTTCAAACTCTTCCTTTAGGGCACCACGATGCTAGGTTTTCTAACACTATGGCTTTGAGATCTCTATCTTCTGACCAATTTAATTAGGGTGCTACTGCACTATAACAAAATTATGGTGTAGTTCTCCTATAAGGGGAGCACTGAGGTGTGAAGGTTTGGGCGCCACGGTGCCATGCCCAAATTTGATATTTAAAATATCCTTTTTGTCTACTTTTAATACTTCATTGTTTTATTCAGTGAGCTAGAGAGAAAGGTAGGGCGATTCTTGTGAGAGAAAGCTAGGGTTTGGGACACTTCGATCCTCTTTTTACTGCCAGTATAGTTCTAAAAGTTTTTTTGACTCGACATAGCTTAACTTATACATACAAAAGTTTTTAAAAATACGAGAGTTTTGAGATTTTTCCTGATTTAATATATAATTCCATTTGGGAAAAAGGGGATAACTTAACTTTTCCCATGGAAATTTTCGTATATTATAAATACAACTGTTTGAGGCGTTTAAGTATTTTTCTAAGAATATTTTATTGAGTAAATTAAAAAATATGGAGCTTTAGGTAAATTAAAGAATAATTTTGGTCCAAAAAAATAAGGATATAGTATGATAAAAGCTTTAAAATAATATTCTAAATTATCCTGTGTAATTTGATAATATTTTAAAATTATGAAAGTTCTGCTTAGTATAGTACTGTTACCTACTATTGAAGTATATTGTAAAATTTTGAAATTGGTTTATTTACATTTCGTTTACTACAATGCAATGATATATATGATTATCTTCTTGAGCTATGTGAGTTTAAGGAGATCTTATATTTGGTGGAAGTTTTGTTTTGAAAGTTTTATTCTCGAGTTAAATGCATAGGATGTCATAAGGGCCTATTTTATGATATGCCACCACGAGAGTCATAAGTGCCTATTTATGATGGGAGGTATAACGGCCTAAGGGAAATATAATATTTTATGCATTTATATAAAAAGTGCTTATTTATTTTTGTTGCATAGTCTACTTTCTTATGAATATCTACAATTAATATTATGCTCATTCTAACCAATTTCTTATAAAAATTTTTTTATATTTAGTTACATGAAAAATAAGTAAACTATTTGGAAATTCATATTAGAAAGTGTGAGCTATTGAGCTATATTGACCCACACCAATTTTGCCTTCTATTTATAGTCATGGGAAAAGAAAAGAGCCCATTGAGTAGTTTAGTATTCAAGATATAGTCTTTTTTATCAATCTAAGTATTTTCTTGATTTTTGTGTAATCATGGCTATTTAGTTTATTTCCTTTTTCTAGGTCTGTGTAGTCATGTACTATAATATAAATGTTGTGTATATATTTTCATAAAATTAAATAATATATATGTGGATGAGTTTATTTATTCCTTTTACTGGAGTTAATTAAAATCCCTATGGTTTATATAAATTAATAGAAGATATATAATTAGTTGACTATAACTTATATATTAAGCTGGCCTATCCCAAGTCAATAAGGTATGATTTATTTATTTGTGAGTCATATCAAGTTGGGTTATAATAGTTCCTTTTTGGAATCAGAGTAGTAGTTTTTGTTGTGAATATGATTTCAAGAAATCTAATTTTGATTATAGAAAACATTTCAACTACTTTTATTTCTCTACGACTGCCTTGCCTACTAATATTTTAGATCCACAAGATCAAATCTATAATTTGAACTAGCTCAAGATTGGGTAGACTATATCTAAGTTAGTTTGTAATCTTTTCCTTTTCTTGAGTCAATTGTAAACAAAGTGGTTCCTGATGCTAAGTAACCTTGCACACACATACTTGGGAGAAATGTTTCGTCTGTTGGTTAGAGTTTTCTATTTTGATCACATCATATGTGATGATCAAATCATCCTAGATGATCAATTAAAAATAAAAACCCTAATTATGGCATCCTAGTTAAGGCAGTCGTCATTAAGCGTATAGTCCTAGACGATATTCATATCGATCGGGATGATAGGCTCAAATCATAACAAATCAACATCTAGATCTATTTAGGTATCTTTAATTTTTAATCATCATCCAAGACATCGGTCTGGATGATGCAATTCAATTATGCTTAAATTAATTTAGTAATTAAGAAAAGTAATTAAGGTTTGATTACTCGATCATATCATCCTGGATAATCTCAGTATCGACTGGGATGATCAGTTCAAAAACCTTAGTTATTCCTGGATGATAAAACATCGGCCAACTCCTAATCAGTGTGATGCTTTGGACGATATATACTAAATTGAACTAATCGTCTAGGACAATCATGAGATCGACCTGGACGATCAAGTTATTTTTACATCTTCCAGACACCCATTCAAGGCAACATTTTAAATAAAATTTTATGATTTTGTACTAATTATATAGGATGATATATTATCAACCTAGACAATGTGAAGAAAAACCTTCTTATCATCCCAAACCGTCCGGACTGATTGAGCAAAATTTATGATGATCGTACAAGATGATATTTATATCATCCTGGACGATAATATCAGTTTGTTGCAATTAAGATCTATTTTGAAGCTCTTCTATTTAAGACATCTTGTTCTACCAAATATATCATCTTTTGTTATTGTCTTGACCTAAGACAGCCTAGAGGAGAGGGAGAGAAAGTGAGAGAGAGAGAGAGAGGATCTTGTGAGGGAGAATTTGTGAGGGGATTCACAAAGGTTGCTCCATGCAAGGATCTAATTCATCTTCTCCGATTGTTTTCCCTTATCCTTGGAGGTTTGAGAGAGAGGTTCAATTTAGCAATCGATCAAGGTTCTCTACCTACTTTAGGAGGAAGAAAAAGGAGTCGAGTTCTCTGCCTCATCGGTGTCAGTGGAAAGGAGGATTTGTACAAGCTTCTCTGCCTTGTTGTGGGAGAAAAAAGAGAGTCACTGAGTTTTGTGCAATACTCGAAGGGCACCTCTGGGGAGTGGACGTAGGTCGAGTTGATCGAACCACTATAAAGTTTTGTGTTCTTTATTACTGCTTTTTTCGCATTTAATTTTTGCACTTTAAATTTCTTTGTAGTGAATTTTGGTTTGGTTTGAGTTTGTGTTTTTTTATTAAAAGATTTTTTAAAATACCAATTCAAGCCCCCCCCCCCCCCCCCCCCCCCCCCCCCCGCCCTCTCTTGGTTAGCCTTGGGCAAGTTCATAAGGGCTTAACATCGCTAAAAAAATTTTAGTAGTATTAGAGCTAGTTCATAAAAATGAGTTTTTAAAAGCTTTTGAATTTTGATCCATGGATAACTCCAGTAATCATAATACTGTGAAAGGGTATTCTATTACCTAACCACCTTTGTTTGATAATATTACTTTTAATTTTTTAGAAAACTCGCATGTCAACATTTTTACAATCGATTGACTATCGCATGTAGATGCTTCTTAAAGATGGTTATATATCTCCGACAGGTAGAGTTAATGGCATTACTATTCCACTTCCTTTCATTAAATGTACTCTTAATGATAAGGATTTAGCACAACTTAGTGGGAAACATTTAAACTATTTTTTCTGTGCTTTAAAATTTGAAGATTATATGTATGTTTCAACTAGTACTATTGGTAAAGAAATTTGGGATAAATTATGTATCACTTATGAAGGAACTAAAGAAGTCAAACAATCAAGGATGGATATTTTATTGCATGACTATGAACTTTTTCATATGAAACCTAATGAATTAATTTTTGACATATATACTAGATTTACTTAAATTGTTACCTCACTATATGCTTTAGGAAGAAAACTCACAAATTATGAAAAGATTAACAAAATTTTGAGATGTTTGCCTTCTTCCTTTGATGCTAAAATTATTGCAATTTCTGAATCTAAAGATTTGAATAACTATTTGATTGATAAATTAATTGGATCACTCATTACTTACAAGTAAGGTGTGAATCAAAGAAACCTTGATGTAGGTGAAAAAAAGAAGGAGAAAACTTTGGCACTGAAGGCCAATGACATGGACACTAACTCTTTCGGGTCTGAAAGCGATGATGTTTGCTTAATTACAAGGTATATCAAAGTTTTCCAAGGAAGAAGCATAAGAACCATTCGAAGTGGAATAAAGGTAAGGGTAGCAAAAATTTTAAGAATTCTAATGATATAATTTATTTTGAATGTAGGAAGTAGGGACATGTTAAAGTTGATTATTCTACACTTAAAGCTCACTCAAGCAAGGAGAAGGGTGACGAGAAACCTAAGTTTAAAAAGGATAAGAAGAGGTTCCAAAAGACATTCTGAGCAGATTCTATATCAGACTCCTCTGAGACTGAAGCTGAAGAGGAGACAACAAACTTGTGCTTGATGGCTGACAATCATCTTGGTCAATGTGACCAAGAAGAGGTATATGAACTAACCTATGAGCAACTACTTGAAGTTTTTAAAAAAATTCATGCATCATATAGAAAGCTTAAGAAATCACATGCTAGTTTAAAATTGAAGTTTTTAAATTTACAAAAAGAGCATGAAATTTTACTTAAAGATCACTATATAATTGATAGCAATCACATGTCAATATTTGATGAGTTTGATGTATTAAATAAAAAACATATTGAATTATCTCATGTGCATGATTCATTGAAGTCATCTCATGTTAAGTTAGAAAGATAATTAAAGAAATTAAAGAATCTCAAAGCTTTTGAAAATAACAAATCAAGATTGCATGCATCACATAACTTTAAACGTAAGCATCACCACTTGAGTAGATTAGTAAATCCTTTTTCTGGTGTTAGATGTATTTCATGTGGCATGTTAGGACATATTTCACACACTTGCACTATTCATCATAGTACACATTGGGTGTGGAGACCCAAATTACATGATTCATGGCATAACATACATGCATTGCATCTTCTTTTCATAAGAAGGGACCCAAACATGTTTGGGTTCCTAAATCTGACATTTGATGATCTTGTAGGCTTGCTCTCACAAAAGGCCTCATGAGAGCATGTGGTACCTGGACAACAGAAGCTCACGACACAAGACTAGATATGCTAACCAATTCATTTTGCTGGAGGCCAGGGCTAGAGGTAAGGTTACTCTTGGAGAAAACACCACCAAGAAAGTGGTGGGCGTAGGTATAATCAAAAACTCTAAGAACCTTTTGATTGAAAATATTTTGCTTATAGATGAATTGAAACACAACTTACTCAGCATCAGTCAGCTTTATCATAAGGGCTTCATCATAAAATTCTTAGCATATGCTTTCATTATAAGCTTAAATAATAAAAGTGTTTTGCAGGGAAAGTAGATCAAGATTGTTTACATGCTTGACTTAAATAAAATTAAATGTGCTGCTTCATTTTGCTTAAAAACTACTACTGATGATTCATGGTTATGGCACAGGAGGTTATATCATGCTAGTATGAAAATCCTTAGGAAAGTGACCTAGAAAGATCTAGTTTGAGGTGTTCCCAAGCTTAAGTTCTCTAACGACCACCTTTGTGATGCTTGCCAACTAGGGAAGCAAGTCCAATCCTCTTTTCACTCCATTAAGGACATTAGCACCTCTAGATCTTTAAAAGTCCTTCACATAGATTTGTTTGGACCCATTAGCACTGTCAGCTTAGGGGGAACATTCTATGGATTTTTTATTGTTGTTGACTACTCGAGGTTTACTTGGATTAGATTTATATCACATAAGAATGAGTCTTTTGATGAGTTTAGATCCTTCTTCACTTGAATTCAGAAAAAGCTAGGTTATGAGATTTTGACCATCCATAGTGACCATGAGGGAGAGTTTGAAAATGAGAAATTTAGAAATTTCTATGAGGATAAGGGGATTAGACACATCTTCTCAGCTCCTAGGACCCCTCAGCAGAACGGGGTAGTTGAAAGCAAGAACCAGACCTTAGTTGAAGCTATTAGAGCCATACTTGCGGAGTATTCTCTTCCAAAGTACTTTTGGGCTGAAACGATAAACACAGCTTGTTATGTGTTGAATAGGGTGAATGTTAGAGCCAAACTTGATAAGACACCCTATGAGATCCATAAGGGTAGGACATCCAACCTTTCCTACCTCCATATATTTTGGCTGTAAGGTTTTTATTCTTAATGATGGGAAGTCACACTTAGAAAAATTTGACCCAAAATCTGATGAAGTTGTGTTCTTAGGATATTCAAGTATGAGGAAATCCTTTAGGGTGTTTAATAAGAGGACTTTGGAAGTGGAGAAAATTACTAATGTAGTGTTTGATGAATCTAATCCTAAGAAGTCTAGAGTTGAGAATGAAGATGAAGTTGGAGAGATTACCCATAGAGTTAAAAATATGGAGAAGAGGGTAGAGCCCCAAAACACTAAAGGAGTAAGTGAGATTAACTAAGGAGTATAAAATGCAAATTTGAAGGAAAGGGTTCAACCTACACATAGCTTGCCTAGAGATTGGAGATATTTTTTGAGTCATCCTAAAGAACTAATCATAGGAGACCCTTATGAAGGTGTTAGGACTAGGCATGGACTTAGAAAGGAAGTGAACCACTCTGCCTTTATCTCAATGATTGAACACACCAATATTAATCAATTCCTTTCTGATGAGTTTTGGATCATAGCCATGTAAGAGAAATTAAACTAATATATTAGGAATGATGTTTGGGAGCTTCTAAAAAGACAAAAGAGATGAAGTGTAGTTGAAACCAAATTGGTCTTTAAGAATAAAATGAATAATTCTTGTGTAGTGATTAGAAATAAGGCAAGATTGGTGGCTAAGGGGTACAACCAAATAGAAGAAATTGATTTTGAGGAGACCTTTTCCCCTGTAGCTAGATTGGAAGTCATTAGAGTGCTACTAGCCTTTACTTGTTATAAGGGATTTAAGCTTTTCTAAATGGATGTTAAGAGTGCCTTTTTAAATAGGGTAATAAAAGAGGATGTGTTTGTAGAACAACCCCTAGGTTTTGAGAGTTTCCAATTTCCAAATCATATTTTTAAATTAAAAAAGGCCTTATATAGATTAAAGCAGGAACCCAGAGCTAAGTATGAGAGGCTTTGCACATTCTTTCTAGAGAGAGTTTGTTAAGGGGAGCGTAGACACCACCCTTTTTCTGAAGAAAGTAGGAGATGAATTACTCATTATTCAGATCAATGTCGATGATATACTTTTTAGATCTTTTGATAAAAAGCTATGTGATAATTTTTCTAAAATAATGAGTAGGAAATTTGAGATGAGTATGATGGGAGAGTTGTCCTATTTTTTGGGATTTAGCATAAGACAACTGGATGATGGAACCTTTCTAAATCAATCAAAATATATAAAAGACATCTTGAAGAAGTATGAAATGGATAAATCCAAGCCAATTAATACTCCTATGACCTCTAGTGTTTAGTTGGATAAGAACTCGAATAAAAAATCTGTTGATTAAAAGAAGTAAAGAGGGATGATTGGATCTTTACTTTACTTGACTGCTAGCCGACTTGATATAATATTTAGTGTTTGTCTTTGTGCTAGATTTCAAGCTGATCTTAAAGAATCCCACCTAACTGTTGTTAAGAGAATTCTTAGATATCTCTTAGGGACCCAAAACTTAGGAATCTAGTATCCTAGGTAAAGCACTTCTTTTGAGAATATTGGATATTCTGATTCTAATTTTATAGGGTGTAAGGTGGATAGAAAGAGCACTTATGGGACTTATCAATTCATAGGATAGTCTTTAGTCTCCTGGTCTAGTAGAAAGCAAAACTCTATTGCATTTTCTAGTGCTGAAGCTGAGTATTTGCATTAGGGAGTTGTGTGGCCCAAGTCCTTTGGTTGAAGCAGCAAGTCTAGATTTAGGATTACCTGTAGGCACAATTTCAATCTTTTGTGACAACAATAGTGCCATCTCCATTTATAAGAATTCTTTCCAACATTCAAAGACCAAGCACATAGACACAAGGCATCACTTTATTAGAGATCATGTGACCAAAGGAAATATTGAGTTACACCATGTGGAAACTAAAAAATCAACTAGCTGACATCTTTACTAAACCACTAGCCTTTAACACTTTCAGCACTTTAAGGACCAGATTGGATGTGCTTGACATAAATGTATAAACTTGATTCTTACTGATTTCTGATCTTTTATCCGTTGTTTGTTGTTTTTATTTTATAGTTTTTTCTTGCTTATTTTTCATCTATTTCATTTTTGTTGATTTGATTTTCTTCATTATTTTATTTTTCTTTTAATCACTATTGAATTAATATCTTATGTCGTGTTTTTGTTTTTGAAAATTTGTAGTCAATGTTTGACATCTCTAAATCAGTTAAAGGGGAAAACATTATTAATTATTTCCTTCACTCTAACTTCTTTTAGTGCTGTAATTTTCTTTTTTAAACAAAAATCTATCTCAAATTAATAACTTGACTTTAAAATAGAGATCTTTTCAATCTTGCTACAGTAATCTATCTTATATATATAATGTTCAAAGTGTTTATTTTACCTTCAAATTTTTCTAATCTTCTCGTTGAATTTATCATATGATTCTTTATTCTATTTTATGATTCATTATTCCTTATATTAGATAGTGAGTTTTTCTTCTCTAATATCTAGAAGATATAATCACAACTAAGAATATTTAAGAATTTTGAAAAAGACATCTAGCTTATAAAAAAAAAAATGAAAAAAGGTTGTCAATGATGCCAAAATAAAAAGATGCGCAATGACACCAAATTGAAATATATATATATATATATATATATACACACACACACACACACAGTGTATCAAAAATCAAAAGATGTGTAAAGAACGCCAATCAAATTGACAAGAGGCATAAAATGAGCCCACCAAAAGCAAACTTCTTCTCTTTCAAACTTTTTAAATCTTAGAAGAATTCATGTGTCACTTGATATTTTTCAAATGCTTGACTTCAAAATTTTGATCGTAACTAATTACTTTGATATATTATTCTATAAAATAATTTTTTAAAACCAAGTCTTGAATGGATCTCTTTTTCTTATGCAATTGATTTTTCTGATTTAGATCCTTGTTTTCAAAAACAGTTTCCCCTGGAAGAAGTTTGGGCTAGGGCTAATAGGATCGATTGTTTTATCATTTTTTTGGATTTCAACGATGTTAATTCATTGATTCTTACAAATTTATCATATTTAAGCTTTGATTAAAAAAACCTTTGTTTTTTTTGTCTTTTTCATATTTTTTTTATCCTTTTTAAGTTAATTTTTTTATTTTTGGGCCTTCTCTGATCATCTGCATCCATCCTCTGATTTGAAACTTTTTGTCACATCATACCAGATGATATTCATATTGTCCTAGACGATTTATTCGAGTCACTCTTAAAATTCCATCTACTAGCTCTTTTGAATCTTCTGCTTCTGATCGTCCTAGACGATTCATTATAGGCCTGGACAATCTAATCATCTTCTATTTCAATTATCTGTGACCATCCTGGATGATCCTCCTCATCATGGATGATCTTCATAATTTCTGCTCAATTATTGGTGATTAGCCTAGACGATACACCTATTCATCTTGGATGACCCATGTGGCAAAGTTCAGTACATAACTTTAATTCAGACAGTAGGATTAATTATTACTAATCATTCTAGACGATCCACTTCATTATCCTGGATGATCTACTTTTTTAAAAGTTGTCCAGAATGACTCTTCGGGATGATCGCTTGTGTCTTATCATCCTGAATGATATCTCATTATCCTGGATGATATTACCACCTTTTTGACAAATCATTATGGATGCAATTATTGCACTAAATTGTCCTGGACGATTCTACAATCATCCTAGATGATCAGTCTGATTCTTTTTAAACTGAGGTTCTCAGGTAGATTTTCTCACACAATCCTTCTTAAAACCTCTTGTGCTCTTACTCACTCTTTATTTTCTTGATTATAGCTGGAAGAAAGAGGTATCGGATGCCTTCTAGAAGCTCCTCGAGGGAAAATCTGGGCCCTTGATTCACTAAGGCAGATGATCAAGATGCCTATCTGAGGTATAAGTTGATTGAGATCAATGTATCCTGAAATATAAACACGCACATTCTTTCCTATCTTGTCCTTGATCTATTTGCTCACACTACTCTCACTTTCTTCCTTACTCTTATTGTCCCTTTTAATTCAAAGCAACTTCTTTAAATTTTTTGCTAGCCTTCACATCAATTCCTCTTCTACTGCCCTGTAGTCCTATGTGAATAGACGACCTATCAAAATCACCTATCAGAAGTCTCAAGAGCTCCTGCAACTGTCTACCTCAGTAGACAAACTACACACCCTGTGTTTAGATCCTGACTATGACTGGGCTTTGGCCAATCACTTCTTAAGGCACACCAGTACTCCCTTTCATGTTGGAGAGTCTAGCACCTTACTCAAAGATGCTAAGACAATCCAATATGTTCTTCGCAGCTCTATTCTTCCAAAAGCTGGTGATCGCGTTCATATCACTCCACTCCTTTCAATCACCACTTTCTACATTTTAGCTTGTTGTGAATTTAATGTCTCTAATTTGAATTTTTGATACATTGAGAATCTGACTAGTATTCAAGATCCGAGATAGAGGAGGAAGCCCAATCTTGCCCTAGGACATATCATTACCTATGTCCTAGAATCCAAATACAACCTCCAATATCCCGCCCCTCCAAATTTTTTGCCTGCCTTCTACTTAAACAACTCCTTCCATGTTCTTCACAATACTTATCTCCAGCCAGGGCATAAGGAAGCTGAGGGAGCTGAGGAGGAGGGAGCACCTACACCTTCTCCACTTTGCCAGCACTCTCAGCTGGATCAACTGGTGGAGAGATTCGACCAGTGGGAGATATGATTTGAGACCTACATTGTTGTGCAGGAGCAGCAACATGCTAAAAACATTGCTCGCTTTGATGCTTACGTGGCTCACCAGCAGTACCAGCACGACCAGGATATATCCTAGTTTGTAGAGTAGTTTGTGACTCTTTTCAGTCACTTTTAGCCACCACCACCACCACCACCACCACCTCTTTCGGATAATCAAGGGCTATCTTTCTTTTAGTTTGTTTTTCTTGCGATGATTTTTCTGTGTTATACTTTATCCTTTTTAGTAGCTTCTATTTATGTTTGTGTTTTGTTCCCTCCTCCTTTTTGTGATGTCAAAAGGGAGAGAAGTTGTACTGTCTTTTATGTACTGTGATAGTTATACTATTTTTATGTATTGTGTTAGTTTTCTAGTATAATTTAATCATCCTATTTCATTGTTACTTTTTTTTTTATATACTTCAATTGAACTTTTGTTTTGTGTTTTCCTTCATAAAAAAAGGGAGATTATTACAAATCTGATTTCAAGAAATCTAATTTTGATGATAGCAAACATTTCAAATACTTCTATTTCTCTACGACTACCTTACCTACTAACATTTTAGGTCCAAAAAATCAAAACTACAATTTAAATCAGCTCAATATTGGGTAGAGTATGTCTGAGTCAATTTATAATATTTTTATTTTCTTAAGATATTATAAACAAGTGGTTCCTCATGCTTAGTAACCTTGCACACACACACACACTTTAGAAAAAAAATTTATCTATTTGTTAGAGTTTTCTATATTTATCACATCATCTGAGACTATCCAAAAATTATCCTCGATGATCAGTTAAAAATAGAAACCCTAATTAGGGCATCCTAGTTAAGGCAACCATCATTAAGTGCATCATCCTGAATGCTATTCATATCGGTCAGGATGATAGGCTCAAATCAAAAAGAATTAACCACTAGATCTATTTAGGTATCTTTAATTCTTAATCATCGTCCAGGACATTGACCTAGATAATGCAGTTCAATTATGCCTAAATTAAACTAGTAATTAAGGAAAGCAATTAAGCTTTGATTGCTCAATCATATAATCCTGGACAATCTCAAGATCGACCAGGATGATCCGTTTAAAAACATTAGTTATTCCTATATGATAAAACATCGGCCAGCTTCTATTCAGGGTGATACTCTGGATGATATGTACTGAATTAAACTAATCATCCAAGATGATTATGAGATTGGCCTGGATGATTAATTTATTTTTATATCATCCAGAAACCCATTTAGAGTGATGTTCTGGATGAAATTCTATGATTTTGTATTAATCATACAGGATGATATACTATCAACCTGGATGATATGAATAAAAGCCTTTTGATCGTCCCAAACTGTCTGAGCTAATTGAGCAAAATTTGCGCTGATCGTACAGGATGATATTTATTTTGTCCTGAATGATAATGTCAATTTCTAACAATTAAGAGCTATTCCAAAGCTCTTCTATTTAAAACCTCTTGTTCTACCCAAGAGATCATCTTTTATTGCTTTCTTGACCTGAGAGATCCTAGAGGAGAGGGAGAGAGAGAGAGAGAGAGAGAGAGAGAGAGAGAGAGAGAGAGAGAGAGAGAGAGAGATAGAGAGAGAGAGAGGATCTTGTGAGGGGAGTTTATGAGGGGTTTCATAAAGGATTATCCAAGCAAGGATCCAAGTCATCTTCTCCGATGGTCATCCCTTATCCTTAGAGGTTTGAGAGAGAGGTCCACTTCAGTAATCGATCAAGGTTCTCTGCCTGCTTCTGGAGGAAGCAAAAGGAGTTGAGTTCTTTGCCTCATCGGTGTCGATGGAAAGAAAGTTTTGTACAGGCTTCTCCACCTTTCTATGGGAGAGAGGTCCACTTTCAGTTTTGGGGAAAGTTGATTATGAAATATAGCTATAAGAACTGATCTATAGTCAAGTGAGGTGGTTTTGGGTAATGTTTAGACATTCAATTTGACTTGTTTTGAATGTGGATGTCTATTCAGTTATGTGCCTTGTTGTGGACAAATTTCATATCCAAATTAAATGTCACACAATATTTGTTTTAAATTTATATTTTTGTTTTCTTTAATCAAATATGCATATGCTTAAATTATACAATCCTTAAAGATTTACTAATATTTCACTATCAATTTGAGAATAGAAACTTTTCATTCAAGATTGAACACTGCATAGGGAATATTTAATTATCCCCAAAGGATAAAAGAAATATTTTCCTATCATTTCAATTATAAAATTAATCAAATGGTTAAAGTTTATGTATGAATTCCACAAATCTTTCCCCTACCTTAGAAATAAACTAATATCAGGTTTATCTTTTTATAGGTTGTAAACTCCCTATAGGGACAAGCACCTATAGTTAATTATATATACTAAGAGAATACTCTCGATTAAAGTGAAGATGAAATATTTTTAAAGACATGAATCTAAAAAAATATCGGGCTAAAAAATTTAACATATAAGCTTTAAATTATAAATTCTCTAGTTTCCCTCAAAATTTAGATTTAGACTTTTGGATTATAAAAGAATTAAATAGAAATGTGCAAAACTAAAGAGGTGTTTTACAATCTAGACTTATACTTACTTGGAGTGAGTTTCCAGTTAACAATCCTAATGTACAATCAATCACATTAGATGTAATTCATGATAAGATAAGCTCTATCATAAAATATTAAAGGATGAATTAGACTCTAAAGTTTATGACTCAAGTTGAGTAATTTTAATTATAAAGGTCAAATGATGCTAGCAAGATGACTCACCAAGAATTTTTAATTTTATCATATTTAATTTACCTAACTAATTTTTCTAATCACCAAAATTTATTAGAAATTTTGGCAACATGATGGTCCTATAACAAACAAAAAGAATAACATCCTCGAAGCGCAATGAGGACCCTGCTACCTTACCCACATTGGGCATAAATATTTAACTTAATGTACATTGCAGAAATAAAATGCATGTATGTATAGGTAAATGGGTTGGTTATATAATATCCAATATCATATCATCCTAAAACTAGCACACATGTTTCTACAAAAGTTTTGAACATATATACGGAAAGAAACCTAGAAATATTTCTGCCCACTAATGCAAACTACAACCCATATTAATTAATGCATTAAACAATGTAACAAATTAAACTCTGAATATAAAAAGTAATTTATTTATTCATTGATTTAATAATTTATAATGGACTCAAACTCTGTAGGAAAGAAAGGTGGCCAAGCTCAACCACAACAAACGTGGGTTTCTAATCGTACCTTATATAAAAATTCAAATTAACTTCCTTATGGTCTTAACGCTCCAATTCCTCTATGGAACTCCAAAAGAGAGTATCCTAAAGGATATCAACTTTTGGAGCCCCATTTATATATATATGTATAAGCAGGTATATTTAAATATTTTATAACCTAAGACGCACAACTCGATCTATATACATTTTACTTTTATAATGACTTATAGATGTATGCATCATTCCTATGTACATTGTACTTTGACTCTTACAATAATTTAAAGGCAATATAAAAGCATATAAAAACATGCAAAGTGCAAAGCAATTGTGTAATAACCTTAAGCTTCTAATACAATCCTTAAAGATTTTAAGTGCACCAAAATGAATTTAAAATGTATGACATCTAGATTGTTAAAAAAAACATGCACAAGGTAGTCTCCAAGCAAAGAATTTGTCAAGAAAATCACACCACCTCGCCTAGGCTAGCGTTGGTTGTCCTAACAAACCAGCTAAGTGTGTAGAAAGGTTGTGTGGCTTGGATAGTTCCTAAGCTTTATTGGTTTATAGTTGTCTATAAATGAATTTATATATTCAAGGTCTTTAAAGGGTGGTTTTACTCATTTTTTAATGATTTAAAGTTTTAAATTTCTTTTGAGGATTTTTGATTGTTCAAGTTATTTTAACTTTAGGTTTTAAAATATAACATTCAACAACTCCTGTTGATCAATATGTCTTAAACTAAAAAATGTAATGCTACAAACCCTCTAGAACTTGGATAGTTTTCAGCATGAAGTGTTGTATTTTAATTAAATATTTTGACCCTTAAAGCTTCTCAATCCAATACACCTTTGCCCACCTGAAAGGAATCAAGCACAAAGGTATAGAAGCTATAATACCTATACAATTTATTAATAACTTTTGATTTTATTTAATTTGATTTGTTATTGGTTTATTAAGATTATAATTTTAATGTTTTATTCAGTTGAATTTATTCATGGCTTTGGAAAAAATTAATTTGATTATTATACCACATATTTGCTATTTAGTGTTTCTTTAGACAGATTTGCATAATAGAGTTAATTATCTTGAAAGATAAACTAACACTATATCATCGACTTGAGGAAAGAAACATTTTATTTTTGTATTAAAGGATAAAATTTACATTAAAGTATTATTTAAAATATTAAATTAACCTAAGTTTAGCTTTAGCTGATATCCAAATGATTTTCCCCTATCTTAGCGAACTAACTCTTATACTAATATCATAAGGCAAACTTATAGTCAATTACATCTCGGAAGATAAAACTTTTTATAAAGATGGAGATTAGACTCATTCTGAAATATAAGTGTGTTTCCTTATATATTTTGAAAAATATCATTCAGTCATTAAAAATATATTTAAATTTTTAAAAACAAATATCTTATATTCTTTATTCTTATTATGAAAAGGAATTTGAGG